>NJFT01000019.1:0-323332 GCA_002221725.1 Scedosporium boydii
TTTTTCCTTCGTGTGACCCAGTGACCCAGCCTCAACGCCTGTCTGAGCGAGTCGTTCATGTGAGCCAACCTAGCTCATTCCATGCAGATACTTTTCGTAAACAGTTTTCCCGTCTTGGTAAAGGCCATTGGGAAACCACGGGTCAAGTGGGGAGCAGACATCCATCGATCTTCGTACATATGAAGAGCCGGGACAGAAGTGAAAAAGAAGAAGAGGAACAAAGTCCCGCGATACTGAAAACGAAGGCATTTCGCCGCCTTCCCCGGAAAGCCTCCACAACTTTCAAGGAACTGATGAAACACACCGAATTGACGAGAATCGAACCTAGTGTAGTGTTGAGCCTCAAACAAGGAAGGGGAGGGCCACATTCACGGCTAACGCAGGACTTATTTTCACGGGGAAAGGGTTTGATACATGCAGGGAAAGCCAAGAAAACTAGAGGGGTAACTCCTACCCTCCGACAACCTCTATCAAAAGAAAGAAGAAAAAATTGATCAATTGCTCCACTAACCCCGAGTTTCCGACCCCGACCTCGGCTTTGCGACTGCTCAAGGGCTCAAGGAGATATCGGCTTGATTCCTGAGCGTCGGCCAAATTATCAGCTTTTGCCCATTCTTTCCATCGTATCTGTCTCTCTTTTTCCCTTCTCCTCTTTTTATTTGAAAATTCTGCTCACGAGGCGACATGGCGTCATCCAGTGAAGCGCAGAGCTGGTCGAAGGAGCGGTTGAGCCCTTGAGCCTTTGATTGATGGATCAATTCTCAAGTCATCTTCGCCTGGCCCTCCCCCTCCACATCCCGGCAGCTTGCTGGCATCGGCTCCGGTTTTGCCTACGTAAACTAAACTGACTTATTGTTTCTTTGCATGCCCTTGCCACACCCTCAGACATCCTGTACATGCAAGAATCACCTGTTGAGTGAGATGGGACGATAGGATTTGGCGGCATGGCATATCACAGATCTCTCCGCCCCGAGCGGAGATAATACCATTGGCTTACAGCAAGTGGCGAGTGTGACCGCGCCTATCAATTGCATATCTTCTTTAACTTTCCAACCGGTGTAACTAAGATTAAGATAGCACTTCCGGACATCAATGATGCTTCGAGCCGGGCGGGCTTCGACTTTTTCGTCTTCTTGCTGGACCAATTTCTTCCATTGGGGCTCAAGAACTTGCCTTTTCATGATCTATTCATCAAGTTTTCACGGCGTGTCTTAGGCAAGGAATTCAAGTGCTAAACACATAGTCTGGACCAGCTGTGCTCCTTACGTGGTGAAGCCATGACAGGGCGGGATGCAAGATCAACCGGGAGTCTGCTTCAAGATTCCCGCCATCACGGAGCTAAAATCTTCAGAGTTACGCTCTTACCCAACTATAAATGGAACATGTACACGATACCTGTTTGTACCTCTCAAAATTGCACATGCCAATATGGCATTCACGGGTTTACGGGCGCCAGGCACATGCTTTTTCGAGGCCTGTCAAAGTAGTTGGTTGTGCTGAGAACCTGCCGTTATCAGGTGAGCGTAGCCCTTTTTGCCCTTTTTGGAGACGATACAACCAATCAACCAGGTACGCAAGGGTGTCTTCGTGTGCTTTGCATACCTTACATGTACGTTATAGGCGAACTTCCCGCGTTTGGACCCTGAATGCCTCAGAAACGCTTCCTCATCCTGCTAGGGCTTGCCAATCGTGGATACTCATGCTGTCAAACCGCCCAACCTCGATGCCTTGAAAGTCCGAATCCTCCCGCACTTAGGGGAACCAATCCCTCGGGAAGCCCAGTCCGCCATTCTCCTCCCCTCTATTGGCTCCTCTGAGTCTCTGGACAACCCATCCAGCTTTCCGACAGGTCAGTCAGTTTTCTATTGCCGGGCATGTATCGGTAACCTAGGCTGGAAAACGTAACCTTGTGAAATCCCTCCGTTGGTTTCGTGACGGTTCAATTTTTTTTTCGCTCTTGCCTTGGTCTTTACCCCGGACCTTTGTTTCTGACCGGAATCCGCCGTCTTCGGGCGGCTTAGTCTCCAAGAGCCGAGCTGAGGCGGATTCTCCCGAGGTCTCCTCCCCCTCCTTTGTAAGCTACGCCCCTTCTTAAACGCCATATCTCGCATGGTCTTCGTCACCGAAGACGCCCCATTACAAGTTCCCCTTTGTACCTGTGGCCCTGTGACTGTCATTCTACCGACCTGCTTTACTCAGAGCCGGTGCTTTCGGCTTGAGAAAGCCGAGCTTGTGTGTGAGAATTGACTTTCCCCGGATTTTTTCTTGACCCGCTAGTATGCGTCCGTTCTCCTCCACCCCTCACCCCCCCTTCCCTTCTTGCCTGTTTGCCTGTAGTGTAGGAAGGAAGCTCTTTTGAGGAGTTCCGTTGGCTGTGTACGAAGTATTGTTGTTGCTGGCGCTGACAGCGGTGTATGTCACTGCGCCTCGAAGGCTCCAAGCTCCCCTTTGGCCCGCGTTTACCTCGGTGATTGATGTGACTGTCGTGATTGTCCTAATACGCATCCGTTTCTCTTCCTCACGAGTGTCATTACTAAGAAGCATGGGGGGTGCGCACATCATCGTTTTGACGAGAATAGAAACCATGTGAGAATTGAGGCATGCCAAGTTGTACAGGCGGCGAACCCAGGTCATTCGCTGACCTCTATGTATTGCACTTTTGTCCTTGGTCCAATGGTAGGACCTTGATAAGTCTATGTTAACCTCATCTACTCAACCAAACATTGGTCCATTTAACCTTTCCTTGAAATTCCCCTAGAAGGGGCAACAAGGAAATCATATCGGAACAGAAAACCTCCCTCTCATCATCGTGGTATATGATATTCTCCCACCTGCACACCACCGCCCCCTACACTCATTCGCATGCCAGCGAGCCGTGTACACTAGCTGGTACGACGACCGAAGCATGTACGACCTCGCCTCTCACCCCGTACTATTCAACAACAAAAACAACAACAACAATAACAATAGTCTTTCTATGCCTTCACCTCCTCCAGTTTAGGAGGGGCTACGGTGTCTTTCTGTGCCGCCTTCGCCGCCTCCAATTTCTCTTTGCCACCCCAATAATTGTAGTTTAGGTATCGGTAACCCTGTGTGAATTGTGCGCCGCCGTTGACCACGTGGCAGGCGAAGAGAAGGTAGTTCCTAGGGGTGATGGCAAGAGCATACCGCGCGAAGGTACACGAGTACACGCAGAGAGCAGCAGTCATCTTGCCCGAGATACTAAACACACGAGTTGCGCGTTAGCAAGAGCTCGCTATGGATGATGTGGATGGACGCCCGGCCCGACCCCGGATCCCGGTGTGGGGGATGGGGAATGGGGGATGAGGGGGTTGTGGTTATCGAGGACGAGGCAACTTACAGGTCAGGACTCTTTTGTGTGTCCATAATGGCTGCTAGGGGAATACCGAAGTTCGATACGGGGCCCCAGAAGTCTGCGAAATATTGGTCAGTATTCCTCTATCAAACCCTTTGTTCTTAAAGCTCCTATCCGCCCAGCCGCTGCAGATTAGCACATGGCAACCCGGAAGCTAGCACGAGATGCAATCCGATATCGAAAACCGCATCTCCTACATCGTACAGGTTTTGGCATCAGATAGATCGGCGCGGCGTCGAGTCCGGGGCAACTCGTGCTGGGTCAATCGAGACAAGCTGGCGATACCCAACAAATATCCGATATCAAAATATCAAGAAGAAGCAATGAAGGAGGAAAAAATCGAAGACTTAAAATAAGGAAAGGAAACACGTACGAGTTGAGCAGACATAGTTGAGGACAGGGTTCGCCCTGATCTTAGCATTGACAGCCTTCACGAATGCAGCCATGGTTGCGGTTGTGTTGTTGTGACGAGACAAAAAAAAGCTAATTGTCGATAAGGGCGATGGATGTTGAGGTGAAGTCCTGGTTTGCTCGGATGTTGAGAATACAGTTTATTATCTCCGGAACCAGACCATTTTTGGGAAGGCATGCAGGGGACCTGTCGAATCACGTGACCAATGACTCAATGTTTCTCAAACCTCTGCGTGATGCTTGGCAAGCTTGTGAAAGGAAGGAACTACAACCCTTGGATAATTCTTTATGCAAAGTCACTGGATTGTAGATAAGTGTGCCTTTGTACTTGTCTTGTTCTCTATTTTTCATCTAGCCTTTGATGAAGCTGGTGAAGAAAGCATGTTGTTACTATGTCGAAGACTCGAAAATGTAGCTCTATGCAAATTTATATACTCCATGGGCTAGATGTCTTTGATGATCCCAACTCCAGACTCCTTTCAGCGCCTTGACTCGGACTAACATAACAGCAGCTTCGGTCGCCATCTCTCCTAGAACTTCTCCCAGTCTCTCTCGCTCCCCATCTCTTTTCTTATATATATTAAAACTCGTCCTCCTCTACTCAGCTCTCTCACGAGCGGGGACCAGGGGGACGAGTGATGGTAGCTGAGAGGCAAGCATTGTCGCTCACCAAGCCGTCCTTGGCAGCGTCAGCCCGAAGGTTCGACCTGCCTTTGCGTCTCCTCAGGCCCTCGGCACACGGGGGTTTAGGTCCCACGACTATCCTGACCTGGATTTGGGGCCGCTGCGCCTCGGCGGCACTGCAGGGAACAGGTTTTCTAGGAATAATGTGAGAATCGGCAGCTCTAGCATGAGCAGCATCCTTCGATACCGCGGGTCTAGCAGAGGGTGTTGTCGTCATCTTTCCGTTCGAATCAGCCACTCCAAGCCGAACAGCTTGCGGCATGTTTTGGGTTGCGGGCTTGGCGCCGCCCGCCTGAGACGCATTCGACATTTGCAACTGCTTCCTTCGACTGTTTGCCGCGCCGGATTTACCACCAGGAATACCCCTAGGGTGGTGGTGTGCGCGAGTAGTAGCGGCGTTGGGCGTTTCCTCCGCTACCACTTCAAAAAATAATTCATCCTTGTCCAGGGCGCTCCGAGTTCCGCACTTGACTTCCATGTGCGGCATCAGCATCGCGCGTACAAAGGATGGTGTCTGGCGTTGTTGTTGAAGGGCACCACCCGCTTCGTTCCCGGGCTGTGTCTGTCCTTGCATTAGCCTATCGTTCGTGGCACTCGCTGACCCAGCCCCCGGTACTACCCATGCGTCGCGGGTAAGCTGGTGATGATGGCGATGTCGCCCTGCCACCTGAGGAGGATTTTGCACGACGACTTGTCTAACCATCGCCACCTCCCTCTTCGACAAAGGATACCACCTCCTCCTCCACTGGCGTTGGGTTCGGAACAAGGTTTTGCGGAAACGAATAGCTCTTTTCCCCACCCCCGCAACCCGCGCGAACGTGAGGCTCTTGCCGAAGGAGTTCCAAATTCTCCGTCTGCGCGCCGCCTCCGCCGCTTCGTCGTCGCCCTCCGAGTCCGTCTCTAGCCCCTGCAGAGCACAAGTCGGACATACGTGGCGGATGTATTCGGTCGTGACGATGGTCTTGCAAGGCTTGAAGACTTCGAAGAGAGGCGGTTCCCAGTACTTGCACCAGCTCTGAACGATGTGTTTGTGGTTACAGTCGAAGGTTATCGTATGCTCGAAACACATGTTTGCTTGGGTTTCGTCGCGTATCGAGGCTTTCCGGTTCTGAGAGATGGTTTCTGATCAGGTTGGGATGTTCGACTTTGGAGGTTGGATTCGGTTCGGTATGCCTAAAGCTGGTGTCTTCCTCGCGAATCTCGAAGTTTAGGGCCAACAGAAAAAAAGAAGGTAGGTAGATATGTCTCTCGATGTTTGGCAGATTTCGAGTCGTATGTCTTTTGATTGCAGCATCCGATCGGGCAAGTTGAATGTCAAGAATGATAAAGATATTTTGGGAACAAAGTAGCTCGAAAACAAGAGTGATCCGGGATATTTATATTCGTGCCTCTCTATACCTGTCCAAATAAGTCTCTTGCTGGGTTTTGCTCTGCTTCTTTGTTCTTGGACGAGTCCAAGGCTCTGGCACGCAGGTCAAAGAGCCTGTCCGGCTCAGTGCCTTTGTCTAGAGAGATGAACAGGACTAGGTTGATTGGCGAACAAGCAACTATTTATACTTGAGAGAGGAGCCATGAAGCCAGGGTAGGAGGCAATACTGGAGCTATAAAGGATTGAATATTAGTCTGTTCTGCTCTGGTATAAGGAAGGACTGGTGCCTTGAGCTTCTGAGTGTGTAATAAATCTGAAGCCCAGTTATTAGAATTGGTTTGCTTCTCTGTCCCATGTAGTTACACCAATGTAAAAGAAACCAAGGAGAAGGCTCATTGAATTTGTCTTTCATATCTACCTGGGCAGTGCAGTTCATTGAGAAGAATCGGAAATAAACTTGCAACCGCCATTCATGTCTCATGTGAACTGAAACCTTCACACCACCCTCTGAAGACAACCATGTGTATATCGAAAATCAAGGTACATAAATGCATCATGCCCTGCCTTCCAAAAACGCCTTGCATTGTAAGAAATAAAGCAAACCCTTCCTCCTATCACTGCTCAATCACACCCTCCCAAGTTCTTTCTCATGCTAGATATCGGTAGGTAGGGGTTGGTGCATCTTCAACTCGCTCAAGATAGTCTCGTGCAATGAGATCTTCAATACGCCTTTTAATCATAGGCAACTCAGGCTTAAATCTGCCAACAAGTTGATCAAGGACCTCGGTGATGAGTTGAGTGTGCATAAGCTGCTTTCTTTGCCTGATGGTTATTTTTAAGATGCTTTGTTAGCCAACCAATAATAACATTTTGCCTCCTTCGTGGAGATGCTACAAAAATGAATGCAAAACTTACTTCATGATTCGGACAATGGCAGCATCGATCAAATGTGATCTAGTCTGGTCCGCCTTGGCAGCTGTCACCTTCCTCTCCTCATCACCCTCGACCTTTGAAACCGATGTTATCGTGGGGGCCTTGATTTTGATTGTCTTGCTAGCGAATGCGTTGTTGAACTTGAACCTGTCTCCGGGCTTGACAACCTTGTTCTGGGGGTCTTTAGCAAGGACTCGACACTTCGGAGCGACGGCGAGCGCCATCAGCGTTCTTGTGAGGTCTGGTGCGGGGATGTTTGTCTTGGCCTGGATCTCCTCAAACGACAGAGATTCGTCGTCATCCATGTCATTGAAGAGCAGAAGGACAACCATGCCGTAGGTAGGAGCGCTGACTTCGTAACGCCTCTCGCGCGCTAGAACGCCTGATTTACCTGGAACAGGTGGGAATGTGCACCTAATATCCGCCGAACCAAGTGTGCCGACCCAGGTAAGCTTCCTTCCGACGCGATTCTGGAGATAGTGTTGTTTGATGCTATCATGTAATCTCCTAATCTCCTCCGGGTAAGTGCATGGCGCGACGTCGCCATATCCGATCTGTGACGAACGGCCCATTACCTCCGCGGGCCAATTGTTCGTCGTGAGAATGCTGATGGAGACGTCAATCCCGCCAGCATCGCCCGTCACCAAGCGCATCTGTTCGCGGTAGTTGGCGGTAAACTCGGCCGACGTGTCCAAGTCTCGAAGCATGCCCTCAAACTTGAAGGCGAATTGGTTTCCAAATTCTTGCTTCATACGTAGGATGAGCTGCTTCTCTACTTCGTGGCTTCCCGACTTGGAATGGAGGAGGCGGCGTGCCAAATGGCGTTGGTAATAACGCTCGAACATGTCCATGTCATTGAGGTAGCACATAAGGGCAATGGCCTTTTCCAGGATGACGTCGATCTCTGCTTCTGTCTTGTCGCGGATGCCTCGTCGCAAACTGTCGTCGATAAAAAGTGACACAAACTCAGACGAGCGATCGAAGGAGTTGATGAAAGATGAGAAGCTCTTGGTGATGGCAGTCTGGATAGAAAGGTCTTTCTTGAAGCATTCAGACCAGATTCTATCGAACTTATCCTTTAGGCTCAACACATCATCAACCCATTTGATAGCCGCCGCTGTCTGCTGGGCAGCAGCGGTGAGTTGAGAAGGCTTGGTCCGACCGCCGGCATCGTTTTTGCTGGTGGCTTCGTCGTTCTTGTCAGCCTCTTCGGGCGCGGAGGCTGCAGGAGTCGAGAAATCGGTGGCTTGCAAAACTCTTTGGATCTCTCTTCCTAATTCAATAACATGGCTCTCCAGAACTCTCGTAACCTTGCCCTTTGCCGTAGGATTGAGGCTTACGAGGGAATACAATGTTGAGAGTTCTTCGAGTTTTCCACTGTCAACGAGCCACTTGAGGCCAGTGTCCAGAGCCAAGAATTCATCGAGGTGCTTATGGACCATCTCTTCTTCCACAAGTGAGACAAGTCTGCCACGACTCTCGGCGAGAATCGTGGTGCCACATCTGTCACTCTCCTCGTCGAGTCTGTCAGGAGTATGCCGGATCCAGGCAGTGCAATCGCCTTGGCTGAGGAGCCTTTGGGCCTCATTCGCGTAGAATTCCCTGGTGACTCTCAGAAATTCCGGTTCGAAACGGGTCAGATACAACCTCTCATGCCTCGCCTCCTGATCGGTCTCGTAAAGCCCATCAAGGAGTCCAATGCAATTCCTGATAAGTCCACGGTCGACAATGTCTCCGGCTCGCTCCATCTCGATCTGGTCAATGAGAACAGTGACTAGAAGATCTATGAGGGGTACTCCATTGATCTCGGCCTTCAATACATCATCGCGGTAAAGTCCAATGGTCGTAGTGAAAATGGATGGGTGTTTAGCAACCTCTGTGCAACTCTTGTCCATATACATCAAAATATCGGCGATCATGTTCATAGACGTCTCATGGTCCACCCAGGTATCTCGTAAGGACCGAAGGAGCTTCTGACCCAGTTGACGTCGCTCGTTGGCCGAGGTGGTTGCAGATTCGAGGGTAGCAACGAATTCGGGTGTGATGAAGTCGAGGAGCTTGGCCATGACATTCTCTCCAAGCCATTTCCTCTCAAAGTCTTTGATACGTTCGTATAGCTCAGGGCCCTTCTTCAGAATGACCACCTTATAGCCGACACGATATAGCTGTTCATACTGCCAATTCGAAGCGTTCATGTTGTGGATGTCGGTCATTGCGTCGCGAAGCGTATCCCAACTGGATTCGAAGTAGTCTTTTTCACCCTGCTGACCTGACCCAGGCTGAATATTAAGTTAACATCTCGCTCGATGTCCATGGTTGTCATGGGTTAAGCTAGCACTTAGAGGGGAGCTGTGAAGGTTCATACCCGCATCACGCGGCGAGGGGGTCGAGGGGGTCTGATTTTCCCCCTCGCGCCTCCCCGACCAGAAATCATGGCTCAGATTTCGAAATGCGCTGATAGAGGTTAGGCTGGGGTTCGTTGGAGTCGTGGGGTGGAGGAGGTGGAAAGCTGCGACGAGACGTCAGGCGAAATATGAACACCTCCAGATAGGTCGAGGCAATGTTCCTTGTCCAAAGTGGTGTATTTGGTTTTATCGGGCTTTCTTGAATCACCTATGGATGGCAGATGCTGTTTAGTGCTGGTATTAAACGCGGGTGCTTGCTTTGGTTGTCTGGGAATACCTGGGCGCTGGGTGGGAGGAAGGAAGGTAGGTAGGGAGGAGGCGCTTCCAATGAACCAAATGAAACCATTGATACTTTTTGAATTATAAAAGGGTTAAAGATTGATATAGCGCTCGGATTTTCCAAAGCAGCGAAGCAGCTACACTAGAACAAACTGTACCGTGAGCTCCAAGCCAAATGGCATGGGAAATATCGGAAAGAGAAGGATGTTCTTAAGAGAAAGAAGCCATGGATGTGAGGTTCAAGGGTCGGGCCTGCCTATGGACTGGTATAGTACCAGAGACCTATTACTTGCAGTGGGTCAACTCGATCACCAATTGAGGAGGGGTTTATCGATAAGGCGCGTTGTAAAGGTGGAGGCGGCGGTCACGGATTAGGCGCCTGTCAGCAGCTGCCATCGAAAGTGGGCCTGAGACGTCATAACCTGACGCGCTGGAGAGAAAAAAAAAAAAGTCGCCTTAATGAATTTTGGGCCATTCATGTCATTCCTTCTTCGTCTCAGGGCAACTGTATCGAGAGATTCTGTCCACATCTTCCTCAACATCACTCTCCCCTTACGTTCCGTCTACTCTCTCCGTCCAGCTACTATAAGCTCAGCCTTGTGTAATCGCGTATCCACCATGGCCTCTAGGTTCTCACCTCTACTGCGCCTTATGCGCCCGACAACTACACATCTGCGACTCTGGCGCTTCCCTGCGCCCATCCACAACCGACGAGCCCTTCCCATCCGCTTCGCGCATTCTATCCCCCGACCACCACCTCGAACCGCCCCTCCCACAAACGACTTCTCCACCTCCTCTGAAACCTCCACCGAAGAAGGCTTCTCCGAAGAAGGTTCCTCCGAAACGCCTCCATCCAAAACCTACGCCGCGCCACCGCCCGCGCCCAACTCCTACCAGCTCTCTTTCACCTGCCTCCCCTGCGGCGCCCGCTCCACGCACAATGTCTCCAAGCAAGGCTACCACCACGGCTCCGTCCTGGCCACCTGTCCCGAATGCCGCAACCGTCATGTCATCAGCGACCACCTGGACATCTTTGGTGACAGGAAGATCACCGTCGAGGAGCTCGTTCGCGAGAGGGGGGGCATCGTTAGGAAGGGCACGCTCGGCGAGGATGGCGATATTGAGTTCTGGGCAGATGATGGGAGTGCTGAGCCTACCAATTGAGTTGTGGAGGAAAGATTGAGCGCATGAATAAACATCTGGGACTTTTTGGCGTTTACGACACTGCAAATTTTTGCGAGGACTTCGCCGTTTGGCACGCATGGACGGAGTTTGGATTGGACACTACTCAACACCTTTTGTACACTATTTAGAGAGAAATGATATACCCGAGAAGAGGCCAATTTGTAGAATAACCATAATTGTTCTGGTTTTTGTTTCCTTTTCACTTTCCTTCTTTCCTTTCTCCGTTTCTCCATTTCTCCCTTTCTTTTAGGCAAAGCGCTGTGCGATATTTTTGATTCTCTATCTTGTTTTAAAACACATTGTCTGCAGGGTAGTATAATCGATGAAATTTTCCAGAATGACCAGTGTATACCCAAGCAAACCAACAAAAGCACCCAATGAAACTAAAAAAGAAAATGATACACCGTCCACGCCTTAGACGCGAATAAGTCCTTACCACCCCTTATAAGCCTGTCTCATAGCCTTATGCTCGCGGCCCTTAACCTTCCTCCTCTCCTTCTTCTTCTCAAACTTCTTGCGCTTCTCGCGACCAAACTTCTCCGGATAAGCAACCGCCTCGATCTTCCGCTTCGCCGAGCGCTGCTCTCGCTTCTTCCTCACCCCTTCGCGAATCTCCAACAGGTACTTGCTGTACTCGGCCGTTCCGAGCTTCTTCTGCAGAGAATCCATGAGGATCTGAGCCCGCACTTTTAGACCTTCGTACTTGGTCTTAAATAGTTCGTCAGTCGACGATGGGGTGGGTATGTGCTTGTCCGTGAGGTGGTGTAGCGGGAAGAGTATTGTCTTGACGGAGCCGCGCACGCGATCGATGCCCATGCGGCGGCAAAGAGTCTCCAGTACTTCCATGGCGGTGACCTTGGCATTAACGGCCTCCGACTTAGGGGCGCCTTGCTTTCTGAGAATGTAAGAGAGTTTCCAGAACAGGAAATGCAAATCCTTTCTCCGCCGGCTCGGTGCCGCGGCGGACTCTCCTCCTTCTTCGCCGCCCTCTACCTCGCCACCCTCTTCTTCTTCTTCTTCTTCTTCTTCTTCTTCTTCATCCTCATCTTCATCCTCTTCGGAGTCCGGGGCGGCATCGTCCGTTACATTCTCCGGAAGGTGTGGGCCGAGGAAGACCAGGATTTGGCCAGTCTCCGTTGCCAGTTCCTCAGCAACTATTGGTGTACTAAGAATCCTAATGCCTAGACCGACAAGGTCCTCGATATCCGCACTCTTGAGCTCAGCCCCATACTTGCTCGCCAGAACCGTGCCTTCATCAGTATCTCGGCTATTACCTGCGAAATGGAGTAGGTATGAAGTCGTCAATCTAAGAGCGTTGAGCCGTACAGTATTATCGCGGTGTACCATGCACTGGCGAATAAGACGCCAGAGCTCTTGAGAATCGGGCTTGAACAGAGTGACAGCGAATTTATCAGCCACAACGCGCACGGCATCAATGGTCACGTTTATAGTATCCGCATCCGACTCCTTAGTTGTCTCAGAGCGGAGGATGCCCAAAACATGGTCTAGGAGCAACCGGAGATCCTTCTCGTTCTTCGCGGCCAGCTCGCTAGAGTCAAAGTAAAAGGCGAGGATTTTGAGGGCAAGCATGGATACGGCCGGGTTCTCTTCGCTGCCGAGCCATGAACGGAGAAGGGTCAAGAACTTCTGCGTCTGCTCCTTGTCGGCCTTCTTAAAGATCTGTTTAATCAGCTCTCCTCCGGCGAGTCGGCATTTCTCGCTATCGTCATTGGCAACGACAAAGACGAGCGGTAGGAAGCAAGCAGATGCGATCTGTTGGACGAAGTCCTCAGCAGACTTGAGCAAAAGTAGATGAATCACTTCCATGACAGAAAGACGACCGCCTTCTCTGTCATACTTGAGATTGGCAATGATGAAGTTCATCTGCTTCGACCATCGGGCCTTTTTCTGAGGATAGTCACGAAGGAATTGGAAGAAGGCGCCTCTGGCAAGATCTCTCGTCTCTTTGTCATCGTTGGTGATCATGACGGTGCCGACGTAGTCTAGAATGTCGTATACTGCCGCCGTCTCGATCTTGCGGTCGAGAACGCACCGGAGGAAGTTGAAAGTGACGGAGCGGTATTGCGGATCCGTAAGATCATCTTTGAGCTTGCCGACCAGCATATCAACGGCTGCATCCTTCACCGTGACATCTTTCCTATCTCGAAGGACAACGGAAATCAATTTGAGGGCCGCCTGAGAAAGCTCTGAGGTGGTGGATGATGACATCCCGATGCTCTTGGTGGCTTCCTTCACGGCGACCTTATACAAGCCGGCAGTATCGGAATTCGGGAAGGGAACCTTGGCAATGATATTGAGAAGCTTGAAGGTTGACATCTTGACCTCAGCCTCGCCATCCATAGCGGCATCTCCCAAGATGGGAATGAACCCTGTAATATTCGCGGCATTGCGTAGGTTGTCGTGTTTCTTCCAGACTGCCCGTAGGATGTCGAGAGCAAAGCGCACCAGCTTGTAAGTGTGTTTACTGGTGATAGAACGCTCGCCACTCTTCTTTCCGTGCTTCTGGACGAGGTACCTCCTCACCCTAGGGTCGACCTTTGGCTGTTCGACTGCGGTTTCCGCTTTGTATACTTCCTGGATGACTTCGTAACAGAAAACTAGCGTGTCACGACTCTCTGCGGCCGGGTTATGGAGCAGCCCGGAAGTGATCCTTGACAGCAAGGAATCAATCTTGCGAACCATCCGGAGGTCAACTTTTTGAAGCAGAAGAGCCTGAAGCGGTCGTATCAGATCGACTAGGTGCGTTATGGAGGCGGTCTTCGCAATCAACTCTAGCGAGTCTTGACTCTTGCTACTTTTAATTTCCTTCATCTGGGTTGTGTAGCCTTCGGCGTCCTTCTCTTGACCGGTAACACCAAAGATATCGTCCATGATGACCGTCACAATGGGCGCTAAGCAGTAGTCGAGGCTTCCCTGTCCAAACTCAGGGATGACAGTCAACAGGATCGAGTGCATAGTGTAGGATAGAACGTGGAGCTGGTAGCCTCTCGTGAGAGCACCTCGGAGCTCCTTGAGAACAAACCCAAAGTACTCAGGGCCAAGAATGAGCGCAATTTTTACCAATGTGTCTCTCGCCATGTCTCTCGACTCGTCGGCCTTACTTCGCAAGATGTGGCTAATGTCGGTAAGGACGGCAGCAAGCCGTAGGTCCATTTCGTCGGGAGGAAGTAGCTTAAGCAATTTGACGATGATGACACCAACAGGGACACGATAGCTGACCTCGGACTCATCCTTTTCGTGTAGGTGCTTCAAGAGGGGGGGTAAGTAATTTTGGATAATGTCGGATGTAAACTTCTCGCCCTTCGGAATCGTGTCACCCAGTCTTCTAGACGTCTTGCTGGCAGCCTCTTGGGGTTTGTCCACATCCATCGCATCAGCCGTTGTCGGCTCATAGGCGGCCAGGAGAGGGTCAACAAAACGGCCTAGAAGGCGAATCAACGCCTTCTGGTGCTCCGGCTTCGACGAGATGTAGCTAATGTAACGCTGCAAGATAGATCGGTAGTGCTTCCAATCCAACGACGAAGCCAAGTCACCAATGACAATCGTAGCTTGCGCACCAAGTCCGTGATCGTCACTGCCTTCTTCGCGGCCGAAGATGAAGTGCTCCAAAAGAGGAATGAAGAAATGGGCTATATTCTGACTCGCCATTTCACTCTTGCTATTGGCCTGCTGCAAGATTTGCAAAGCTTCTAATTGCCGTGAGGTAGCGGGACTCAGAATGTTGAAGAAGAATTGAGGCTCAGACGACTCTTCATCGGTCTCGTCGAGTAATGCCGACAGGTCGGAGACGGCAGACCATTTCGCCATGCGGGATACTAGGCGACCCATCACACGAAGATACTCGCGCCGTATGGCACCGGATGGCTCTCGCGCACCGCTGTACATGGCCGGAAGAAGAACGCTCTTCAATTGCCTCTCAAAGACACCTCGCATAATTTCATCCGTGCATGCGGCGGCATCGTCGATGTATTGACGCATCGCATCGGCCGAGTTGGATGATAAAATGTTGAACTCTTCATCGAGTCGGATGTAAAACAGCAAATTGTGCAATATGGCAAGCCATTGGTGCGCCGCTAGGGGTTGTTCCCTTGGTTTGGACAGGGAGTTCAGAACCGCAAGGCGCCTGTCGTAATCCGGCTCATCAATGCGCCCTTCAACAAACGAGTTAAGCTCTCGGCAGAACTCAGCAGACTCTTGAAGAGAGGGATCTTTGCTAGCGAGCACCAAATAAACACGGCATAGCGATTCCCTGTTCTCCCTGTCCTTGAAGTAACTGAAGAGCGATGCGATCGACTCGTGGATCTTCTCGAGAAGTTCTGGCTTGGCCGACGGACTTGGTAATGGCTCCTGGAATGTCACGAAACGTTCGAGGACGAGGATGATCCGGCCTTTAGTCTTGGGGCTGACCCGGCGAGGCGGTTGAGCAAGGAACCTCGTCGCCAGTTCGAGGACACCCTGTACATTCTGGGAGTTATCAACAATGGGCGATATCTCAATGATCGCCTCAACGCAGTTTTCTAGAAGATCGTTCCCTAGATTTGGCGTCTCGAGCAGGTTTGTGACGTTGGTCAAGAGTCTGTCCAGGACAGGTTTCAAGAGTTCATCTTGAATAAGCCCGTTGTTGATAGATTCCGCTGCTGGTGCCACAGCAAGGGCAATCAGGTTCCTAATAATGCCCAGAACAAAGACTTTGACCTCGGGCTTTCCCTTCTCCACCGCCAAGCATTCGACAAGCTGTGGCACAATCCTGGCGTCAATGGACAGGAATATCGACTCTTGCGGAAGAGCCGACAAGGTAGAGAGGAGTTGCAACATTCCGGATACGCCTTGCGCAGATTCAACAGGCAACTTATCAATCCGCGGACTAATAATCTCCTTGACGATGAGATCTCCGTACGGTGTCCAATCGAACGAAGCGGCGTTTCGTAAAAGTGCAATAAGACACTTCAACGCAGTAGTCCTTGCAACCCGGAGAAGGGATACATTGCTGGGTTGGTCTTCACCATCATCCGAGCTATCATCCTTATCTTCCTGGCTAGATTCCTGGAGTTGGCGAGCCGAGTAGACCAAGCAATAAAGGATAGAATTTAGCAGGGTGTCCATATAGGGCAAGACTCCTGCGCCCATTTCAGAGACGAAAGAGCCCATCATATTTAGGAAACCAACTTGGCGTCTAATAGGGACAACTTCTAGCTCGACGTCGGTTGTCGTCTTTCCACAGGCATCGATGACCTTGACTTGGCCGAGCCCGCCAACTGCAATATCAAGGAACTGGCCCAAATCCTCGACATCGAGATTGCGAAGGACCGCGAGCCTAGTGGCGTGAAGTCCGTGACGACCACTGGCCCCTCCCTTCTTCGAAATCGATCGGCCGTATAGCAGTCGCAACAGGATGGGTATCACTTCCGCACGATGTTCAGGTTGAATGCGCTGTTCATCCCCTTGGAAGAGCAACGTAAGCTCATCTTTGAAACGACTCTCTTCCAGGAGATGTTCGAGACTCTCCTGATAAGGCTTTACACCGTCCTGTTTCCATGTGAAGAGGGCCTTCAACGCAAGTCTTTGTACCTCTACATCTCCGTTTTCCATCTGCTTTAGGAGAGACTTGTAAACCAATTCATGGTTGTAAAGGACCTTGGGGTTCACGAATTGGCCAAAAACTCCAAGCATTGCCTTCCTATCGGCCAACGACCACCCTTTGCCTCCTTGAGATTCCTCCTCCTCATCTGGGGTTTCAGAAGTCTCTTCGCCAGCAGCGGCCCATCCCAGGAAGGACGGTACAAACATGCGCGACCTCTTTTCAGCCAGTCTTGGGATAGCGGCCAAAAGTTTCAAAGCCTGTGTCCGAGCATTTGGAGAATGGGGCTCGACCGTATATTGCTGGTCATCAAAGGATTTCAGAGTTTTATCGAGCGGGTTGTCGATAATGTCATAAAATTCCTCGGATAATGCTTCTAGCCCTTGAACGTTCCTGCACTCGAAATCGGAGACAAACTTGCGAGAGCTGCTGTTGTTGAGTTGTTGTGGACCGGCCCATCTCGGAGAAGGGACACCGAGCCACTGGAAGGCTAGGTCGGAAACAGCATCCTCGCCGGGCTTGGTTTGGCAGACCAGTTGTAATGCTTCCACAGCACCATCCCAGACTGGAGCCATCTTCACGTTGAACATTCCAAATAAGAATGAGGTTATAGCAAGAGCTGTCCAGGAATCCGCGGTCAACGAGGAATAGGACTGGCCAAGTTTCCGCAAGTACATGGTGATTTTCCGACAGTTAGCAAGTTCAACAGGGGTGTCTTCTATCTCGAGCATGGTCTCAATAATACCATCAGGCTGAGTATTTTGACCGTCCAGCTCGGCGAGCACCTTAAGAGAGACTTGCCGAAGTTCATGGGACGGGCTAGCCAGGTTTTCAATGAGTGACTTAATGACAGTGTCATTATCGAAAGACTGCGAGTCGTCGCTACCTGCTTCCTGAGCCCCCTCTTTCGACTTCTTCGAGTGCTGAATATAAGTCATATAAGATTCTAGAAATCCTACAGACCGACAGAATCTAGGTACCGCAGCTCTTAGAAGAGGGCCTAGACTATCGTCGACACTTCCGGCTGCTGCGCTCATACGAAGATAGGCATGGAGCCCTTGACTGACAATAAAGTGAACCTCATCCGAAGCCAGAGTGGAGGACGGCCGTAAAGCTAACTTCAGTTTCCTAAGCAAAAGTTCCGCGATCCTGGCGTTTGTGGAAGGGTGGACTCCGGCAGATTCCAAAACTTTGAGAAGGGCCGCGTACTTTGGCAGGCATCGGTCTCTCCAGGTCTGAGGATCTTTGTCGTATACTCCGCGCTCGGGAAAAGGAGACACCTCAAGCCTTTCGAACTTTGAGACGATGTGATCCTGCCATTGCCGGGGTAAATTGAACACCTCTTTCTCGCCGGCCGACGGGATGGCGTTGCAGCGTGCCATGCGGCTAATGTAAATGCACAGCAAGTCCTCGTTTCCATTGTCAGACCAGTTGCTCACAATAAACCTGAGCCTCTTAGTTAGTATGACCACCAGTATTGAAAATTTGGAAAAGGGGATACTAACGCTTGGAAACTTCCCAGGAAAAGACTTCTAAACCTCACAGGATCGAGGTCCGCGAAATATGCGCAGAATGGTATGTACCAGCCTCGGAATGGATCTCTAGTCAGGATAGTGGAAAAGGAAAGAATTGAAGGAGTAAGCGCGTGGATAGGCGCGTATACCCAGACCGTGGCTATGTTCACCATGATGTGTCTCCAAAACTGATGCTTGATCTGAGTTGACCCTGAGTCTTGCCACTTGGTGGCGATCGCCAAGAGGTCCATGAGGGACTGGACTAAAACCTCCCAGTCATTTACACGAGAACCCTTTCGCACACCGGAAAGCGTGCCTATTGCTCTGATTAGAGGCACGCTAGGATATTCAACATCCGCATTATCATTATCACCCGCGGTCGCAGCGGGTTTTGAGAGATCAAATAAGGCTTGTGAGATTGGCTCTAGGTTGATGGCATTAGAGTGATGGATTAGGCTGGTAAGTACACCACAGGCGACGTTGGTCCATATCGGAGGATCGGTGAGGTTGGAATCTTGAGGCGGAATAGAATGTAAAAGAGCTGTGAAAGTGGCGGAGCCGGTAGAATGTATGGTGTCACCGGATCCTTTGATGGCCTCGGCATACATTGTCATTAATCCATCCTGGAAAAGCTCGAACTGGCGGGAGTCGTAGGCCCCGTAAAGATCCTGTCTAGTATGCTCGACTATAAGGGGAAGGGCCGTTCGCCGATGGTTTGGGGCGGCGGCTTTCTTGATGAGGAAGCTCATCGCCTCGGCAGCGAATCGAGCAATATGAGGCGGGCGCTTGGCCTTGCCCAGGAGGGGGGAAATGACATCGTAGGTCGGCCGGAGGTCCGGGGTCAAGAGTTTGTATAAGCGCTTGAACAAGAAGGCCAGAGACGTAAACGTCCACTCGATGACCTCGACAGGCTGAGATTTGCTTGCGATATCGACTATAAGCTGAAGCGCGAGAGGATAATGCTTCTCGAATCGAGGGCCGAGGTCCCTTGCGAAAGCTGTAAGGAGATCGAGGAGCGGTTCTAAACTTTCTTTGTTCTGTTCGGAAATATACTGGACGAAGAGTAACATAATGCGATCCTCGAAATGCAGAATCTGAGGCAGACTCTCGGACAGAGGAAGAGCCTCCCTCTTAAACCCGACGAAGCCCTTGGATATATTGAGCTCATTCCACCTTTGAAGTCCATTGTTGAAGTACGAGGTTGTCGTCGAGAGGTCTTCGGCTTCGAGATCGTGCCGGCGAATTTTCTTCAAGGGATCGAGGGTATGGAGTTTCGAGATCTTTGAATTGAACGACTCCCATCGGTGATTCTTATGCGGTGCCGCATCTTTGACGCCTCGTCTGGCCTTTGAAATACGGCCAGAAGATACGGCAGGCATCTTGATTCAGGGTGCACACTCTCCTCACAGAGCTTGGGCAAGTTCTGTGGGTAGAGCTTTTTCTGTAATTTTTTTTCCTTGAGGATCGAGTCTCCAAGTTCACCGTCCATCTTCTCTAAGTGCCCCTCCAAAAATTTCCAAATTTCCAAAAAATTTCTGCGGCTGATCATCGGCAAAGTTGATAAGATAACGACCGTATATCTTATCGGGCCAATCATAGACATGATAGCTCTTTCTCAATTGAGAATTTAAGCTAACGCCACAGCTGCATGGGCAAGAGCGGCCCACCTAGCTTCCAGGCTTGAACCAACATCCCGCCGTCCTAACCTCCATCTTCCATCCTCCTACGAAGTACATCATCTCACCTCGTCACGATCTCACACTCACCCCCCAAATAAGGATGCCAAAATGGATCCACCAAAAATGTAGGTCATTCCTAAACTTTCATGAGACTGCTATCTTTCTGAAGAAACCTAACCTAAATTTATATTAGCCTCGTCCTTGGAAGTGTGAGTGGACAGCTCAAAGCTGCCTTTGGCAAGGTGGCTGCTCTACAGGCGAAAAACAACTTCGCTCTACTCCTCATCACCGGGAACCTATTCAGCGAGTCCGGTGACGACGATTTGGTAACAGCGCTTCTCAACGGAGAAATCACTGTCCCCTTACCTACCTACTTTACCGTCGCGACGAATGCCCTACCATCACGAATCTGCGAAAAGGTCGCGGCGGACGAAGAGATTTGCGAGAATCTTCATTTTCTAGGCAAGCGCAGTGTAACCAATACATCCGAGGGTATTCGCATCGTCACCCTCGGCGGTATCCTAGACGAGACGATTGTCGCGGGGCTCTCGACCGAGCAATACCTACCCCTCCACACATCGCAAGATGCGACTAGCCTAAAGGGCGCGCAGTCCGCGGATATCCTTTTGACCACCATGTGGCCCAATGATATTACAAAAGGCTCAAAAGTCCCTCTGGGGTCTGGCTACACACCTGGGCCAGGCTCGAACGAGATTGCTGCGCTTTGCGCGGCTCTGAAGCCTAGGTACCATTTCACGACTTCACCTGACACATTCTTCTGGGAGAGGGAACCATTCATGCATGAGGCGCAAGATGAGTCTGGGAAACCCGGAAAGCCAAAGTTCACACGATTCATAAGCATGGCGCCTTTTGGTAACGATAAGAAAGCGAAGGCGCTCTATGCATTCTCGCTGCCTAAAGTCGACACAGTGGTCGAAATTCCTCCGGGTACGACAGCTTCACCCTTTGCTCACCATGTTCGAGCTTCAAGGAAGCGCCCACATGAGAGCACATACAGCCGGTTTCAACATGATGAGAGGGAGCATGGATACAGCAAACACAGACGGCGACGATCGCCACCTCCCGGACCAGACAAATGCTTCTTCTGTCTATCCAACCCAAATCTTTCATCCCATATGTGCTGCGCGATCGGTGACGAGAGCTACCTCGCGACGGCGAAGGGGCCATTGCCGGCCCCGGATACGTTCGCCAAAGAGGGTCTTGACTTCCCCGGCCATTTCATCATCATCCCGCTCTCCCATGCGCCAACGACTGTCTCTATGGGCGACGTGTCGGATCCAGAGAGCACCTCCGTTAAGACGTATAAGGAGATGACACGGTTCCAGGAGTCGCTCCAGGCAATGTTGGCAAAGGCTTCTAACTTCAAACTTGGGGCGGTGACATGGGAGATATCCAGGAGCCGCAGCATCCATCTACATTGGCAGCTCGTCGCAACCCCAGCGGATCTGGTCCGGAAGGGCCTAGTCGAAGCGGCTTTCAAAGTTGAAGCGGAGAATCTATCCTATCCACATTTCCAAACCACCGACCTCACACTGGAGAAGCAAGTCGAGTTTGGAGACTACTTCCGGGTCTGGATCTGGGCGGATGACGGCGACTCCAAAATTAAGGGTAAGAGTCTTGTCATGCCGCTCGACCCAGAATTCCGTTTCGATGTGCAGTTTGGCCGACGGGTAATGGGCAAACTGCTCGGCCTTGAAAGTCGGCTCGTATGGCAGAACTGCGTCCAGGATGAGGAGGACGAGACGAAGGATGTGGCAGCATTTAGGACGGCCTTTAAGGAATGGGATTTCACATGATGCAACCGAGTTCTTTTGAAGACCTCCTCTGTACATTAGATACATAGATTCCTTATCTGGATGTAGAGCCGACGTAGAGGCGTCTCGGGCTTTTCTGGAGAATCCACAAGGTGGTGGCAGACGATGGCAGACACTGGTGCGGCGAGGAGCTCGAGAAAGCTTAACTTTCATAGATATAGCTACTAATATTGAGATACCCTTGGAGATGGTTCATCTCTCACGTAGCCTTGCGAACATGACAGAGCAGCTAAAATTCACAATCAATGAGTATATCTTAACGAAAGCTGAAGCCTATGTTACATGCTCCATTGCTGTGCCTAACTTGCCAACATCGATTAACGTCTCGGCTCTAGAGTGACCAAAACCTCAATTGATCAATATCAGAATGCGATCTATTCTCCATTGGGCTATCGGCCTGTTGTTGCGCGTGGTCCTCTTCGAATTGTCAAATCCCGCGTGGTTGAACTTCGAGTACACCTCGACTCCTTTTTTTTTTTTTATCCTTTTTCTTTCTTTTTTTTAAGCTCCTTCTTCCATTGTTCCAGTATGAAACAGAAAACTAGTAGTATTATATTCGCGGCCTGCAGGCGAGACTGTATTAATGCCCTCATATTAGATTAATATTATTAGCAGTCCATAGCTTGCAATTGTGATAGCTTGGTCGCTGAAGAGGCTGATCTCATTCTTGCAAGCAAACGTATACTCCTGCCTGCAACAAGTTTTTCTAGCAGACTAAGACTATGAGGCAGCTGTTGGATTCTGAATTGTTTGCTTTGCGCTCCCAGTTGTTGAGGTTTATGTAGCCTGGCGCAGGGCAGCTGTGTCGTTTGGTGTGTGGATATTGGCCCAAAACCTTAATCCCATGCAACAAGAACAGCTGGCCTCACAGTGATTATTTTTAGATTTTTATTTTATTTCGCAAACGCCCTCCAAAAACCTGGGACTTCCTTCGCCGTTCCCAAACCACCTTCCGTGGTAATTTCTCCGCAGCCCCAATTTCTTTCTCCCCGGTTTAGTACGGCGACCTGCCCTACTTTCTGGTCATTTTCAGTCTACTCTTTTTTCTTTCTTCCCTTCCTCTGGTTTAGGGAGAAATACGGGACGGACCAAACGGGTGGTGACAACCATCATGAGGTTCTCCCTGCTTTCCATTGGCCTTCTGGCCTTGCTTACCCCTTTAACAGCAGCCTGGAGCAAGGAGGGTTAGTACCTAGGCATTTCAATTCCATCTGCTTCTGGCTCGAAATTGAAAACTGACAGTCCCATCTCTTTAGATCGCGAAATCTTCCGTGTCCGCGATGAGATTCGCGCACAGGAAGGTGGCGACCTGACCTTCTACGACATCCTTGAGATCCCGCCCAATGCCAGCCAAGACGAGATAACCAAGGCCTACCGCAAGAAGACGCGCTCTCTCCACCCCGACAAGGTCCGCCAGAACCTCATCTCCGAGAGCAAAAAGCGCATGAAGAAGGACGGCAAAGCCGGTGTCAAGGTCACCAAGCCCCCGAGCGAGTCCGAGATCCGCAGCGCGCAGCGCCAGGCCTCGGAGCGACAG
The DNA here is from genome assembly GCA_002221725.1 of Scedosporium boydii. NCBI lineage: Eukaryota > Fungi > Ascomycota > Sordariomycetes > Microascales > Microascaceae > Scedosporium > Scedosporium boydii. Next base: position 22,807 of record NJFT01000019.1, read on the forward strand.
ACGCGGCTTAGTTTGATCGCGAACATCCTGCGCGGACCCGAGCGAGCCCGATACGATCACTTTCTTTCGAATGGATTCCCTACCTGGAAGGGCACGAACTACTACTACAGCCGATACAGGCCCGGATTGGGTACTGTTCTGGTGGGGCTTTTCATCGTCGGTGGCGGCGGATTCCATTACCTTGCGCTCTACATGAGCTGGAAGAGGCGGAGAGAATTCCTCGAGAGGTATATCAAGTTTGCGCGCCAGACTGCCTGGGGCGAGAACCTTGGTATTCAGGCAGGCGGAGCCGCTGCCGCCCCTGCGAGGCAGCCTTATACCGCCGATTCCGATGCCGATGCCGATGAAGAGTCGTATCAACCTCGGAACCGGCGGGAGAGGCGTCTTCAGGAGCGTGAGAGTCGCCGCGAGCAAGGAAAGAAGGCGCCCAAGAAGAAGTCTCCGGCTGCTAGCCAGGAGGAGCAGTCGCAGGGCGGTCCTACCGGCACTAGGAAGCGAGTCGTGGCTGAGAACGGCAAGATCCTCGTCGTCGACTCTCTAGGCGATGTCTACCTCGAAGAAGAGGACGCTGATGGCAACGTGGAGCTCTTCCTCCTTGACGTAAGTCTAACATCTAACAAACTTCCTCCAATATTATATCCGGAAAGTCATTAGCTAATGGTGCTCTCTTCTCTAGCCTAACGAGCTCCGCAAGCCCGACTTCACCGATACTGCCGTCGTGCGCGTCCCCCTCTGGGCTCTCAGGATGGCCATGCTCCGTGTCGCCCCTCGCCCCCAGCCCGTAGCCGTCGAGGATGACGAGGAGGAGGAGGAAGCGGAGAAGGAGAACGAAGTGGACGATGACGACTCGGAACCAGCGCAACCCACCCCCAGCACCGGATCGGATGTTGGAGACTTCGAGGTGCTGGAGAAGTCTACCGACTCCCTTGAGAAGGCCAAGACTACGGGTGCGCAAGCGCAGAGTGGTGGTAAGAAGAGGCGAAACAAGAAGAGGTGATACAGCCTGGGCTGTGGTAGGGGGTGAATTGGAGGGTGTTGAAGGATGAGCGCGAGGTTTGGGGAAGGGGGTGTGGTGTTAACCACCAAATGGGGGGAGCGACATTCGAGACGTGGTGCAATACCGATCACGTATATATATATTCAAGTACTGATCGTATCAATTGCATTGTGATGTATTGTAGCCTAGCCTTTTTAAACACACAATATCAAGCTATAGACAGTCCCTGTATCATGTTCACTTTTGCGGAGCTTTTCTTCATTTCAAATAAGGCTAATGGGGCATGGTGATCGAAGTCACAGTTCCCCATGCACGCAATCGCAGGACAGGCTTCTAGCCGTTTCATTTATATCACGCAGCTATTATTTACATTTGGTAGCTGTGGACGCTATTCGACGATATATTCTTCGAAACAGGTCGCATGATACCTCCACAACTCAACGTCAAAAGACAACATTGGATTTATCCCGTACTCCATTTCCTGAGCACCATCCCCGTAACTACAATTGCATTATGAGAGATCTTCAAAAACAGTTTCTTTTCTTATAGGAGCGAGGATTTGTTGAGGACAGCGAGCTGCCCCGCGCCTCCGCTGCTTCGCACATACATCATCGATGCATGGTTAGGTCTGGGGTTCCTCGAATTGGGCTCCCTTCAACGGAGTACAGACAGGATTTCAGGCACTCTAGTTCCAAAGGGAACCGTAGCATTAACAACAATAAATGAGATTGGTACCTAATCAGCCGAGTAAACTTTCGTGTCGCTGATTCATTGGATCCGGGGATTCGTTTTACTCGCCGTTCGGTCGCAAAAGACCAGGGCCTCGTGGTCATGCATGGTCCGCCGCGGATCTAATATCCTGGCGCGGACGCTAGGATTATAAGTAAGTACTTTGGAGGTTTGGAGGGGTCATCAACGATCTTAGTTCACGCGAAGCAGTTCAGGAGTACGACTCTTGAAGTTCGACGAGTTGGGCCCAGGACTGTCGAGGTTCAGCAAAGTGTAAAAGGGATCTCATCGCGAAGAGCAGATGGAGCAGTAATTTAATCCGGGAATAGAATTGCCACTGCTTGATCCAAGAAAGCTGGGATTTGAAGACTTTTGGGCGTCATGTGGCGGGACGGATCAATTGCACATTTGATCCATCATTGATCTCGATCTTGGGTGTGATGTGACGCTACAAAATTGCCCCTCCATCTCCCTCCATCTCCCTCCATCTCCTCCGCTCTGTACCTCGCAGAACAATCAATCCATCGGGTCAACCTCGAGACCTCGTGCTGCTTCAAGAACAATGTTTGTCACTCTCCTGTCTCTCTTTCAGGGTTCTCCGGCGCCACCGACATGGGTTCTCGTGTACTCCGTGGTGTACATCCTCGACCAAGTATCAATCAATACGAAGTCGGAGAACTAAATGATCAACAATTGCGGTGTACGTCGTAATTCGAGACGGAACATTGAATCTCAACTTCAGGCACTCACTTTCCCACCCACCCTTGCGCCTAAGAATATATAGCCAGTAGATCCCAACAAAGTGGCAATCTAAACTCTCCTTGCTCCCGATTCCTCTGCAATGACATCCGCGACCTGGGCAGTTTGCACCTAATCCTTTCCACCTGACAGTTTCCACCTGACAGTTTCCGAGACGCCGTCCCCAGGCATTTCTCACCCCCTTCGACACCAGGCACCAGACACCCCAGACACCAGAGGGTATCCTGACTTCCAAGCCCCGCCTGGTCTTTTATTAGTCTCCGTCTATTGTCGCGACCCCTCAAAAGCTCCCCGCCCTCTCATCCCCACCATCCCACTTGGCCCTTCTGAGAGTCACCCACGTACATTACTCCCTGCCCAACAAACAGCCAACAGCCTCCTCCAGCAGGAACCAGATATCCATACACGTTTTCTGTTCTTCTTCTTCCCACAAGAACCAGACAGGAACTCAAACCCGACCCTCTCACCTTCCCGTGCATTCCGTACATACATTGCTATTGACACTCCCGCTCAAACTCTCACGGTGACCGCATTTACATAGCATAGTCAATATAAAACGTTTTGACACCTATTCCCCATCTCGGCCCTTGCTTAAGCGCACACTTTGAAGAACAAGAACGACTCTTCGTCGACGAAAACAAAGGTCCTTTATCAAAGAGAACCCGGTGTTTTTCACTTTTTATCCCTTTCGATCGCACATTTGCCTCTTCGAGCCGACTAGGATACGTCTACGTTTCCTAAATTCGTTACACTTCCCAATCCTCACATAGAACATCGAGAAGAAACAGCAAGGTATACCGCATTTTAGGAACCCATCCAGCCGTTCATACCACTAACCAACCGCCCAAGATGATGCTCTCTTTCCCTCCTCCAAGACCCATCCAAGATGACCTTGCCGCGCTTTTGGCCAGGAACCTCGTCTTGACCCCTCAGGCCCCTGTCACTCACGAGGAGGTCCAGCAGCAGCAGCAGCAGCCATCCCAGTCAGTAGAGCAACCAAGCCAAAGCGAACCCATCCAATCCGTTCCCTCCCCCTGTGTTACCCAGCCAGAACCAGCCCCGATTGTCTATTCCATTTCGCAGCACTATCATCATTCCACACATATCGTCCACCAGCAGCAACAGCAACAGCAACAGCAACAGCAGAGCCAGCCGGAAACTCAAGCACCGCAACGACCCTCGTCTGAGCCGCCTCAGTCAGAGCATGAATCTTATGAGAGCATTCTCCGGTCTCATGGCGTCGACCCCTCTGCTCTTTCCCCATCCCAGACCCAACTGTTTAGGATTGCTCAACCGGAGCAAAAGATGAGGCTCCTTGAGCTTTGGAGCATTTGCCCGCCCACGAACAGGCAGGAGAATGCCACCTTGGCATGGCACAGCACAACCATGGAACAGGAAGAGCACCTCGCTAGGATGAGGTACGAAAGACAGCAGCAGCAGGCCTCGACGGAGATGGACTGCGGTAATACGTTTCAGGGCTCCGATAGTACGTGGATTTGCTCGTCAAGCCACGCCGAGCCATACATGCAGAGCGGGTATGAGGAACTCATGCGCCGAGATGCCGAAAGGCAGCAACGTCTTGCTGACTCGCGCAAGGATGCGTATTCGCACTTCGGTGTATCCGTGGGCGGCCCCGCATATTCGTCCGCCACAGACCCGGCTTACAAGAACGCGAATGGGGCTATGTCGGAGGCACATTCTGGACAAACCTGGCACGGTATGCCTAAGGCACAGGCCGGGACGCCAGATGCGATGGAAATCATGTAGGCGCGGGAGGAAGGTTGGAGATTGCTAGTAGGCCTTGCACTGGTTGGGTCGGAAAGTGGTAGTCGGCTAAAGTATATATAAGTAGTAGTGGAGGATTTTGTTCTTAGCCTAGACACGAAGCATGGTCGCACCTTGGACCACTGATACCCTTCATGACAAGCTAGCTGAAGCTGTACGGATATCATTAATGACGCTCTCAACGACGATTTTTTTTTTTTTTTTTTTTGGTTCTTTGGTTCAATCTCCAATAAACTTGTTGGCCTAAGTTAGACCTGTCTTCGTGATGCTTCGGCCAGTGACACCGCACAAGTTGCAACTACCGCTATTTGAAACGAAAAAGGATTATTGTATCTTTGGGGAAATTCTTTCTCCTCGATGAAATAATAGTAATCTGATTTTTCCATATCTTTTGATGGGAGATACTCTCTTCTAAAGCCGCGCCTCTTCAATGTCCAGATATGTGGCTGGTGTCGCCACATCTGAGCCACAAAGTCGAGGAAGGCTCGCACAGTACGCAGCACTGTTCAACGCTCCTGGCCTTGCCAACCACGCAGCTCGACACGCAGCTGCAGTTGCCTACCAAATCCGAAGCTCACAACACAACCTCAAGCTCCATCACCGCCGTCCATCCTCACGACCACGCCTCCAATCCCCCATATCTGCTGTTAAAGGAACATCCTAGCCGATACCCAGATAACCAATTTCTCCGAAGACTAATTTCATCTCACTCTCAAAATGGTAATGCTCTCCGCTCTCCCTCCCACTCGCTCTATGAGCAGCAATGCTTACCTTTGGGCCTACTCGCCCTTTTGCAGACGTCAATCGGCACAGGCTACGATTTAGCCAACGCCATCTTCTCCCCCGACGGTCGAAATTTCCAAGTCGAATATGCCATCAAGGCGGTGGAAAACGGCGGCACCACCGTCGGCATTCGATGCAAGGACGGAGTTGTGCTTGCTGTCGAGAAGATCGTTAGCTCCAAGCTCCTCAAACCCGGCGCCAACAAGCGAATCGCGACAGTAGATAGGCATGTCGGTGTTGTATGTGTCACCCACCCATCGAGTTCTAAATTCAATTCTTCTTTCCATTTGCGATGTGGACATGCGATTGCTAACGGGACCACTTTCTTCCCGTCAGGCCTTTTCCGGTATGATTCCTGATGGCAGGCACTTCATCTCCCGTGCCCGCGACGAGGCCGTTTCCTGGCGCGACCTGTACAAATCCCCCGTCCCCACCAATATTCTCGCCTCCCGCATGGGTTCCTACCTACAAGCCTACACCTGCCACTCTTACGTCCGCCCCTTCGGCATCACCGCCGTCATCGCCGGCTTCGACCCCGAACATGAGCTCCCCGTCGACGGCGAGGTTGGCGCCGGTCCCTCTTGCGGCGCCGGTGGCAAGGTAGAGGGCAAGAAACACGGCGGTCCCTTCCTCTACATGATTGAGCCCTCTGGACTCTATTGGGGATACTACGGTGCTGCGACGGGTAAGGGTCGCCAGGCGGCCAAGGCCGAGCTAGAGAAGCTAGATCTCGCTGCTGGAACCTTGACCCTAGAACAGGCTGTCAAGGAGGCGGCGAGAATCATCCACAAGAGCCACGGAGAGGAGAATGCGAAGGACTACGAGATTGAGATGACTTGGATCAGTGGCCTTGATGGTCCTACCAAGGGCAGGCACGTCGAGGTCCCCGAGGAGTTGAAGGAGGAGGCCTTGAGGCTAGCTAAGGAGGCGGAGGATGAGGAGGAATAAATGCTGGTTTTTTCTTGCGACGAGTTCTGGTGAATGAGATGAGCACATGTACTTCTATCATAATTGAGGTTGTAGGGAACTGGGTTCATAGATTATTGAATCAAGCGCGTCTGCTACCCTCCTGCTATTTGACTATCTCTTCAGCTTGCTGCCCGCAGCTCCTGTCGATAGTACTGTCACCGTCTATTCCTATCTCATCAGGCCTTGCTTCCATTACCAAAGAGTTGCTGAATGAGTGGTTAGGTGACTGGGCGCTAACTTAAATGCCATTGATTCTGGATCAACCACCAAGTTAAAATCCAAAATAAGCAGGCGGTGAGGCCCACTGGACGGCAAAAAATCGCAACCGTCCATCTTTTTTTCTGATTTTCTAAATTTTTAGAGTCGTTTCCTTTGGCACCGGACAGATAAGGCATCCTACACACTCCTTTTCTGCATTCTCACATATTTCGCGCAATGGCAAAGAAACGTGCTCCCTCTTCGGAGGAGGCACCCCAGGTGCCCAATAAAAGGTTCAAAAGAGCCAAAAATCCCCGAGACGACATGTACAAAGCCCTCGACAGCTTCACAAGCTTCCCGACCCAGCCCGACTGGGAAGACCACCAGACCGAGCAGAACCTGTACAAGGCATTGACCCACAGGATTCGCGACCTGCAGGTAAAAGCCGCCGCTCTCGTATCCAAGGCCCTTGTCGGAGAGTCCGAGACCGAGGAGCCGACCGAGCCAACGATTTCCGAAGAAGAGTTCAAGCGACACCTCGAGACCTACCTGTTTCCCGCTCTAACGAAGGGCGACACGGTATCCCGCGAAGGCACCTTTAGAGTCATCTCGAAAATTCTCTCTGCGCTTTTGGGTGACAGGAATCTTTCGTCCACGCTGTACCCGAGCCTGACTTTCGATGAATTCCTTTCAATGCTCGTTCGCTTCACACCGCTTGACGACTCGAGCGCTGGGGACGACCAGGCGCTTGGCCGACTTTTTGGCCTAAGATGCTTTGTCCAGAAGGAGGTTCTTGAAAAGGATACTGAGCGGTGGAGGAAGGTCTTGCCGATGCTTCTTGATCTTGCGTCCAAGAACATTGAGCTAAGGCTTGCCTGTGGAGCCATCATTGCGGATGCTGTCGGGTCATTGAGCAAGGGAGAGGCCACATGGACGACCAACGCGGTCGCGTCTTCCCCGCTTGCAAAAACTGCCGAGGGGTTGGCCATTTGGATCGCTGCTCTCCAGCATCATCCGGATCTCAAATCCGAGAATTGGAAGAAGCCAGTATCGGCGAGGTCTGCGCCTAACGTTCTCAACCTCCTGAAGGAGAGTGCTACCAAGGTCTTGAATGAGAATGCTGGCCCTGTCAATAACGGCAAAGCCACTTGGTCTGCCCCGTTACACTTTGTGTGGAGTAGGCTGGCCAAATATTTCGGGAACCTTGGTCAAGCTGGTCGGAAAGACCTTGCTTCGATCTGGACACCCGTGGTGGAAGGTAAGGATGCCGTGGATCTCAACTACTCGTCAATCGAAGTTCAACTAACTTGGGCGGCTAGACTATCTCTTTGCGAAGAATGCCACGGATTTGCAGAAGGCTCGCGGCTTTTTAATATTCCAACGCATGCTTATCGAAGTGGCAACAGACGAAGCCGTCGTCAGCACTATTTTCAGCCGTAATCTCATGTCTTGCCTCCAAAACCATGCTTCCCGTAAAGATCGCCACCTCCACGGCGTTGCAATTGAGACTCTTTCGGCAATTGAAGAGATTGCCGCCCTTAAGCCTAAGAGTGTCGTACCAATCCTAAAGAACCTCCTCGGAAACAACGGGAGCTACGAATTTGAGCAGCGGACGAATACCAAGACGATCGAAAAGGTTTTGAAACCTACGGAGCCCTCTGATATTAAGCAGGTTCTGGAGCTCTTGGAAGCACCATTTGCGAAAGCTTCAACGTACGTGTCATGCGTTTTGTTATTCTTTGTCTCCGTATCTCATGTTAACCCATCGTCTTATAGTGGAAAGACCAATCTATCAGGAACCGGAAATGCGTATATGCGCTACCTTTACTATCTGGCGAGTACGGGGAACTCGATCGAGGCGTTGCAAAAACTTAGCACACTGGCTTTCGGCAGCTCCAAAGTCACTTCCAAATACGGTCTCACCGAGTCAGCCAAGGCAAACTGTCTGACGCAGCTCGAATCGGCCCTTGCAAGAGCTGGACGGTCGGCCGAGAACTTTGACCTTCTGTGCCAATTGGTGGCTGGCGTGAAGCCAAAGAACATCGAGCTGGACGATGAAGTATTGGAACAACAAAAGGCCGTCGTGAAGACTTTGGACAAGATCCTACGGGACCCAGAATTCGTGCTCTTCGGCGACAGGCAGTTGACGAATGCTCTGGCTTTGGCCCATGCCATGCCACTATTCATGGTGTATAGCGGGGTCCCCGGTGCGGACAGCCAGCTCATAGCCATCAACAGCCTCTTGGAGACGTGTGAGACCAAGGGCGAGGATGCAGGCTTGCAGCTTGTGATTGTCTACATCTTGCTACCCATAATGTACCGACCCTCGTCCTTAGGACGACAGGTGTCGAAGCACATATTCGAAGCAATTGCGCCACGGCTGGACATCGAGACGATGCGGATGCTTCTAGAACGACTTGAGTTTACGGAGGATAAAGCTGGGTACTCGGAGTTGGTCCAGTTCATCGACGCGCCCGAGGGATCGGATGATGAGGATGAAGATGAGGAAGACGATGGATCAGGGAGCGAGAACGATTCTGAAGATAGTGATGAGGATGGTGAAGAAGAATCAGGAGACGAGAGCGACGGCACTGCGGATATTGACCAGGAGCAACTCCTTAAGGCTCTCGGCTCTCACCTACTCGATACCAACGGAGAAAAGGCAGGCAATGGGGAGGATGACGAGTCCGATAGCGAGGAAGAACCCGACATGTCAGACTCCGAAATGATGGCTATGAATGATACGCTAGTAGCGGCATTTGATCACATCAGCGGCAAAGGAGCCAACGAGGCCAACGAGGCAAAGAAAGCCACCGCCGGCGTGGTGCAATTCAAGAACAGGATCCTGGATCTGGTGGAAGCCTACCTCCAGCAACAGCCCCGGAACACCAAGGTCATATTTGCGCAGTTCCCCTACCTCGTCCGACTGGCCAGTCAGACAAAGTCATCTGACATCCGAGCGCGCGTGGCCGACATACTCTCGCGCTACAGGAAACGATTCCTCAAGGACAGGAAGCAATGGCTCGAGGAGGGCAAACGGAAGAAGCAAGTTCCCGACTACGTATCCACCCTAGAAGACGTCCACAAAGAAGTTGGGCACAGGGACTCTCAGATGTTTGCTAAAGCTGCTTCGGCGGCTTGTCTCACGATAGCGGCGGCGGTCGTGGCTGCGGACAAGAAGAAGATTGGTCAGTTGAATAAGATGCATGAGAAATTGGAGGCGGAGTTGATGACGGAGAAGAGGAGGAAGGTCCACAAGAGCTTCTTTGAGACGTGGAAAGCGTACCAGCAGAGCGTGAGCACCGGAACGGAATAGAAACGAAAGGGTCTTGAAATGTACTACTATATTTAGATTCATGGAGGGAACGGGCGACGTCTGCTTCGACGACCCTCCTTAGTTTGGTCTAGCTAATCATGATAGCACTGCGTGACGGCCGAAAATACATGAAAGAGTCTTGACTTGTGTCATGATCCTGAAAGTAGTTGTGAATACAGTATTACCAGGTACCGGCCGGCCGATAAAAACGCAGCACGGAGATCACGAAGCATTGACGAGTAGGATCTCAGTGCCCATATTCCCAAACATCATGAGAATGCCTCTTCTAAACTATACGAGTACCCCCAGGTGGATTCGATTCATTCTCCATATCCTCGATAGCATCAGTAAGGACGACCTGCTAGAAACGTCGTCTTTTTTCTTCTCTCTTTCCCCATTGCCTGCCCCCGTAGATTCTGCAAAGAGAGAGATCAATGCTTTGCTACTGGATTTCACCAAGCCGGCGGCATGCGGATCGCTGCATTGTTGGGAGACGGCATCATTTGATTCCAGCGCAGAACCCGGTTTGCGGAAGTCGCAGAATAAATATTTGAGTGGGTCTCTGTGAACCGGGTAAGACATCAGATGTCGTGTGAGGGTTGTACGTGTACTTGGGAGTGTGTAGATCCCGGCCCCTTAGTATTACTTCTATGACCGACATCAATAGGTTTTATTGCTTTGTTTTTAGGGTTAGACGAGCCGACGTCTCCATGTTATCTACAGTGACCCGTGGCCAGGACATACCTAGCCAGGGACTGAGAAACGGTGCAAGTTTTGCTAATGATTGAAAGCCATTGGACGATAGCGACTCAATGAGACTCCAAAGGAGTAAAAGTTGAAGCTGAGTTTGAGTTCGCGATGAAGCAGCCAGGGACAGGAGAAGGTTCCGCGCTAGGATTCGGACGGCAACGCGAGGATGGGTCTTGTACCTGTACCTACCATCGCGAGAGTTGTGCCATTCCCCTCCGTTTTGCGACGATGTCTCCGAGACAGGAGACTCGGAAAAGCACTGAGCGAGCTTCAGATCTGCTATTGCGGACGAGTAAGGGTCACAGCTCAGGCAATCCCCCAAGTACGACGTACACACTCATTAGGTGGAGAGAATCGAGAAGCAAGATCAATCGTATTTGTGTAACGAGGAAGGGGTCATATCCGGCCTTATCCCACCGAAATCCCCACATCATTTAATAGATTGGATGGCGTCTTTCAGGCTGTTCTGTCAGTGCTCCCATTGGCCCCTGGTCGAGGATATCATCGTTCATCCTTCTCGTCCCAATTAAGTCTTGCGCCGTTGACGGCAAGTTCGTCTGTAGCGTTCTCGATAGTAATGGCGTGGATAGAAATGTCATTCATATTAAGTGACAACCTTCGTAAATATTAAGGAGAGGGTGAGACGGAGAGTCCACAAGCGGGAAAGGCTGGCTTGGCCAAATGAGGCTTACTGCTCCTGGCCGGAAACCTGCAGCGATTTGTCTTGGAAATTGAAACCCCCCGACTCGTTCGAAGCACGAAGTAGAAATGCAATGGAAGACAGCGACAACGTGAAAAGAAGATCGCGGAATCTCACGAACACACAGAAAAGGGGGTAACTCCTTCCCCGACATCTCTCTTCCCTTGTGCCTGGCCATTGCGCATCGTTCCTTCCTTTTGTTCTGCCGTTGTCGGTCAAATTGTTCCAAGCTTCTCTTCTCCACCCTCATTTCCAAGGCCTCACGCTTGGTAGGTTTTTCTTTTATCTCTTCCTCTCCAGGGAACTGATTGATATCTATTTCCCTTCGTTATACGCTTCGCCTTCCGATTTTTGGTTGCTGCCGACAACTCGACCCAAACGAAGATCGACGCTACGTCCTGCGCACGCGACCACCTTCCGATTCCGATCGTGGCGAAGATGTTCTTCCCCACCCGGCGCCGGGCCTGGTGGCCCTTCGCCGTCGTGGTCGTCATTCTTCTTCTCATGATCAAATTCCGACTGAGCGACGGGTCTTCAAATCTCTCCGATTCCGATAGCAATGCCCGCGCCGCCCACCACCCGGCGCAAAAACCCAAGTCCAGTTCCGGCCCTGCTGTTGCCGCAGACGACACCGACACCGTCAAGTTCCTCCAGAGCCAGCGGCTAAGGGAATTTTGGGACGAGTTGTTCGAGTCCCTTACAGATGGCGACATTGGCGTAGAGGAGCTTGAGATTTCCGACGATGGAGTTTCGGCTGAATATGTTGACCCCAACTCGAATTATGATGGCGAGAGGGTGCGCGAGAACCACCTGGCCATCTCTGATGAGCAGATTATATCGATGCGAAATCATTACATATCCTTCGCCTCCAAGATTGAGTCTCTTGCGAGCCGCATGCCGTACTGGAAGAATACCCGGGGCGTTGTGATGCCGGGCGGTGGAAAGTACACGCGCATTGCCCTGAGCTCGATTTTGCTCCTCCGCCATGCCGGATGCAAACTTCCCATCCAGGTTTTCATCGATAACCATAGCGAGTACAACCCTCACATCTGCGAGAATACCTTTGCGCGACTCGGCGTCGAGTGTGTGATCTTTCAAGACCTTATCGGAGACACTAGAATCGGCACCTACCAGTACAAAGTTCTCTCTATCATCTTCTCGCCCTTCCAACACGTTCTCTTCCTCGATGCCGATGCTTGGCCCCTCGCTGATCCGGCTTTCTTGTTCGATACTGAGCCCTACAAATCTAACGGTCTCATTACATTCCCGGATTTCTGGGTCTCGACTGCGTCCCCCGCCTTCTTCAACATCACCGGTACCCCAATGAACTCCCCCATAGAGCGGAGGAGTTCCGAGTCCGGTATCTTGCTGTATAATAAGGGAATTCATGCCGACAGTCTCATACTCGCTTCTTACTTCAACTTTTATGGTCCCGGCCGCTACTACAAACTCCTTACCCAGGGAACCCATGGCGAAGGAGACAAAGAAACCTATCTTCATGCGGCGCTTAACCTAGGCAAGCCCTTCTATGACGTCAAGGAACAGAACGGCATCCTAGGCCGTCACATCAAAGGGAATTTCCAGGGCGCTGGAATGGTTCAGCACGATCCGAACGATGACTGGAAACTCCAAGAACACATCCGGGCCAAGGGGGAGCCCAAGAAGACTAAGGACGATAAGATCGTGAAGGCGAAACCTCTCTTTATCCACCATAACCTCTGGAAGATTGATCTTTATGATCTCGGCGACGACCTCTCCCCGATCCACGACCTGAATGACCAGGGCAAGCTCAGCCGTGTGTGGGGCGACCAGAAGGAGCTATTTGGTCGGATCGGCTACGATGCGGAAGAAATGATGTTTAGGGTGCTCGTCAGTTCTAAGTGCAGGGTCACAACTCCTCGTGAGGAGTGTAGAAGATTGTGGAAATACTACCGAACTATCTTCAGACCTGCTACTAGGTGATTGGGAATGACTTGCACCTTTTCGTCTCGCATCTAGACGGATTCACCGACCATCTTCCTTTCTTCCTATCCTCTTAACTATCGTATCCTCTCTCTACAAGATACCTCCCTTCTGCTATCGAGAGCGTGAACAATTATGGCGCAAATCCAGGTTGCGATGATATCATCCGGTTCTCATTTCTCATTTTCCCGGACATCGGCATGGTCCTCCTCCGAAGGGACTTCTCCCGCTGGAACGAAGGCTTTCACGGCGAATTGGCGCGGTCGGTGTTTTCATGACATATTTCGGTTTACTCATTTTTTTTCCCCTGGACCTGGGAGGCATATGGTGTGGTGAGGCGGGATTTGATGAGAGCTTAAGCAGGATCGCGGCCAAGGCCATGCAACTTCCCTTGTTACTCTCTTCTGATGTATTATATTTGTTTCTCACGATACCTACACTAGAGTAATTGCAACTCTGATGATTTCCAAGGATACGAGATATTTTATTCGTGAATTCATCTGCGCTTGTCGTATAGGTCGTGCCTCTTGCTTAGCCTTGCTTCCCCTGAACACCGGCGATTATAATTCGTGAAGAGGATCAGAAACCCTGGCTGAGTATGTATTGTCAACATATTTATGTCGATGCCCCACAAAGTATCATCTGTATCCCTCCAGAGACGACGTTACGAGCCCCCTGGCCTTCGGCTTCGTTCTAGCTACCTCGCCACCTCAGACATATGGATGCAAAGCTATCCCGCGGCGTTCCTTCCAACACCGAGACGCTGTCTACGACTGGTTTCATCCTCACCCACCAATTCCTGGCTTTAAGCTACATATATATGGTGGCAACCCCTTGAATGGGGCGCGCTGTTTTGTTCTCCTGCAGGCGACTACAAGTGCCAGTCCAAGGTTGGACCAGGATATGGCTCAATCCAAGACGGCCCTGTGTGGGAAATCCCACGAGAGGTCCAGTATCAGCTCGGGGAGAAAGCGGGACGGCTGGGGAGGATAAATATACAGCTTTTCATTTATTCCAGGTTTTAACGAGCGTAGGCCGGCAAATTTCTTACTATCTCCAGAAATTCTTTGGGTATCTGCCGTTAGAGTTACCAGCACCATGTCCCTTCAGATCATACCCACCAAAAAATTCGGAAGTCGCCCAAGACCTCCGGACGTCCTCCGCATGTTGTCTTGGTGCAGTCCGGAGTCCGGACGATCCCCGACTTTGACGCGGATTCACGTGATTCCGTGACAAGACACGCTGCTGTGGATGCAGCTAGCAAAAATTTCCACGAACTTGTTTACATTGGTCTTGGCAATGTTTACTTTGAGTCGCGAAATGCAGCTCTTTTCTCCGGGCACGTCGGACGGGCGCGGGTGGAGAACAAAGGGAAAAAAAAAAGAAGGCTTTTTTTGGCAGACATTTACAATGGTCACGTCTCAACAAGAATTTTAGAATAAGGCTAGGGGGCCCCAGAGCACGGGCGTTTGATGAGCCTGAATCAAAACGAACCGTTCAAAGCTTTTCGTAACTCCGTTGCATTCGGAAAATGTCATGGAGATTATTTGAGGCAGTGAAATGGCTTCATGTGTGGGGGAAGGGAGGAATGAGATGGGAGGGAGCTTTGATACCCGGTTCAATGCGACTTGGGCTTGAACGCTTGAACTTGGGAATCAAGACGAAACGGAGACGGAGGATTTCGTTAGCCCCTCACTTTCCGGAGATGGAGGAGGAGCCCCCCTTTCCCCTCTTCCCTCGTGGCCTCATGGGGACTATGTCACACTATTCTTAGATGCGGAGACTTTTCCTTCTTCTGTTTAATGCTGTTCACAATAAGTATTTCTAAATTGATACATCCGGATCTGAGTATCAGGTCAGGCGGCAACTCGAAGAGAGCGGTGTGAGATTCCCTAGGACCGTGTTTGAGGAGGTAAACAGAACCAGAGAGCGTCGCGTTGATTTTGTACATATTTTGTCTTTATTTTTGTTTTCTTTTTTTCTTTGCATCAGACTTGGACTTCCCTGTACACTTCGAGGCACGCCTTCGGCTGGCCCTATCAATCGCAGCTCTTCCAAGTCGAAGGCTGTGTCTGAGGAGGGAAGAAGAGGGGTAATGGGCAAGCATGACGACTTATTGGGAGCTATCTTTCCACACCAACCTTGTTCAGTGATAGTTTCGGACTTCCCCGTTTTATGTCCTCCATGTAGGAACTGGGAATTGAGATCGGGGAATGACGTCTGTTTTGAGGTTGATGGCACTCGTCAAGCCTGTCACTCTAGACCGCAGACCGGAGAGATCTTTTTCGTTAATTAACTTGACCATAGCGAAGAGGCGTGATCAATGGTGGAGTCGTACCAAGACGCCAGTCGGGAACGGCTATTAACTTTTTCATTTCACCATCACCGCCATCTGTGATCCGTGCTGCCTTATTTCCACATTTTGGAGATAACTGACTTGTAATACTTCGTAGGGCTTGGCTCATAATTTGGCGATCAGGCGGTCTAGGCGCGTCGAGAGGCGTCAGAAAGTGCATCGGAAAAGAAGCCTTCCAGAAAAAGCCGCATTAATCTGTGATCCTCCGTCTGTTTAGTGTATCTTCAGTGGAAATCAGGAAGCGCCCGTTTCAAACACGCCATATTTGGTCCTTCAGGTGAATGACGAAGCACGAACCCCATTGAATCCCGAAAAGCGGTTTGGAATCGACAATCGGATGCTCGTAACCCCGGCCATTGAGCCTTGGACTTGATGATATGATTGATATCTGACAAGGCAGGCTGTGCTGGGCAACCATGATGAAAGGGACAGGAGCCGAGACCAATCACGCTCGGTAGAGGCCTCGGGTTACGCTGGAGCTGGACGGGTCTCTCAATTCGCAGATCGCTGGTTTGCTGGCGATATTGGGTGAGATGACCATACAGAGTACGACCTGACCCTCATCCTCAGTGTTGGCCTTCCTTTAGTGGATCAGGCAGAGCGGGGGTTCCATGCCATTAAGGTCCGTGGACCGGCACGAAAAAAAGAGTGAACGAGAAAAAGAAGAGAGAGGAATGTGTAGTTGCATTGAGCAAGATAATCCATGTTACATTTCTCCTAGCGCGTATCGTGTGCACTCTTGTGACCACAGGAATCGTGTGGCTTTGCGTGTCTTAGTGGTATTATTGGCCTGGACCTGGACTCCAGTTGAGTTAAACCAAGGCATTAATGTCAGCAGAGGCTATCAGGAATTGAATTGGACCCGGAAACAGAAACCGGGACAACTGGAACTTGCAATTGACGACTTCGTTTGAGAATGATATTGAAGGGCAAATGTGATGCACTCGCTCTCCCAAGGGCCGGGTCCGTCGAACCGGAATTTGGTTTTCTTTTTTTATTTTATATTTTATTTTATTTTTCCTTATCTTATGTGCATCGCTTCCTTTTGCTGGATGCGTACCTGAGACCATCTAATGACTGGCGACTGCTACGGAGCAAGAATATGTCTCGGGATGAAAAGGATATGACGGCGGCATGAGCCAAGGGTTGGGGCCAAATGATGGACAGTGCGATGAGAACCTCAGAGAATAGTTCGGGAACTTCATCCTACGTTATATCCCCCAATGTTATGAACCGGAAGCCCACATGTGTGACTCCGAGCCTGGGTAAGCCTCAAGCTCCCCGTTCACCCATGCTCGAGGATCTCCAGCCAACGAGAGGACCGGTCACAAACGACAATAAACGTCCAAACTAATAGTGCGAAACGACGAGGGATGATCGCCAGCTCTGATATCGTCACCGAGGTGCTTCTTTCGACCAAAGATAACACCACCGCAAGTCATCAAAACACGGAGGATGTAACTAAGACGAGAAGCCAAACCAGGGTTAATCTGCATAGGCGCTCGCTCACGTAGCTCCAACCAGTAAGAGCTTGATGATCCACGATGGAGCTTCCCAGAACGGGCTAGAGCTCCCCCGATCCATGCTCAAGGCTCACCTCAGATGCCACGGGAGACCAAACGAAGGGAATTAGCGTCGCTCAAAGACTGCAACTGGATTCAGGCTGTTTCTGGTAGTGATCAGCTCAACATTGATTCGTTAGGAATGCAGACCGGGGGGTCTCTTTTTCAGCGCTCCTCAACTGATGGTCCTTTTCCTAATTCAAACCATCCCGTCCCACTCCTGGTCAGCCTCTGTCTCTGTTTCTGGCTGCCCGCTGCCCGTGTCTTCCGCCCCCTTGCCACTTGCAACGCTGCTTTGGGGAAGAGGAGCGTTGAGGGCGGAACTGTCAGCCGGAGATGCTTTCGCTAAAGGGAAGTCGAGCTGCAAACGACATCGCCCTGCGTCGCCCGGGATAGGTACTCCGTACTGTCCAGTTCGTGGGCGCCAAAAAATCTCCAAGCGTAGCAATTTGCCCTGCCAACGATGCAAGGGAGCTTCGGGCTGGCTGCAGTCACTGCAGTGTACACCACATTATGGGTACCAATGGCATCCAATACTGTCAGCCATCAATCAAATCAATACTTCGTCCTTCCTAGTGTAGCGTACTACTGTACTTTTACAATATTGCTGCATTACTGGGCGGAGCGGTGGAGCAGAGGCACCCCGGAGTCCATCCATACATTTGCACCTTCTCACGTTAGCAATGTCAGCGTGCAGCGTACCGTCTCCACTCCATGCCGGGAAGGTGCAGCAGCTCCATGCTGGTACTTTCTAGTGCCCAGCCAAAATGGCCTGGCGATGGGTGGAGGCTGCCTGTAAAATTCACCGAAAGAATCCATTCAGAATCGCAGCTGCATTTTTTCTTCCAAGTCTGCAGAATACGGTGCATTACAACACTAGTGGGTAGTGCAAGGGAGTGGCTTAACTATGTAGCCAGCAGTATTACTGGTTCCCGACACTGCTCGTCACACTACCTTGATGTGCATAGGGATTGAGCTTGTCCTGACACTGCCCCATCCCCAGCGAATGCAAGAATTACACACATTGATCGGATGTGCTTTCTACCGTAAGCAGCATGTTTCGTACAGGCTCATGCCGTGACAGGAGGGTCTGTCCCGAGGCTAAACGATTCGCAAGGATTACTGAGTTTCTTCTTGTTCTTCGTTCCTCTCTTCAGGCGTTTACTTCGTAAGGCTGGGGGATCACAATTTCCAGTTTAGGGCACGAAGTACTGTATAAGCGTCGAACACTATAATTGATACTTGTACTTCAATGTAAGTCGTGGCTCTCGATGTGGTGGAGGCACCAAATCAATTGATCAGTGATGTTTGTGCTGATACGTCATTTGTGTGCCGCAGCGACCACATTTGGATTGAAGGCACATCTTAATACAGCAATCAATGATTGCTGCCACCGTACCTCTCGCCTGGGTTCATGTTGCATGCGGGCCAGGGTCCTCTGCTATAATCCATGACGGAAATCGAAGCGACCAAGTGGCCGAATTGCGGACTAATTTATAGATCCCTGGCAGAAAGAAGCAATGAGAATTTGCTGCGTGGCTGCTCTATCAAAAAAAGAAAGAAGAAAAAAAATCCAGGATCAACTCGAAGCCAGCTTCATACCGCCTCGGCGTCTCCTCCATCCTAGGATGTCTCAGTGGCTTACACAAGTATGAATGTACAGAGTCAAGTATGCCCACAGCCCCCCGCAACAAGCAACAGCTAGCTTTGCTACCCCTGCTAGCGGCTCTCGGAGGGGAGCATCGATACGTTTTAGCGTCGACAAAAGGAATGTTGACCCTGTGTCTTCTCGACCATGGTTGGTATTCGGGGTGTTTTTGATGAGCTAACACTGCATGGTAAAACATTGAATGGGGGCACTTTTCTGTCCGTCGCCCTGGAGTGGATGGACGAAGTACCAAGTGAGTGTCTAGAGTGGGCGATACGCCGACAAACGCCCACTTCGTCGTAATTTGAAAAAGCTCTTTAGGTGGTCCAGCCTCGACTTCGTACCTCGTCGTCAACGGGTTACTAGTCTATGTAATCTCGGTGTTCAGTCGCCCGGCGGTCAAGGCTCCAGCAGTGTCAAGGCGCTTATTACCTCGTAGCCAGGCCAGGAGAGGAGGGGCGGGATTACTCGGCAAAACTGGATCACCTGTGAGTTTGAAACAAGGCATGGATGATATGAGCATGGCCCGTTACAGTGAGAAGAAGTCGTCAAAGCAACGGGTTACGATCCCGTAGTGAAAATGCGACCAAAAAATGTGTGCGCTACGAACTACGATGTACCTTAGTCGTGCCTTGCCCTTAACAAGCAATCGGTGCTGGGCAATAGCCCAGCAACGGCTCAATGTTCAGCGGCACTAAACGTACCCACCCACTTCCAAGGACAGCGAATGTACTTTTGGCAGTGGTGTATATGCCTGCTCAAACGCTTCGCCTAGGAGCATCAATCGATATTGGCAGTAAAGAATCCCGGCCGACATCACATACATTACGAAGTAGAGCTGCGTGAGAAGGTCTAAGCATACGGCTTTTAATTCTTTTACATGAGTCTTGCCCGCGTCTTATGTAGAAGCTCGATAACCCGTCCCGCATCGGTAGAGGGGAGAACGAGTACATCGACCACAAAGCACGAAGTACAATAAGTCACAAAGCTAGCATTCACTGACACTTGACGAGTACGAAATACTTCCTACACAGCACTAGCAACGCGAGCGTGCGACCGACTCCACCCTTCGCTTATGACTGGTCCGTACCTTTTTTAAGCGTGCTTGGACATGCAGATGATGTACCGCTCCGTGATTCGGCACCTGGCGGCCATCTGCAAGTCTACCAAGTACACAACCTCGTCGTGTTCGAGGTACACCAATGACTACTTTGTACCTGTGAGGATCCTTCGCGCCGCGTCCCAGTCCAGAACCCCCCTCCCCCCCCCCAATCGCTCTGGCATCCCCACCTCTACCAAAAAATCTCCCGTAGCAACCCATTGGCAACCAGCAACCAAAAGATCTAGTACTCACGCACGATCCGCCAGCGAGAAGCAGTGGCTCGGCGTCCGTTTGGTTCGTTGGATCTTCGGAAACTGGACCTGTTACCAAGTCTCTGTATTCTGAATGGATGGTTCCTGGATCCAGCTCCAAATCCCCAAAAAGTTTTCTGAACTTCTATCCTGTTTTAAATAACCCCCTCCACCCACGACCTCATTCACGTTTCCCCCTTCTATCAGTCATCCATTCTCCGGTTCCCTCAATTCGTCCTTCTGCTCCAATCCTTCTTCGTTTCAACCTCACCCCCCTCACCAGCTTCACTCTCAACGTATATCTGAGAGCGAAGGAGGGTAGAAACGTGGAAAGTACACGGTAGATACTCAAGCCGATCGACTCGGTCGAAGCCGTCTCCAACACCCCCGAGAGGCCATTCCGCCCACCGCCATCGGCCCCGACACGAGGCCAACTACGAGCCACGAAATCTCACGACTACCGCCACGACCACGACCACGCCCCGCCCCATTCCATTGTAACGATCTTCTACTGTCTACCAAAATCAGACTAGCCGTTACTCGAACTTCCTCTTTTCGACTTTGGCATCCTTTTGATCTCGGCTATCCAAACTGCTGAACCCACCCAGGTCTCACATTACAACCCCTTTCGGAGCAGATAGGAATAGGTATGTCTTAAGTCAATGCCTAGACCTGCTCCGATGGTGGAGCAATTGGACGACGGTTTCTATCTCCCCTGACCCGGAACCAAAGTCAATTGCTTCTTTTCAACTATCGCGCCGTCGACTGGGAGTCTTCTTTCTTTTTCGTGGCCTGGAGCGTACTAACATGGCAAGAATCCACAGACTCCGAGTCCTTTTAACTGCCCTTTCGCCTCTCGGAAAAATACGAGTAGTCGAGATCGAGCATCTTTTGTTCTCGGCTCCTCTGACCAGCTACTCTTTCATCGGTGAAGGAAGGAGGAACAGAAACTTCCTTGGCCTTCGACAGCAGGAGTTGGCATTTGTGCTTCTGTTTTTACAGCTCCTACAAACTCAGCCTTGGCGACCTTGGTTCACGACAGCATTGCATTAAGGATTTCATGAGATATTTCTCTCGATATCTTTCCTAAATTCTCCCTGGCAGTAACGATGGAGGAATCATCCCCTTTGGCGGCTATTCACCGCCCAAGATTTGCCCAGCCCTGGGCAAAGAAGGATCTATTCATCAACCTTGGGTCTGGAGCAAGTGGCTTTCATTTTCGAGAGAAGATTCACAGGCCAGAGTATCTTGGCATTAACAATGTTCGAGGCTCCTCTCCAGCTGCGAGTCTTGCGGCTGACCTGTCCCAGAATTTCCGCCTGGATAGCGATGCAAGGTAAGGCTCTGGATCCCTGGACTGAATTTCTGGTCGTGAGCTAGTTGCAACTAACAATTCGCTTTTTGTCCAGCCCACGTTTTGCAACTCCCAGGAGAAACTTGTTCTCCGCTGCTGCCCTGATTGCAGCTGAGGCTCGTGGTAAGCTGAATGACCTCGGTGGCTCGAAAGGTGGAGTTGTGGTGGGCTAATAAGTCATTACTTGTAGAATACATCACGACCCCAGAGCTTGCCTCCTCGTCACCCGTAGCAATGGAGGGCATGCTTCAGGACTCTCCTATTCCTAAGTCCGCGGCTCATTGCTCTGACGAGATGATGTCCCCTACCCCGTTTCCAGATGTTGCCGAAGTCAGCGATGTCAGCGATGTCCAAAATGATGATGATGATGATAATGCCAGCCGCGGTATTAATGAAGATTACGATGAAATGATGATGGACTCGCCTGTTCCGGTTTCTCGCAAGTCCTCTCTCGAGGGCCTCAAATTTCCCAACTTAGAGTGCGTATCGTATCATTGATTCAGCATCGTCGCCGAAGAGTGCTAACGGTGTTTTACCTAGGCGACGCGCTCCACGCCGGCCTTCGATCACGCGTCTCAAGGGTTACACGACTTCAACGGTCCAATGCCGCGCTGCTAAGGCCGAACTCCCCTATTTTCGATTTGGAGATGCATCACGACTGAGTCATGTAAGCTCAGCGTCGTCTCTGACCGAGCCTTATGAGTTCCAGGCCCCGTATGAGAAGCGACCGCAAACGGCCAACAGCTCTGCTCCAGGCGTCCCACCTCACCTTCGCTGCCGACCGGCTATGCAGCCTTTTGGTAGTGCTAGCCGAAGTGGCTCTCCCATTAATGGACATGCCCGTCGGACCTCAAACCCTTTCCTCCGGTCGCGCAAGACCATCCGTAGGTCGTTTAGCATGTTTGAGCATCCGGAGGATATCATGAAGCCCAACACCGAAACCACAACTGGCCCGCTTCCTAAGCCGCTCGAGGCAGTCATGGATATCGAGGAACCTCAAGAACCTCTCCTCCCGCACTTCTCTTCCGATGATCCTGGTGACAGTATTCCACGTATCACCAAGGATACTTTGGTCGACGTTCTTGATGGCAAGTACAGTGGCCAATATGACCAAAAGCTCATCATCGACTGCCGATTTGAGTACGAGTACGAGGGTGGCCATATTGACGGAGCTGTAAACTACAATGATAAGGAGCTCCTCGCTGCCCACCTGTTTAACACCCCCATGGACGGTCGAACCCTGATCATCCTCCACTGCGAGTACTCCGCCCATCGAGCTCCTCTCATGGCGAGGCACATCCGCTCTCAGGACCGTACCATTAACGCAGAGCATTATCCCAAGCTCACTTACCCCGATGTCTACATTCTCAGCGGCGGCTACAGCGAGTTTTTCCTTACGCACCAATGCCGATGCTATCCCCAGAACTACGTAGAGATGTCTGATGAAAAGCATCAGAGGACTTGCGAGAGGGAGCTGGGTCGACTGAAGAAGACCCGCAGGCAGCCAACCCTCGGTCGTGCTAAGACCTTTGCCTTTGAAACGAGTACCGCTAAGAACTGCTCGCCATTTCCCAAACACCGGAGCGTGGATGATTTTTCACTCGGCTCGCCTAGTGACGGCGCTGCTAGAGGCCGAGTTGTCACGTTGTAAAAAACGAGTTGACCTATTTTTTCGACACCGACGATGTCCATCTCCCGGTGGCGCATAACGCTTTATTTCCCCATCACCAGAATCGACGTTCCACATGGCCCCCTTTCTTCCTTCATTCTCAACTACACTTTCTCTTCCGAACTTTAGCCCTCTCTCTACATTCGACATTCGACATCCGGATCAACGGCAGCCATGACATACGCTCACGACCGCGATGACATACACTTTACCGACACGCCCCTTGTTCACAGCCCTAATAGAGCTCGATGAGGAGCCTGTTTTTCTTTTCTTCTTTTTCGTTGTCATCATCTGATCATAGACGCATTTGCATGACGGATTTTTGTTCTTTTCGCATCGTCCAAAGCGTGCTTCGAACGGAGACTACTGGATCAGGAATCCGAACAGTATCCCGCGTTCGTGTTGTTTCGCATTCACACACGTGGCCTCGTCCAGGCCCTTGGTTTCTCCCTTTACTCTTTACCATTTTTTGTCACTCAGCGATTGTCGGTTCTGGGAGTCGTCATTGATGCAAGCTTCTTTTGGAGCATACTAAAACGACCTACCCCCGGTTGATATCCACCGGCCTGTTTATACCTCCCGACCCTCGAGCACACCTTTTGTACATCAAACCGTGTCGATACCCACGCCTAGCGGCCCCTCGTCGTATTGACGATGGGCCCGAAGCGCGAAGTTGTTTTTACTCTTGTCTACCGAAGTCTTGACGGACCGTGTTTGTCTAATAAGCGGTGGATAATGGCAGATGTGCCGAATAGGCTTCCTGTCCAAACTGTTTCTTTTTGGAGGAGGGAAAGATGGAAGATGTATGGCCCGACCACACCCATCATCAGGAGATGAATAAGTGGTTGTATTTTCGTCCTTCATCCTGCCCAAGAATGACACTGTTCTTTTTTTTTTTCGGTGTTTATGGCAGGCATCGGTTTTCTTTTTCTTCAAGCCGTCTTCTTTCTTGATTCCCCCTCACAGTTGGTCCATTGCTGTGTACATTAGAACTATTTCTCTATCTTTATATGGGATGCTTGATTCCCCATAGTCACCTCGTGTGGCACTCATCTTTGTTTTGTCCATCACAATACAAAAAGTTTCATAACAACTGTTACCTGCTTGTAGACACAACTGTGAGCTACGTAGTTGATCTCTAGTTATTTCAAATAAAGATTGATCAACACAGATAGGCTTCAATCTTGCATCCCTCGCTTGCATTATGATGTGGTGCAGTCACAAGCTGTGACATCCTAGTATCGATGGAGGTAGAAAGTAGAACTGGGGAGTTCATGGGGCCTATTCTCTGCTGGGCTTGGCCACTGTCAACAGGATGATGATCTCTTGGCAGGTATAGGCCAAGCCATCAACGATCAATGATTCCCCCCTTGTCACCTAGTATTGCTATTTAATATCGGTGTTTTTCCCCAGATGGAGCGTAGTCGTCAGGTATCACTGTATCTTCATCTAGGCAATGATTCCACTGCCCAATGAAAAAGTGGCTGATTCGAGAGTCAAACAATAAATTTGCTGACCGCCTTTAAGTGGGCAGCTCCTCCATGGCCGATCGTCCCATCTAGACAGGGCTTCTAAAAGCACCAGCCAGGAGAGCCAATGCAGAGGATGACCCGCGTCTTCAGGACAAACAAGCCAGCAAGCAATCAAAGCCGGCGCCAAAAGGCATCGGGCTAATCGAGACATGAACGCCATTTGTCTCAGTAGTCCGGATGCTGCTGAGGGAGATCGAGGAGGAAATAATGATCTATTTGAAGTTCTCCTTTGTATGTAGATATCCAATCGTATCAGTGCGGATGTTCCCTCTACATTAACGGCAACGGTATCCTGCAGTAATAGTGAAAGACGAATTTTTGAGCTACATCCCTGCGGAATCGAGGTCGGTAACCGGGCATCAGAAGCCTTTCCATGTCGGGCATCTGTATTCTAGTTCGAGCGAGAGAGCATGGGCAGCCACCTGTCGCCTTCTGAATCGCCAGAACCGGCTAGGACCCTCTCCCATCGATCATTTTCAATGGGTCGAAGATTCAAATGCTTGCACCTGCAGACGCTACGGAGCTGCCAACTGCGAGGTTACTCAGCTAACTGGAGGGGTTGGGCTGCAGCTTACCGTTTGTATAAAGTTGAAGAATTTTTTCCATGGTTTTGATCTGAGTTGATTTTTTCTTCACCCTTTGTTTCCGGGTCTCTCTCTTTTTTTGTCGAGCATTGAGCGAACGACGCGGGAAAAGGTGAGAGCGAAGCCAACAGCTCTCGTGGTGGTGCTCGGGTTGGAACTTGGGGGACAAACTCAGACACCCAGTCAGTCGGGCTCTTTTTTTTGCCAGACCGGACCTTCACCTCCATTTAGTCCATCCACGGCTCGGGTGTGGGCTGGAAACTAGTGTGGTCGGCTGCGAGGTAGGGCACGGCAGTGAGATTTTGATGGACAAACCAGTCAACGCGAGCTTGAACCAGCCCAGTCCAGATTCGATACCCTATTTCAATCCCCTCCCCATTTCTTCCTCATTTCATCCATTGATCCATCCTTTCTTCCCATCATCATTTTATCTTGTCTCAGCAGAGAGGCCACGTACTTCGTACGTGTCTGGCTGCAATCCGCGTACGCTCGTGGGTTCTTCAAGTGACTGCGACAGCGGGCTAAGCCTAGCGAGTAGCAGCTGAGCCAGTAAGACCTGGTGAAAAGGTGCTGCCTGGGCGGTGCTGGCGTGGAAGCTAGCAGAGGCACCAGGCACTTGGCTTGGAGGTGCAGTCAAATCAATATTTGATTGACCCATTTGATCTCGATATTTGGGGATTTTGTCGCCAAAAATTGCCGAGACGGTCCCGTATAGCGTTGCCTGCAATACGGGGCGGCATCATCAGCCCTTCAAGCAAATGGTAAGGAACATTGAACAACGCGTCACTGAAAATTAGCTCCATCACAGCCTGAGCCAGCCCTGAGGCGATGGAACATTCGTATCCTCCAGGACCCGATGGCGCTACCCCTGACTTTTTGCTTCCCGCCCAATTCCCGATTTTTAATTGACCCTTGGCCTGACTGCCTTTGCATGTGGCTACTAAAAATATTTTCTTGTTTTATCCTCTGCCGCTGCTACCTCTAGCAAGCTATTTCGCAAAACCTGTCCTTATCCATCCACCTCGACTAATCTTTCCCTCCTTCACAATATCCCGTCTTTAAAGCAATACCACCCTTTCAAACTCCATCTCGAATCTGCCTCTCGTTTCCATCGTCGAGCTTTCTCTTACGCGCCCGCTAACGCTTCATTTCTACAAAAGCCTAGTGCTGCATTCCTCGAATAGAACACCTCTAGCATTTGCATATCGGTTCCCCCTTGCGACGGTTCCTTCCCCCTTCTCAGATCATCACGATCCAAGAGTCTATCTCGACAAACCACAATCATTTCCGACACAATGGCCCGCATTCAGATTCCCGTCGACGTTCTCACGTCTCGTCTCAACATTGGAGACCGCATTAACAGCATGCGCTCCGGCGGCCTCGCCAACCGCTTCTCCAACCTCCGTCCCATCTCCGAGTTCTTCGACTTCAAGCGCGTCTCGAAGCCCCAGAACTTTTCCGAAATCCAGTCCCGCGTCAACTACAATCTCGGCTACTTCTCCAGCAACTATGCCGTCGTCTTCGTCATGCTCAGCCTGTACGCCCTCTTGACCAACTGGCTTCTCCTATTCGACATCATCCTCGTCGTCGCCGGCATGTACCTCATCGGCCGCCTCGAGGGCCGTGATCTCGAGGTCGGCAACTTCAAGGCGACGACCTCGCAACTCTACACTACTCTTCTCGTCATTGCTATTCCTCTCGGTCTTATTGCTTCGCCCTTCAGCACCATCATGTGGCTGATTGGCGCCTCGGGCGTGACTATTCTCGGTCACGCCTCACTGATGGACAAACCCATTGACGAGGCTTTTTCTGGGGAGGCGGTCTAGGTGGTCGGCCGCGAGCTCCCGATTTTGCGCCCCAATGGGGAAGACCATCGAGGCGCGGGCGGCGGAGGGGGGAACATGGGGGCCAAGACTTCTGGGACCCGATTCGGCGGGTCGTTGAGGAGGTTGACACGGACGAAGATGGCGAGGCTGCGGAGGGCCGTGGAGCAGGTAATGGTTTAAACAAGGGGCGGAAGAGACGCTTTGGCGGCGAGGAGTCGTCCCGATATCCGGGTATCGACATGGGTGAACAAGGAAACAACAATCACGTAACGGCGAGAAGAGGTTTTGCTTACCATTCCGAAGAGGAGGAAGAGGGGGGTGATGGCAGGAAACACGATGATGAAAGTTCAAGTGACGACGACCTAGCGAGCGTGGATCTAGACGCGCTCTCTCCTGCGGAAAGAGACGAAGTCCTCTTGCGGTCAGCTTTCCGCCAGATTGAGAGAGCAAAGGAAAAGGGCAGGTCGGATGTCCATCTCACCAAGGAAGAATTGGCAGCATTGGAACGTAGGAGGAAACGCATGGAGGAGGAAGCGGCTGCTCGGAAGGCGGCACGAAAGAGGTCAAGATCTCAGCGCGTCGCAGTACCCTTATCTCAGTTCGAACCGACCTCTCGTAAGAAGAGAGTGCCTTCGGCGGCTGATTTGGCGGCTCTCGATCCTCACGGCAGCGGTGGTGGCTACCCGCCCATGGGGTACTTCCCACCTCCGTCGGCAGCAAGAACACGGTCGTCTACGACAAGCTCTGGCCGCCCTCCCAGTCGCGGTGGGGATCGCCGCGGGTCTCCGCCATTTACATATTCCTATGTGGAGCAGCAGCAGCAGATATTGATGCAGCGATACGCGTCGGACCCTAACGCTCCCCGCCCCAGGGGGCCCCGGGCGAGACACGAAGAAGACGCCGAGGCCTCGTCAAACTCATCCAACACGAGCCCGCGGCCCCCCGTCCCCGTCGACCCTTTCCAGTATCAGGTCGCGGGTCCGCGCGCGCCTCGCGCTCCTGGCGCTGCGGCCCCTTCCGGTGCTAGGAGACCCGTATCGGGCCCGGCAGAAGCTGCGTACGGCGGCCCTCGTCGGAACACGGTGACGGGGCCTCCTGCTGCAGCTAGGAGGCAGGCCACGCCGAACGAGGAGACGAGCGAGGAGTCTAGCGAGGGTTCAAGCGATGACGATGATGACGACGAGGAAGGCGATGGAGACAATGGCGTTCCTGCCAAGGCCCCGAGTCCTCCTCAGACGAGAAGAGCAACTCGCGCCGCGGCCATCGTTGTCGAGGAGGAGGAGGAGAGGCCTAAGAAGCCCCCGACTCCCCAGAAGAAACCTGCTGGCGATAAGAGCGGCGGTGGTGGTGGGGGAGGAGGAGGAGGAGGAGGCGGACAGAGAAGGCGGAAACGGAGATGAACTTTTCGGTTGGCAAAACAAAAACCTCTTTGAACTGGTTGTGTGGTTGGCGTCTTTTTTGGGAATCCCAGGTCTTGTTGGCCCATCTTCTTTTTTCTTAGGCTTTGGCTGGGATTTGGTGTGTATTGCTCATAGAACATTATCTTACTGTTTATTAATTCTCTACCGGATTCACTTTCTTTCCATCTGCCCAGGTTTGGGCCGGCTGGTGACGCTCGTTCTCCGTACTCCATTCCCGACAGTTAATTAGTGCGGACTCATACCTGACAGCGCGAAGCAATTTCGCAATTTCACACCCAAACACCTCCCGCATCTAAGTTGGAAAAAGCTTGGTTTGCGAGCTATCAAAGTCCTGCGAAGAACGAAGGACCGAGCATTGAGAAGCCGGGCTGCCCCTATCTCGTACCTTCAGCATTAGCATTTACATGACCGTTGTGCCGGAGCTATTCCCACGAGAGCTTAGCACGAGGTTTAAAGTTCGAGCTCCTGAGCTAGCTTAGGAGGAAATTGGACCCATTCCAATGACACGAAGTGCCGAGGCTATCAACAGATATACATCAGATATAAAGCCGGCTGAGAAACGCCCCAGCCGGAGAACAAATATAAACAAAAAACTAGGTCGAAGAAGATCCTGGACTCATGCATCTCATCCATACATAAACCATCCAACGGAAAAAAACACAATGGCCGCTCTATCCGTCCCACGTCGCTCTAGGGTATCTTCCCAAGCAGACTCTCTTGTATCAGTATAAAACACTCACGAACCCCGCCATCCACTAACACGAACCCACTGCTCCCACCCCAACCTCAAGAAAACATCTTCATCACATTCGAAATCCCACCACCCCAGCCATCCTCACCCTTCCTCTCCCACCTAAAATCCCCATCCCTCCCGCGCCCGACCTGCGCCGCACCGGCCGCGCCGCCAGCGATGCTCCCCGCCATCTTCATAGCCTCGCCCACGAGGCCGACCCCATCGCCGGTGGCGGCCTTGGAGGCTACGCCGAGGAGTCGCTCGATGCCGGCGGGCATGCGCAGGCCGAAGCGGGCGAGGAGGGCGGTCAGGGCGCCGCCGGTGATGAGGGGCACGAGGACGAGGAGGAAGACTTTGAGGGGGTGGCGCTTGGCGTACTTGACGAGGTCGCGGAGGAGTTGCTTGAGTTTTTTGAAGGCGCGATGGATGAAGCCTTTGCGAGGGGAGCGTTTGTAGTAGGAGGAGCGGCCTTTTAGACGGAGACTGTGTTAGTTTTTTTCCGGAGATTAAAAACAAGGAAGGGAGCAAAAAAACAAAAAAAAAAAAAAAAAGAAAAAAGAATAAAACCTACCGAGACCGAAAAACGAGGAGCGACTGCCGCCGGGAAGGCCAAAGAAGGAGGACTTCGAACTATTGTGCTTGCCGTGTTTGTCCGAGGAGCCGAAGATTGACACCCGCGAGCTGCCGTGCTTGCCTCCGCTGCCACCGCCGAAGAAGAACGACGAGGCGCTACGATTGTGGCGAGATTCGCGCGACGGAGAGCGGGATCGGGATCGGGAGCGGGACTTTTTGCTCTGGACGGTGTATTTGGTGCGTCCGCTGTGGGACTTTTTGGAGACGACGGACACGCTGTCGTTATCCCAGAACCCCATCTTGATATATTTTACCCTCCCTTCTTCTCTCTATTCGATGCTTTTTCTTCGTTTCTTCTTGTTTCGCTCCAGGGAAATGCGAAAGGTGCGCTTTTTCGGTGTCGATGCGGCGTTGTGGGGAATAACCAAACTCCGACGAGAGAACAACGCAGGTTCGGTGATCTATCGCTGAGCTGTCGTTGGTGATTGCCAGCAGGGGCTAATGCGTGCGATTGAACGCAAAGAAGAGGAGGTGACGAAGCGCGTACACCGAAAAGACCAAAAGTTGAAAAAGGAGAGGGGAGTTTGCGCAGATTTGCGAATTGCGATGAGAAGGGGATTGGCCGGGGCGAAGGACGAAGGAATTCCCATGAGTGGTTCTGGGCAGAGAATGACTTGCTTACATCGTACACCGCTTCGAAATTGGAGAGGTTGGAGCAATTGAAACGGGGAGGGGCGGAGACAAGACTGAAGCTCTGGACGAGCTCAGACCAAGCAAGACCAAGTAAGACCCGCAAAGCACACTAGTGTACAGAATATTAGTGCGACGACAAAGCTTGAAGTGGCCTGCTGACGCCGCCCCCCAAAAAGCCCAGGCCTAGCCTTGACAGGTCTTGACAAGGGGAGCGGGTGTCATTTTCCTTCTGTCAGCTGTCCGCGGTTGACAACCCAAAATCAACCTCGACAGACAAGACTCGAGGAACCTCAACGGCTCCAACTTCTTTACAGGGAGCAGCAAGAGGGTGATAGAGGGAACAACGAAAGAAATAAGCCCTCGGGGACACATTGTCCGAGTCACGATCGCTTGCACAAGCTAACCTAAGTGGAGTGGAGAGCATGATTCTCGGCCCAAGGCGTCCCAAGGCAGACATTCACCTCGAGCACCGAAAACTACAAAGTATTGTTGGCATTGATGGGATCAGTCACCGCACCCACCAATCGTCAAGAGATCCAGGTTTTGTCCACCGACTCGCCCAGACCCCGCCCCAGCTGAATGCAGAGCTAAAGCACCGAAAATGAAAAACCTTGGAAACGGGGCGGCTGCTTTCCTCTTTTTTTTTTTTCTTTCGCGTCTATTGGCGAGAAAAAAAATAGAGATAGACGG
This sequence comes from Scedosporium boydii, assembly GCA_002221725.1. Classification (NCBI taxonomy): domain Eukaryota; kingdom Fungi; phylum Ascomycota; class Sordariomycetes; order Microascales; family Microascaceae; genus Scedosporium; species Scedosporium boydii. The sequence goes on from NJFT01000019.1 coordinate 53,749, forward strand.
ATGGAGAGAGGATGTTGTATTCCTCTCTCTCTCTCTGTGCGTCGAGTCGAAGTATGAAGCGGAGGAGCTGTCGAGGTCATCCAGTCTGGTTATGAAGCGAACATGATGAGGACGGGCTCAGCAGAAGCAGCTCTACTTCGTACAGAGCTTGCAAAGCCCCAAGAGAAAACAACCGGCAGGCAGCCTGAGGTTCTCGACAATCGACATCCCACCCGAGTGAATGTAGGTCGCACAATCCTTGGCAACCGCGGAGCACACCAGACCTGCTCAATACGTTTGCACCGCAATGCTCTTACACGGGATTTATTGATGCATTTGTATTTACTGTACGAAGTATGTTTTCGGTGATGGCAAGATCCATGTTAGACTACAACTGGCTGGAGTTTCGGTTCACTTTTCTCTCGGTGTCCTGCAGGCGGGTACCCAAAGAAAGCCTGGCCCTTCGCACCTCTATTGTCCGATCTCTTTGTTACTCGTCGAAGATGACCGCGCACCTCGAACGGTTTTTAAGCCGCCTCGCGCCTTAAAGTGACTTGATTCACAAGTTCTTCTCTCTCCATCTCCTCTTTCTCTCTTTTGATCTCTCTTGTCACTCCCTCCAACTTCCATCCCTCCAGAAGTTCGTGAACCCCCTTTTTTTTGGCTTCGATGCCATGGTAATATCGCGTCGAGGCTGGGGATATCTGCCGACAGGCTGCCGCATCCTCCTGATCTTGTTCTTTACTCATTGAACCATGGCGCCCGACGATGAGATTACGCTTAACTCCCTGGGTGCATCTCCAGTTCAAGTTCCTACACTGAACTTCGAAGACACTCTCGTGTATGACCGGCGCGGCCTTCCTTTACCTGCTTTGGTGGAACCAACTAACTTGTTGTCTCAAAGTCTATTTGATCATGATGCTACTAGAACTCTTGACCCGACGGAGAGAGGTAAGACCCCCGGGCCCCAACCTCGACCTAGGTCTGTGGCCGACAACAGCGTCCATGTGCCACGTTAGATCCCGCTTTTAACCAATATCTCAACTCTCAAGACCTGAACAGCTCATCAACCGCCCATGTACCTCCTTTCGGCATCCCACCAGCAACTACTCAATTTCCAGATCCGCAAATCGGCGGCGATGCTTGGCCATCATCTCTAGCTCGAACCTCCTCAAGCACCGATAGAACTCTTCTAGGCATTCCGTCAGGGGTCAGCGCCAACGGATTTAACACAACCGCTCAATTTCTGGGTCCGCCAATCGGCGGCGGTGCTTGGACAGCACCTCCAACTCCCTATCCCTCAACCACCACCGGATCCGACTATTATATTCCACCAGTATTCAGCCCGAGCCCCGGATACGCTCACTCCGAAGCCTTCCATTCAAATTCTACTTTTCCGAGTCCTCAGGACCAAAGACCCAACGTAGGGTCGTATCCTAGCTCACTAAGTAGTTTTCCGAATCAGATCGCTCCTGGGCAGGGAGGCCCTCCCATCCAGTCGCCACCCCAGGAACTATACCAAGGTGCAGATGGCCAAATTCCTCCATCCACCTACAACCATTCGGGTCAGCTACTTCCTAGTCCGGACATCTATGGGAACCCCCAGGTGGGCTATGGAGGGGTTCAATCTTTCCCAAGAACCAACATCACCCCAAATCATGCCCTGAATTACAACCACCCAGGTCAAACTCCTAGACTGGTCATCACCGAGAGCTCGCTGGGCCATGAAGGGGCTCAACCTTGTCTGGAAACCAACAGCACGCCAAATCACCCCCCGAACTACGATCATGCAGGCCGTACTTCTAATTTTGTCAACTCTCGGAACTCTCTAGACTACGACTATAATGGGGCTCTGGCTTTTCCAGGAACCACCAACGCCCACCCAATCCACATTCCGGTCGTTCAATCGTCGAACCTCGGCTGGTCCCAGTACGGGTCTCCGGGGAACCCAAACCCTGGTCCCGTCAATTCAGCACACCTGTTAAGCGCCCCTAGGCCAAGGCAGCGTCGGCCACGTGGATCGTCAAACATCCGAGCTGCAAGACCCAGGTCGCAGAGCCACACGACTCCGCGAACTAACTTGGTGCCGGCAAGTCCCCTGTCTAGATTCAACAGGGGCTCGACCTCTCTGACGTATCCCCACGCCTCTGGGGGCCTTCAACCTCCTGCTTCGCACAGCCTTTCTCGATCTCCTAGCGTCTCGTCTTCGACAAGCGGCACTAATCGGAGCAGGGGCAGGAGGAAGCGTCAATTGACAAGCGAGGAAAAAGAGAATGCGAATGAGGTGGACAGGGACAGGTCGGTTTGCATCCCCTGTAAGTTTTCCAAAATTACGGTAAGTCGAGCTGTGAGAAATGAGAAAAGGGAAAAGAAAAATGGAGAGGAAGGAGAGAAAGAAGAGGAAGAAGAGGGGGAAAGGAGAGAGACCCTAAGGCTTAGGGGGATGATGATACTGACGATTCCTTTGTAGTGCATGCGCGAATCTCCTAGCGGCCCATGCAATAATTGCCGAGGAAAGCGGGAAGTATTCTGCCGTCGAGCTTGGCTTGTTGATATGTTCAAAGACAGACCCTCGACCTGCCGTGAGTTCGCCCATATGGCTTGCTATTTCGAATCAATCTTTCAGAAGCCGCTGGCGGTCCTCGTCGTCAGGCTCCATATAGGGGCTAGCTAACCATTGAATAGATATGGATATACTTCACCCTGGGGGAGACGGCGAAGCTAGAGCCAGCGTGGTTCTTGGAGATCAAATCAACTTACCACGACTGTGCACAGGCATTAATCAACTCAAGTGCAACTTCGGAAATTCTACACTCAACATCATCCTCTGCGACGAATGGTATGAGATAGACCTCGTTAAATCTCACGAGTGCCTCGTCCGCCTTGAGGATCAACTCCATCGCCATGATCCTATTAGTCAGGGTGGAAACGTCAACCTTCAAGAATTTCTCGATACTAAATTCGATAGGAGCGCAAGATGGGGCGATTGCATTAAGGGGTGGAGAGGTCCGGTAGGTTATCTCCTTGGCCAGATGGTTAAACCCGTGCGTGGAAGGGGGTAAATGGCAGTTCCGCTAACATCTAGGATGCGTCGTTTAGGACGATTTTCCCATATGGATGAACGGCCTGAGCTCTGCAAGGTTCTCCTTGAACGGCACAGAGCTCAGTGGCGAACAACAGATTCGCCCTCTCGCCAATCTCTGCCGTATCATCATGCGTCACGTCGAGCTAACAGGGATTGATATAGTCCAAGAGACGTTCAATACCATGACAGTAGGGAATTTAGAAACGTCGCCTTTTCCTTGTCAAGTTGGCTACCTCGTCAATGCCTATCGAAAACGCCTCGACGACCAACCCCCTGAGCCCGCCCGGAAGGAGCTGATTCGGGCCGTGTGTGAGGACCTTTACTTCCGCTACCTTTATCTCCAATCCAAAACGAAACCGAAGGCTAGGAACGGGAGACCTACCGTCATCGAAAGCTATGTTGAGGGCGATGCAGTTGAGGATGAAGGGGGATTCCCTCTTATCGCGAGTCCGGAAGGGTTTACAAAATGGCTGGGCGACCAAGCCTTCCAGTATCAGTATGGCCCTCTGGGCTCGATGACTCAAGAGGGTTCCTGGAGTACGGAAGTTCGCGATTCAGTTTTATAATTTTAGGTGATGTTTTTTTGTTGGCATTTTCTCATGATACCTAACGATATTTTTTCTTATGGAAGGGAAGGGAGGGAGACTATGTTATTTAGAGGCAGTTGGGTTTGGGACGTGGCCATCGCCTCGAATGATTGATTGAATGGAGTTTTGGCAGAGATACCTCAACCTTTTGTTTACATGGGAAAGCATAGGGAAGCGAGCCTTGGATTGAAACATTAGACGATTGTTATGACGAGCATTGGGGTCGCCTCTTTATTTTATTTTATTTTATTTTATTTTATTTTATTTTATTTTATTTTATTTTATTTTATTTTATTTATATCTTTCCTTTCTTTATCGTCTTCGAACCAAACACCCGAAGCCAGACTCGCTAGACTAAGTTTCCAGTTCCGTTCCAGCAACACGCTCGGCCATTCTCGAAAGAAGCCCGGAGCAAGACCGCCGAAGCTCACTTGCTCACTTTACCCATCATTTCCCGGGCCGTCGTCGCCGGCGTCCACCAGCTCCAATCCGCTGCTTTAAGTACAGGACAGACTGTCGAAAACTACATGGCTTCCCATGGTAATTTGCGCTCTATCCATATATCCCATCTATCTCTAATACCCTTAACAATTCCGCAAATTAACCCATCCAATGCAGCAGTGTCGATACCGCTTGTTTCGTTGCACCGCCGACACAGACCACTCCGCCCTCTTTGTGGGCTTCCCAGTTGACTCTTTCCCTCGCCTTTGCATTTGGGCGTTCTGTCGAATCTTAGGGCGATCGACCTTGCGACGCCATGTGTTAGTCGATGGTAGGCAGTTGACCTCCTTGGAGATATGAGTGCACAACTTTCGCGAGACGGGCCTGGCTGAACTCGGCTGGCATCTCCGGCCTTTCCTCATCCCATCTGCGCGTTCCCCGCCCTCCCCTCAACCCCCCCCCCCCAAAAAAAAAAACCCCAACATATTCGGCTCCCCTTAATCAATCAATCGAAGGGAATGTGGGCGTCTAGAGAAGGGGAGGAGGGAAGCACTGTGGGTCACCCGAGACCACCATGGGCCTTGACAAAACCTGTAGGAAAGCAATGAAGAGAAAGCCGGCCTCCCTTCCGCAGCCGAACCATTTTTCGTTTTTATTATTAACTTATTATGTCTTTAAGCATTCAAAATGTCGGGATTCTCTCCCTTTCCTATCTCTTATATGCCTGGTCCTGTCCCTCTCTCACTTTATCCTGCTTTCTTAACACCCTGCCGTCATTATAAGCTAGGGATTTCCCCAGAACCCCATTCCCTGCGGATATCCCCTTCTCACTCTACGCCGCAAAGTACCTGGCTGCCCCGTCTCAACATGTTCCGTTCACTCCTCCTCCTCGCCCTCACCCAGGGCATCTTCGCCCTGCCCGCCGCAGAGCCCAGCTGCCCCATTGTCTTCGACGGCCGCGTCCCCAAGGATGCCTCCCTGACAGACTTCGACGCTAACAACGGCGGCGGCTGGATGCCCTTCAACCCGGGCTACGTCAAGGGCGAGACCCTGAAGTGGAGCGAGATCATCAAGCTCCCCGAAGTCGCCGAGGCTTCCCGCTTTGACTCAGACTCGGGCACGGTTCCTCTCGAGGTCACTCTGTCCGACAAGTCTATCTTCATGACCCAGAACGGGTTCCGCCGTGCCGGGCTCCAGTTCCTCAAGGATAGTAATGAGGGGAGCCCTGCGTCCAAGGGAAAGAAGACGATTCACTTTAGCTTGAGGACGGATCCGCAGAGGGCTTTGAATCTTACCCATGAGTATATTCTCGTGTGGCATGAGACGGCGGCGTATGATGCGAACCAATTTAATTTCCAGACTGGAACTATCTTGGGCCAGACTGGGCTGCCGCGTGATACGTATAAGTTGTTGGATAGGAATAATAAGCAGCTTTGGTCGACTCCTATCAAGAGCGATACTTGGCAGAACTTTGGCATTACCGTTGACTACACCGGAAAGTAAGGACCCCCTTTTCCTCTTTTTTTCTCGTCTTGCCGACCGTGCGGAATCGTATGAAGAGAGCAGAAGCAAATAGAGACTAACACGAAAGAAAAGCACACTCCAAGTATGGTACTCTGAAGGCGACAAGGAACTCGCCAAGGCAACCGACCCCATCAACAACAATAACGCCGGCGAAGGCCAGTACCAGGTCGGCATGCTCAAGAAGCCCACCGGAACCAGCGACGTCGTCAACTCGGGTTACCAGGAGAGCGGTCTGAACGAGGGTCTCATCTACGGCGGTATCTTCATCGAGGATAGTAGTGCCGACACCTGCGTCTCGAAATAGAGTCCATCTTTTCGGTGGGATTGATGAGAAGGTGTTGGAAAGATGGGAGTAGCATGGAGACAGCAACAGTATAGACGGTGAAACTAGTCGCGCTCTGTAAATAGAAGAAATATATGCGCCGTGTTTGTTCCCCAATGAACACAAGAGTTATGCATGTTCCGGCATCAATGTGATCTCTTTTTCAATTCAATTATTCTTTCCCAACTTGCCACCCGCCTTCGCAGCAAGCGAGCCCCTCGCAGGCAAGGCAGACCGGAGCCTCTGCCAGAGTGGGTTGTCTATATATAGGTATAGATGTGAACATGCGGATATACATGGCGATGTGTAACCATTGGGTATACAAATACAAAGATCCGACATCGTCGTCCACGGCCGGCTTCTTTCCAAGTTGACCACGGACGAAAAAGCCGGACAACAAATATACAAGATTTATTCACCTTCTCCTACTCTTTTCGCTTCAGAGTACGCATTATACGCTTCTATAGCCTGTGTTCCCGATGCGCACCGTCGGAACTATTCGCCGGCGACGCCGTCCTCACGTCGAGGTGATGATGATCCCCGCCATGTCGAAGCAGCCCGGCGTCCTCGGAATTCTCGTCGGTTTCGATATCGCTAGCGCTATGAGGCGATGTCGACACGGATCCTTCGAGAATGTGGTGCTGCTTATGGACTTCGGCCTGCGCCTCGCGACGCATCTTTTGAATCTTGAACCAGTTGTAGGCGAAAATGGCGACCATGGTGGTTAGCAAGCCAACAAAGTTAACGGGCGTAAGTCTGTCCTCGAAGACGAGGGCCGCAGCCGAGATGGTGACGACCTCCTTAAAGATGCCGGCAATGGAGAGCGTGACGACGGAGGTGCGCTTCAGCAGAGCGAATTCGGACGCCGTCATGAGGAAGGCGATACAGCCCGGGAAGAGCAGGAAAGCCGGGGTCATGAAAGTTCCCCACTCGCCCTGAAGCGTGACGACGCCTTCGATGAGAGGGATGAAGCCCTCTACCATGAAGCCGAGCAAGAAGAGAGAGGCGAACATGACGGGGGCGAGGTAGAAGATGCTGGAGAATGGGTTGGAGGTGGCGGGGTTGCGGAGTAGTAGGATCTGGGTGAGGGCCCAGCGGAAACCGGAGAAGAAGGCTGCCGAGATGATGAGGATGAAGCCACCGAGGTGGAACTTGACTTCGCCGAAGACCATCATGACAACGCCGATGGTCATGACGGCGATAATGGTAACGAGTCTGAGGGTCGGGGTTTCGAGTCTGAAGATGAACGCAAAGAGAAGAACGAATGCGAGAGCAGAAGATTTACACATAGCTAAAGCGCTGTCAGCATGCCGAAAGACGAGAAGACACCGCCCGGTAAAGGCCTGACTAGGTGAATAAGAAGTAGAGTAGGCAGCATCAGACGGGAGAGGAATGACTCTTTGGAACTCTGCCCTCATCACCGGAAGAATCATCACATACTGTAAAATGTTAAGGTGATAAACTTCAGAGAAGTATTCCCGAGGCCGATGTCCAGTCCAGTGGCAGCGCCGCAGGGGGCAATTCTGGTAAGATAATACCATTTGGTCATTATGGGTTGCCTAGGTTCAGACTCATGCCTCGATCGACCCATGTCCGAGCCAAGGTGATTCTGGGGTCGAAGAGAAGGTACGAAATATAACACAAGAGATGCAAGTCCGAACTGTATGAGCATGTGTGCTGCTGTGGTGAACAAAGGAAACTGGAAATTGAGGCGATCTTGATCGAACATCCATTTGTTATACTGATTGAAGCAGATGGGGTTAGATCCACCTTCGTAAGGGCGTTTGCTAAAAAAAAAAAAGCGTGCAACGAGCCCGGTAGGCATCTCGAGATTGACCTTAAAGGGGGGAAAACGTACCAGAGATATACTCAGGGAACATGTATACCAGAGAGCAATTAACGCGACATTAATGAGCGACGACCGAACCACGCTCTGGTCCGCTTCCTTCTTCTCTTCCTCGCTGATCTTCTCGGGCGCAACTCTCTGGTCCAGCAGAGTATTCCGCCTCTTCCTCCACTTCCGCCGGTCCCGTTCCCTCTTCGTGAGGCCCGTCTCCTCGTCGTCGTGGAGGTCCTCGTCCGAGACGCTGCCGTCGCTAAACTCGCCCAGTCCGATTGAGTCGCCGTCTTTGCCTTCCTCGAAGATCTTGGGCTCGTCTTGCAGGGTGTTGGACTGAGACTGAGAGCGGGCACGGGTGGCTCGGAAAGGAGAAACCCCGTTCAGCAAGCTGCTCCGTCTCCGCCTGTGGCCGGCCGGAATGGAATCCATTTCGATATCCTGGGGACCTGTCGAGCTCGCCTGACCACCAGACGTCGCCGCTGAGGTATGGAAGTGGGTGGTGTGGTTGTTGCGGTGGTGGTTTGTCGAAGAGGACAAGTACGACGGGACGGCAGCGGTCGTTAGTGAGGAAGAGGATGTCGCGTGGCCGGATCCGCGGTCATCGATAAGGAGTTCGTCAAGGTTCGACAGAGAAGGGAAGGGAGGAGGACTTGTGGGTGGCATGGTCTTCTTCTTAAGTTTCCTGTTCCAACCGACGAAGGTGTGGAGACAACTGAGGCAGCCGTTCGGAAGAAGGAAATAATCGACTGGGGAAGGGGGTACGAAGTTGGTTGTAGATTGACGCGAATTGCTTTTGAGCGACCCTCGTCCGGGGGCGTTCCTGTGTGTGGTCTTCACGGCTTTGGCTTCTCTGGGGGGGTAGGGGCTCTGGGTAATTCCAGCAAGAAACCATTTTCTCAACAGACCCCTGCACCTGCACTACCTCTTCATAGGGGCCCAAAGCTGGCCTCTGTCCTCTCCGGAATCACATTGATCCTCTTCCATAGTGTCATTTGGCCCTGGGCGCCGAGCTGCAGGTACAATTAAGGTACAAAATACCCTTCATCTGCAATGGGTGAGTTTAGCAGCAAAGAGAAAAAAAATACCAGAGTCTATCCGAAGTATCCGCGGGGTACCATTTTGGCAGTGCTAATGTCCGTGGTATCCGCTTCGCGACTTTAACGCTGGAAGGGGGCCTTGGCGAAGGCTATGGTTCGCTGGATTTAATTCGCTGGAGTTTAACTAACATTGGCTCAACTGTGAGATGTGGTCGCAGAGTCCCCAGCGCCCAAGTACGGGTACCCCCCTTGACCAGACAGGTACCAGCCGGTCTTGGCTTCGTGCCAGTTTCGACGTAACCCTCCACTCCCTCCAGTAGCTGTAACTAGCACCATGCGCATGGTTAGAGTGCTGGACAGAGGCTCTCATGACCCACCAGACGCCATCGATCAATTGAATATCAATGTGGTCTCTGGTCAGCAGGCCTCCCGACACACTGGCGGTGAGCTAAGCGATCATGTATTATTTTTCCTTCTTTTCCCTGATCGACGGATCAATTCGACATACAGAGTACAGAGCATGGTATCAAAGGTCTGGCTGTATTACTTGTAGCAGTTGCCTTCGACTCTCATCGTGATGCACTGCTGTCTCAAGCATGGCCCGTTCCAGATCGACGGAGATCTTGGTGTGGAGGAGTTTTGAATTACAGCTTTGAGAGGTTGCAATTGCTACCACCCGTTGGTCATCGACTGTGCTCATACTCTGTGCTTGTGAACCACCAAAAAGTAAACTCTTCCGAAGTAGTTCAACGGGGAGGGTATGGTTCAATGTTGGTAATGATTTGCATCTGGATAGCAGTTCTTCCGTGCCGAGGATCTCTGCACTTCATGTCCAATTCCTGTCCGCACTTCATTGTTTAGATCTATGGTTTAATGTTGCCGAAGTTACTCTCCTCTCCACGTGCTCGCTTGCGATACCTGTGCCCTCCCGCGACAGGCGGTGCCGAGGTGACTGATCATCTTGGTCCATATTAAACTAATCTAGTATACTTCGTACTTAGATCGATGTTTGCTGACCAACTTTACGTCTATTTGACGTTGATTTGAACGAGATCATTGTGACGATGATAATGTCCGTCTCCGATGAGGATGCTGCACGACTGTCGTACACATGTTAGACGAAGTATGTCCAGCTGATGAGCGAGGGCTTTAATCAGATCACGCTACCTTCCGATCCCAACCGTGCTATAAGGTTAAAACAATCGAGAGCAGAATAAACACTAATGACGCTAGATCCGATCTGATGGGAAGTGCATATCCTACCCTAATGATGCGCCTGAGACGTCCTGGGCAGCCACGCCCTCCAACCGATTCCCAACCTCGTTCAAGGACCAGGCGGACGGACTAGCGCTATGAACGCCTCAATCCTCCAAATGACTTTGCTTCTTATCCTAGAATGAGCGGTGGGCTCTTGCTCCTCGTCATGTGGCAGAAAAACCAACTTCATAGTTGCTTTTACTTTTACACTACGACGGGGTGACTCGCCATAGAGTTGTGGGTACGATTTCTGCTACCTTTGTAATTGGCGACAGAATCTCCCCAGGGCATCTTTGAAAATCCCATCCTGATTTGAGTGGGGAGGAAGTTTGCTGTCTCAGGACAAGCCACCGCACTCTGCCCTTTCACTCGAGGGGTGCCTGAAACATCCCCCGACGGTCTGCACGTGAACACGTTGAGGGGTTCTGTTGCTCGAAAGGGTTTGCCTTTCATGTCTTCGACACCTGATCGTCATTGGAGAGTGAATGTAGTGTAAATGTGGAGAGACACATGTTAGACCTGCGTAGGGGAAGTAATTCTCGAAGCAGACTCTCACTTCCGGATATCGTAGATCATGCCTTGATGGACAACAAGGGTTATTGGTATCTTCGTCTGTATTAACGTTGCTACTGCTTATTTGTACGCTTCCAAAAAGGATACGAAAAACTCCAAACGCCTATAGACTTGGATGACATCTAGCCCGGCGTTTACTTTCCAATAATCCAAAGGCCAAATACTCCACGCCTGTTCCTCTCCAATGCCTTCCAAAGACCAATATCGCAACCCCAGAGACCCAAAGTGATCGATGCAACGAACTGGACTAACCCAAAAGCTTGAGACCATTTTTCATCTTCTGGCCCGGCTTGTGGACTCCAGAACCGGGCTTAGGCCCAAGGTTAGGCTCGTAGCTTTGCTGGCTACCAGTGTTCTTGTAGCCCTTCTTGCCATGCTTCTTTCCCCTATCCTTCTCTTTAACGACCGACGCCTTAATCTCCGTCTTCGCCCGAGTGACAATCACCGGGTGGCTCTGGATATACTTGCCGTTCATCTCCTTGGCAGCTTGGAAGTAATCGTCGGGATCGCTGAAGCTGACGAAACCGTAGTTCTTCGACTTGGAGGTTCGCTTGTCGCGGATAACTCGAGCCTTTTGCACAGATTTCCACCGAGAAAAGGCCTTGAGGAGGGAGTCGTCCGTGACTTCGCCAGCCAGGTTACCTACGAAGAGGCGGGGGTGGCTGGGATCCCATTCTAGCAGAGTGTCGTCGGTCCATTTCTTGCCACCGCCTTCTCGTACGACCGTCTTCTTCTTGTCGGGGGCCTCGGTGGCCGTTTCGACGACTGGAGCTGCAGCTGCCGCAACGGGAATCGCGTTCGCCGATGTCGCGGCGCCGGCACCTCGTTGGGGGCCTGCTGCGCCAATAGTACTGTCTTTGCCCGTTGTCGCGTCCTTGCTCACGTACGCGCTCTGCCACTGCGCGTACTGCGCCGCCATCTCGGTATCGTAGTCGCTCGCGCTGCCGGGGACGGGGAAAGGATTGCGGATCTGGGGCGCGCTATATGCGGCGACGCCGGGGGTTGGGCCATAGCCACTGGTTTGGTAACTTGACTGAGGGTATTGATAAGCTTGCGCCTGATATGGCCCAGAGCTCACCGCCGACGGCGGGTAACTGGGGTAGGCTCGGCCATACTGCTGAGCAGACGTTCCGGGCGCGTAACTCGTAGACGGCGGGTACGGCGACGGCTTGCTAGCGGAACCGAACGCGGGCTTGAATCCTGTCGTTCCTTTCGGCGCCGGCGGTCGCGCGGGTAGAGACGGATGCGAGGAGGCGGTTCCTGGGGGATGGCTGGATCCTGTAACACCTGGAGGTGGAGGATAGGACATGATGAATGAATGACCTCGCAATAAAACAAATTTTTATTGTTTTTCGACTTGCTTCAGCCGATGCGGCACGTACCTCTGAGCTTTTGCCTTGCTCAAAGTAAGGTCTTTGGCTCCTTTGGTATCCCCTAGAGCGGTTCCCTATCTTGTATATCCCAAGCTGGAGGGACACTGTTGTTGGATGCAGAAAACAGATGATGATCACAGTGGAGGGAAGAGAATCTTTGGGCGGCTCCGCAACTGCCTGGTGGAGTATAACTGGGCGGCAATAAGTACCAACAATGACAATCCACACTCCACGTGACTAACACACGCGCATTCCCGTGTGTTATATCACGTGATCAAATTTCTAGACGTGCGAGCTGCAACAGGGGCAATTGCCAGCCTTCTGAGAATATCGTGTCGCGACTTGTTGTCACGCTCATCTCCATCGTTTCGATTAGACAACATCCACAGTGATACCCATTGCCTCCCCCTACCTATCCAACCCCGGTCGACAACAGGCCCGCTAAGGTCGCAGAGCTATCTTTTACTCTTTCATCCGATCTTGTCCAATATTTTCCCTGGGTCCAGCAGGCGGCTGCGCTGCAAAATTTTGCGACCATGGCAAACATGCCAAGGGACCCAAGCTCAGGGATCCATCAAGATCTCGTAAGAATCAATTTCTAACTTATTTCTAGTGACTTTGTCTTGTTTGACTAACCATATTAACAGCTCCCCCATGTCCACCTCATATCGACCCACCGCTATGCATTGATGCCCCGGGTCGACATCCAAGATGTTGCGAAGTGGCTCATGGACGCCCCCCGCATCGCCAAAAACCAGAGCCCCTTCCACTGGACTTATTTAGATGGACCCGTTGATGGCACGATACTTCTCACATGGCAGCCACTCGCGCGACTCGGTACGAACTTTGCTAGTGATGGGTTCGTTTGGGCTTCGCCCGAGCAGTACTTTAAGCAAGATCTGGGCAATGGCCTTGTATGTTCTTTTCCCCGAACATTGCAGTTGGAAGAGTTTGGGCGGAACAGCCGCCTTCGACTAACTTAGCCACAGGTCCTTGAGATCTACCTCCAGAAATCCGGCTTCTTGCCGGGCGAGCAGGCAGTCCTACATGCGCGACGCAGGTTCCGCCTGGTCCCCGCCCAAGCCGGCAATCCTCATGCGCCCCAGCCCGACGTCAGTCTTTGGCTCGTCCACTACGGCCCCTCGGAACCGAACGACCGAATCCCCGTAAACATGATCCCGTTCGACGAGCGCGTCCACGCCATGATAAATACCCGACAGTATCTCAAGAAGTGTGGTCAGATCGCTCGGAAAGACTTTATGCTCTCCGACCGCGTGAACTGGCCTCAGATCGCCTTCCCCAGAGAAGGCGGACGCCAGCAACAAATGTACGCGTCGCCGATGAATGCCCGTGGAGTACCCCAGCAGATGGCATATCCGCCCCAGACCCCAACCGGACCCCCGGCCAAGCGAGCAAGACATGCATCAACGTCACAAGCACACCCTGCTCCGCAGCCGGTACAAGCTGTGCCGCCCCCCGAGGCCGCCGTCTACGATGATGAGGAAGACACATCGCGAGGAGATATGTTCGATCAAGTCACAGCACGGGAGATCGCTCTCAGTCGCTACCAGCAGAACCACGAGTGGATGGAGGAGATCTTGTCATCCGCTTACCGGATTGACCAGATCAGTCCTCCCGACCTGGGTCTTGGGTTCAAGGGTCAGCTTGCTTCCCTTACTGAGGGCATATTCCCTGCGCAGGGCGGCGATGCCCTAGAAACGGCCATTGAAAGGTCCTATTCGTCTGGCCTGGATCCTAAACTTGCGGAGGAATTTCAAAAGCGGATAACCAACTTCATGGAGTCCTCCAAGGCCGAAATTGAGGCCATGAAGGCCAACCACGAGAAGGCGCTGGCCCAAATCAAGGAAAGTGCCATCATTGTTCAGGCCGAAAAGGATCTTAGGGACACTGCGGATGCCGTTGGCGATGAGCCTTGGCGCTTGGAGGGTAGGGTTGAAGAAGAAGATGAGGAATCAAACGGATCCCTGCCACAGAAGCCGAAGAAGAAGGTCGAAGAGATTGTCTCTGAGGTCGAGAGCCGGTTGAACCGAAAGACTCGATCCCTACGCCCCGTGTCCCGAATCCAGGACGGTGGTTACCAGCCGCCTGCCCCCGAGCCGGAGCCCCCTGCGGCAGTGCCCTCTGTTTCCGTGCCGGCAGGAGCCCCAGGAGGTTTAGCCCCTACTTCACAGCAAGTGTCGGCTGCGCCATCACAGCAAGGCGGTATGGATGACCCGGATCTTGAGATGGGTGGAACGGCAGGGGAGCTTCTTAGCCAGATGCAGCCAGGCATGTCGTCTGCGTCTACGCCGGGAGCTCACAACACCTCAGCCCTTCCATCGGCCGTAGCCACCCCTGGAGACATTGGCGCCCCGTCGCCCGCAGCTCCAGCGCCAGCACTTCCAGAACAGAAAGCGCCCGAGCCTACGGGAGGTGATACTATCATGGGAAACACAGAACCCTCTGCTCAAAACGCTCCCCCGACTGCCCCCGATCAAGGCACAGGTAGCGGCGACTGGGTCATGGTGCCGAAGGGTGGAGCCTCGCCTGATGCGAATGCTCAAGCAGCGTCGGGTTCCGGATCAGCGTCTGCATCTAAGGGAACACCGGCGGCCGTTTCAGTAGCAGGATCTGTCCCCGCGAAGCAGCCGTCGGCGGTTGGCACGCCCGCGGATGGCGGTTCAACGACGTTTGAAAATGATTTTAGCTCATTGGGCGACTTGGATACTGCAGGTGATGCTTTGGCTTCCTACGAGGCGCCGACCGGTACGGATCTCGGCGATGGTCTAGACCTTAACATGGATATGGACGATTCTGCCTTCGGAGAGGCCTTCCAGGGTGTTTCCCAATCGGGGACACCGGCGGACGGTAATCCCGATGGCATCTGATCTGAAAGAGGGTTTGAAAAAGAAGTTGTAGCACATTTTAGCTTGAGTCTTTTTTGGTCTGCGGTTACGGTTTTGGGACAGACACGGTTTTCTCCCGGTGCCTTTTTTTCATTTTTTTTTTTTTTTTTTTTTTTTTTTTTTTTTTCAACGTTTTTCTCTTGCTTGTCGTTTTTTCCTTCGGTATGGAAGGGGGAGTAATTTAGTGTACAATTAGGTATCGATTGATGTTCGGCGCTGCGCCAGGGTTAGGATGGCGGAGTTGGTTTGACGTAGTGAATACATCCATGTGTTTCCAAGAGCAGACACACCTCACACACGCCCGGAGATCTGCTGCTTCTAGACGCCGTGTCCCTCCATCCCATTAGTATCTGCCGTGTTGCTTCTACTTCTAGTGGCAACTTTGGAGGTTCAAAAAACACTTCCCGTGTCCGGCAGCGTCCTCCCGAACCGAGTTCGTCCGAGCTAGAACACGTGAAACTGTCCTATGCTGAGGGTGCGAAACTTTGATTCTTGGATTCCGAATTAGCGTTTAGTGTCGAAGGGGAACAAGGAAATGTCGTTTTTCATGTTTCTTTCTTTTTCTAAATTCCACGCTACGAAGTTCGGCTGGCTAGTTTTTCTCTCCCTCGCAGGACATGACATCACTGGAGTCGTGTTGGTACGTAGGAATGATAAGAACGGAATCCCTTTGGACGAAAGAGTGCTAGTACCGAAGAAGGAGAATAAGAAACGGTGGGGGAAATTTGAGAGAAGTCCGGTGAGCTGATGGATCGTGCTGAGTTTGGGTGATACATGAGGCCGGCTATAACGTGTGTACGCCAGGTACGAAGTATATGATTATGGGATTGAAGTTTTCAAAAGTTGCCCCCAAGAAAACGTGGGGGTTCGGGGACTCGGCTGGTACAACAATTGAACTGGTACTTCGTACAAATAGGGAGTCGCTTAATTACGGACCGTCCGTCCAGATACAGGATGGCAGCCATCAAGTATCCCGCGTAGAGAGTGAAGGGACGAAGAAGAAACTTAAATGTCTGAATAGGGTAATATGGAGAGGGATGGCGTTCCATCGGCTGCTCTTTTCTGGGATGCCTACGAAGTGAATGGTCGGTTCAGAGTACTTTGTATTATCTCGTCTAGTTTCAATGTCTATCTATACCTGGCGACAAGGACATCAATGGGCCTACTCAGTACGAAGTACACTTATGTACAGTTCAGATGACGGAACGGCACAAGGTAATAATACAAGAAAACCAACAAGCGGTTCGCATAGGTGCAACTGCCATAGCGCGATGCACTGTACTTTTCTGCGACGAGACGGGCGGAGGAACAAGGATGAGTATGGGCGAGTACGAGGTCTTCATCGCTCGTAAACTTTATGCTGCAGAGAAGCACGGCCTATGCAAGTGAGGAAATCCCAGAGCCTTATAGCATTATTGGCTAGCCACGACGGGCGCCAACCGCGAACGACCATGGCGGTGGGAGACACAAGGCCGGCGCTGACTGGCCCGGACAAATCGATCCAGTCCGGCATTAGTTCCGTCTGGTTGAGGGTCAAACGAAAATTGGAATACGGGACTCAGCGTATAGGTAGGTACTCCGTACACTACTACCTTGCTCGTTAGCTCTACGATGTTCAGATCGACGGAGACACGACATTCCCTGTGCCAGCCGAAATACGGGAGAAGATTGGTCACCTTCCTGGTCGTCTCTCCATTCCTCTATGCCTGTTCAGTTCACATCTCTGGCTTGCGTCGGGACCCCAGGGTAAGCCAAAGTTGGAGCAGCTCGCTGTTTCGCCGCATTCACTGTACAAGCCTACCCCTCTTCCGATCTCCAACCGCCGCTCCCAGATTCGGCCGCTTCCTCTACCCGCATTGCCACGGCTTGTTTCTCGGAACGGTAACCGCTTCGTATAACACCATATTCTTAGATTGTACTTCATACAGTACGAGTACCACACTTATAAATTTAGCCATCAAATCGATTGCTATTATCATTGCTTTGCGTAGTTCCATAGCGTGGGATGCGTCACATCCAAGTACACGTTAAATACCACGCTCCCTCGCCTCGGAAGGCACTCAGCAACCTCCAAGACTCTCAGCCCCGCTACCGTCAGTGCAACCCATCCGAGCGGTGCGACCAGCATGACCTGGCGTCCATCATGGGCAGCTTCTCCTTCATACGAAGTAGTTGTACGATTTCTCCTCTGGGCATATCCCACTTTGGGACCGGAAACCACAGATATAGTGTAGGATGGGCTAAGAGCTAATAGAAATATGAACCAAAGGCCCTATCTCGTCGACCTACAGGCAAATAGTCTCGGTCCAGAACACGCTAGTGTGAATCTGGTGCTTTGTCGTTCGTCGTTTAGGGTGGTACGTGCGTCTAAGTCTTCGTTGACACTACCGACGACGAGCCGCTTCTCTCCGTGCGTGCCGTTGGCTTCGATTCCTAAGAAGTGCGCTACAGCTTGATTAGACCCATTGCGAAGCGCACCTTCCATGTTCCTCGTCATGGATCATGAAGGTGGAATCGCATCGTGGAAACGAAAAGTATAAATGCCAGAGTGCAGCAGATTAATGCAGCACCTAGTGTATGACTGAAGGGGCTGTGTTTGGCCTGGCATCGTCCGGGCAGCGGAAACAATGTCAACTTCAGGCCGCTATTTGATAATACCTGCAAGCGTACAAAGGTACACTATCGTGAGTGAATCATCTAATAGTCCAGTGTCAGGTCGGCGAGGTCCTCAACAAACGATCAAACACTGTCCTCTCCGCTCCGCCCCACCCGGAAGGAGACTTAAAGGGTTTCGTCAGTACTTGAAGTCAAGAGAAGGTAAGGGGACGAGAAGGACAGAGAGAGAAAAAAAAAAAATGAAATGAAATTTAAAAGAAGAGAGGGGAGATCGATGGCTCAAAAGTTTTCGGAGAAAAAATGGCGCTGGCTGCGGATTTAAACAGCGCAAGCACCCCAGGAAAGCCATGCAACTTGTAGAGTACTCCCTTAGTCCCTCGTTGTCCCATTGGGTCGTAGATTTCCGGGGACTTGTTGACTGGTTTTACATTGACACGACACACATCAAAGATCAACGTCTGTTCATGTGAATGTTTAGAAACGGTGCTCTGTTTCTTCGATAAGTTGTTGATTACGAAGTGCACCTCCGTGCTCACGCAGCGGTTTAAAATGGTAAAATGGTACAATTGTACAATCTGGAAGTCGCGGAACAGTCAGCATCACGCTTATAGTCACCGTTCGAAATCTCTTGCTTCTGACTGGGCTTGCACCCCCCCCCCCCCCCCCCAGAATAGCGAAATAAGGCCGCGGTGAAGAGGAGCAGCAACCGATGAACCTGGCCGATCGAGACTAGAAGCAGGAGGAGCACGGTAATTCTGTTTGTTGGCCTCAGACCGCCAACTTCAAATCCTAATAATACTTTCGATACTTGATCGTGTGTTTTTACACCTCTTACCCAGTTCTCGTTTCCCCCTCACCACCAGCCCTCCGTGATTACTTCATCCTCGACTTGAATAGCCTCCGAGCTTGATTCGGCTGTCACCTCTACAAAGTATTAAATCAACCTCTTGCCTCTGGTGCGCTCCTGTCCAGCCCAGTGTTCACTCTGGCGCTCTGACGTGACGGACCCCCACCAACATCACAAAAGGTATCTGACTTCGAAGCCCCTCAACTGAACCATCTTTGATTTCACATGTCCCGTTCAAATTTCTTCAACGCTTGACTCGCACCTGCTCTCTTGACGGCGACCACTCCTCCCACACTCCTCCTCCTCCCACCCCTTCTCCCATGGTCCTACACTTAGTACGGTTCAATGTTGTACTCACGTACAACTCCACAGGCTTGAACCGCTTTGCCAGCTGTTGAGCACTAAGCCCCACGGCTTCTCCCCGAGGTTTAGTGTCAGCATCAATGACTCGATGAAAATTGACCAAGACCAAGTCGATTTAAAAGGTTTATTCACAACATTCTACCTTTGTACCAATCTCAAAGCTCAGGTCGCTTGGAGCCCCGCCTCTGCAAGTATCTCCACTCCTGCCAGGCCATAGGTAACCCAACCCTCCCTCCATCCTCCACAGCCAGTCTCGACCGACCTCCTACGATCAAATCTCTCCTTCTCCACACCACTGTGACCGCATACGCACACCAAACGCACCCAACTAATCTTCAACTGCCCCCACTAGGGCCACTAGCTCCAGCTGGCAACGTTATTACTACACTACTTCACTACTTTCCACTTGTACTCTCTCCTTCTCTCTGTTATTCCTGTCCCTCTTCTCTCGCCACCTCCATCACCTCCACCTCAATACTTCTCCAACAATCACTACTTCGTACTTCTATACAAGTACATCCCATCTTCCTCCTCCTTCATCACAACATCGCACGCACTCTTTTGCACACACACTCTCTCTCTCACTCAGTCGCGCCCGCAATACACTAACCCGCGCCGATCTCGTCGGCGCCCCTCACCAACCCCTCCTTCTTTACGCGGAAACGGCGATACGCTAAGAAAAATTCAATCGACCCTTTTCGATATTTGTTTCCGACATCGTCCAATCCTTCGATTCCGCCGCCTGGCGAGCAACTCTCCTGTGTCTAGCGTTGGACCAGGTCAGCCCAACCACCCAAGGACCCAAGGAACCTGGCAACTTGGGCCCCCGTCATCAACATGGCGGGATCGGACGGTCAAGTTGGCGGCGCAGGCCCTGACCTGTTGAAGCGCGCTACTCAGGCTCTGATGATGTCGAAGTAAGTATCGATTTCCTTATCGTCTCAGAGATATCTTGTCTTGTGTGTTCTGCTGTACCCGCTCGATCTTGCGTTGCAAACGGGTGCTTGGTTGCTAGTGCCCACGTCCTCGCTCGTCCCACATCTTGCTCCTACTCATTTTCCAGCTTGGCTGAGCCCCCTTCCGGGTTCTTGTTTAGAGTTGCAAGTGCAAACTCTCTACCCCCAGTTTCAGAGCATGCTTCTTCACTCGATGGGTACCTTTCTGTCCTTCGAAGCAACTTCCAACCTCCCATGAAGCCAGGAAGCCAGGGAGATATCAATCGATTTGGAGTTGACCAGGGTGTGACCCGCGCCATGGGTTGCTGCTAGTGCCCTAGGTGGTCTCCCCCCCTCCTTCCCATCCCATCCACCCCTCTAAAGAGCACAAGCCAGCTCTTCCAAAGAGGAAAAAAGCTTCCAGAACACTGTCAGCCAATTTAGCCAATATTTGATATTGGTTTGCGGCGTTATGGGTCGTTCACCATCCTTCCCGACTACCGGTCCTAGACAGACTTCAGGGCTCAAGCTCTTTCCCCTGCGCTGCCCATACCGCATCTTTTTCCTCACCTCCCTCTTTATATTCCCTTCGCAATTTTAGGCATGGAGATTGGCATCCGCTTCAGTGCCAGAAATCCGTGCAGGTGGCTCTCCAGAAATCTGGTCTTCGTCCTGGGGACCACTCTGGCATAGCGACATGGGATTGGTCCATCCCTCTCATCCCTTTTTAAACCGAAGTGCCAGGGTTTAGGAAGGGACCTAGACATCACCCTAATGGCTTAGATGCTGCAAGTGCATCCTAGAGTGGCATGGCATACTACAAGACCTCAGTTATGACTGACTTGCACATGCAACAAACATCCAATAATCATTTACCGTATGGCTACTACTGTGTGCGACCCCTTTATTTTTTAATTTTATTCACTTTTCTTCTCAGAATGGGCTTGACAAGTGTCTTGAACGCTCCGGGAGGAGGCATCTGTTCTAGCTAGAACAAACCAAGCCCTGCAACATCATTCGTCCAACTCTGTCCTAACTCGGTCCCTTTATTCCTCTGTTGATGCTGGTCATGGCACATAGGTTCGAACTTATTCAACCGTCAAGTGTGGCAAGCGCTCATGTCCATGACGGACTCTTCAACCATCTATCCCTTTAGAAGCATAGAAGAAGTCTTGTAGGCACAGTGCACACCTCGTGTGTGGACACTGAGATTGAGCTTAAGACTTGGCCAGACTTGTACTTGCATGGTGGCATCTTCCATTCTTCCTCCAGCCTAGTGCCCAGTGGCCTGTCTGGTTTCTGGTTTGTACACCGGTCCTCTCCGATCAATACCCACAACCTAGTCAAGATATACTTTGCGCTATCTGCCCTTGGTACGATTGGCGGCACCCTGAGATGACTGAGACCCTCAACCCTCGGGACCCCACTCGCTCACCCTCCTCGGCCACATGGCGAGCTGCCATCAACAACCAGGGTGCTTGTCTGGATTGAAAATTCCCTGCCTCTAAACACACTCTCTCCTTGCCTTTGAAATTACTCCTCGAGTAATCAATCCCCTCTCCGCAGTGTCCTGCCATCATTGCGAGCTCGATATTATCCATAGAAGGGGGCGAGTGTTGGAATACAGTTCTGGACATCTCGAGAAGTTTCCGGATGCCCGGATATCCCGCGTTCCAGTTCCCGTCTCCCATCGCTTGGCTCTTGGCTTCCATCATGAGCCAACACTTCTGCCATCTTCTCTCATGAGCTCATCAGCTTTGTGGCAATTCAGTGTTGCGACCTTGCTTTCTCCTCAATTCCTCGTCGCGCTTCGATAATATCATCGTGGCGCCCTTGCATTTTCCACATTCTTATTCCTTGCCTTAAGATTTTCCCCCATTCCTTCTATTGCTCTTATTTTCACCTCTTAATACTGTTTTTCTCTCCCGCGATAATCAGTCATCGGCATCACCATGGACAAAATTAACGAAACTAGTAGGACCGTCGCGGCGACTGACGAAGATGGTGGCGAACAACTGGGTGACGAGACCCCGCGTTCAGGCATCGCAACCCCACGACCGGACTTACACGACAAGAGATTACCAGGCATAGCCACAAATTATGGCCAGGTTGGTCCAGCCTCTTCTATCCAAGTCGTCCCGCAATCTACCATCTGTGGCAACGCCGAGTCCGTACTGCAAGCGGACGCATCGGCTGCGAGTGATTCGTGTCAATCTCAATTTGAGAGTTCTGGGCCGCAAGCCCGTTTGGCAACCGAGACCCCTGCTCTATTGAATGACGAGAGCGGGATTTCTTCTTCCCAGTCTCAAGGAGCACACTCTCAACCACATCCATCACCATCACCACCAACTTCACAACGGTCATCTTGCGGCCCGTTTGACTCAGGTAGCGCAGCAGATGCGGGAAGCCTTAAACCAGCTCCCTCTGCAGCGCGCCGATTCCTCGTGAGCCATACTGGCCCAGATGGTCTTACTTCACCCTCAGCACAGACATACCCTTCAAACAACGCAGCACCATTGACGAGCGTCGTGATAGCCTTGGCTGTCGCTCCTTCTTATCCCTCTCATCCCTCTCATAATGATCACGTCCGCGCTAGTACCCTCCCCGCCACGCAACCATCTCCTCCTACCTCGTCCCCACAACCACCCCAAACAGCACCTCCCACCCCAATCCACTCTCGCACCAGTTCCGCAAAGTCGGGTCTCCGAGCATGGTTTTCTTCCTTTGACAGCGTGAAATTGCTGACCAAAGCTTTTAAGAGCGGTCCCACGACCCCTACAAGAGCTCTTTCTGCCGCCCAACCCACCCTGGCTGATTACAAGAACGGATCTAGCGGTCTGGATGTTAGTCGCTCACAAACGCCCAAGATAACCACCGGCCCTCAAGCCCCCGCTGCTAAGGGCAAGTTGACGATAAAAATCACCGAGGCGCGAGGGATCAAGAAGAGCCGAGATCCGTACGTGGTAGCTGTATTCCAGCGAAGTGAGCTTATTTCGGGCGGCCCTCGACCCGATGAAAACAGCGAGGATACTCCTCCCGTCCCTACATTTGTGGCGATGGGTGGTCTGCCAATCCAGCGTCAGGGCAGTGACTCGGGCCGCCCCCCGATGGCCATACCGATGAGGAGCCGACAGAGTAGCAACACGAGCGTCACCGACTACACCGCCTTCAGGAATCGGAATTCGAGAAGGTCCTTTGCGAATCCGAAGTGGGATGCCGAGGCCATTTTGTGCGTACATCCATTCACCCCCACCCCCTGAGTAAGATGAAACGTGGATCTTTTGTCATTCCTAACAATTTGTAGTGATGTTGTTGACTCGGATCTCCTGGTCGATATCTCAGTGTACGACCATGGCACTACCGGAGAAGTGTTCCTTGGACATGTCGATTTCCAAGCCAGCCTGGACCCCGAGAAGCCCGTGAGTGGATGGTTCCAGCTGCAGGGCCATGCTGATACGGATGCCGAACATACCCCTACCGGCGAGGTGTACGTTGAAGCCAGCTACCAAAGGTCGGAGCGGAAGCACCTAGGGCCCGCGGACTTCCAAATCCTGAGGCTCATCGGACGGGGAACCTTTGGGCAGGTATACCAAGTACGGAAGAAGGATACGGAGCGCATCTACGCCATGAAGGTGTTGTCCAAGAAGGTGATCGTACAGAAGAAGGAGGTCGCTCATACGGTGGGCGAGCGAAATATTCTTGTGCGGACCGCCATGGCTGACTCTCCTTTCATCGTCGGCCTCAAATTCTCGTTCCAAACCCCTTCCGACTTGTACCTAGTCACGGATTACATGTCTGGAGGAGAACTCTTCTGGCATCTGCAGAAAGAAGGCCGTTTTGATGAGAAGAGGGCCAAGTTCTACATTGCCGAGCTCATTCTTGCGATCCAGCACCTACACGATAACGACATCGTGTACCGGGATCTCAAACCCGAGAACATCCTGCTAGACGCCAACGGTCATATTGCGCTGTGCGATTTTGGCCTCTCCAAGGCTAACCTGACAAAGAACGACACCACAAACACGTTCTGCGGTACGACAGAATATCTCGCCCCCGAAGTCCTCCTCGACGAGTCGGGGTATACCAAGATGGTAGACTTCTGGTCCCTCGGAGTCCTAGTTTTCGAAATGTGCTGTGGTTGGAGCCCGTTCTATGCAGACGACACGCAGCAAATGTACAAGAACATCGCGTTTGGCAAGGTCAAGTTCCCCCAAAGGGCCCTTTCTCAGGAAGGAAAGAACTTTGTTAAGGGACTTCTCAACCGAAACCCGCGACATCGGCTTGGTGCCATCAATGATGCGGAGGAACTCAAGAGACATCCCTTCTTCGCGGACATTGATTGGGATCTCCTTGCGAAGAAGTTGATCACGCCTCCGTTCAAGCCCAAGTTGAAGTCGGAGACCGATGTCTCGTACTTTGACCCCGAGTTCACCAATGCTCTAGACAACAGCGGATCGCTTCACGAGCGTGCTGCAGCGCTGGCGAGAGGTTTTGCTGCCTCGACTCCTTTGTCGCCATCGGTACAGGCGAACTTCCAAGGCTTCACGTTTGTGGACGAGAGCGCGCTGGAGGAGAACATGAGGGATAAATACGATGACGAGGATATGAATGATGCTCATCACGACAATCGGCATGATGAGGATGATGACTGGGATAACCTAGATGACATGGATTTGCGGCGAGGAAACAGGATGAGTGGAATTATGCGGACGAACACCGCGGACGAGCACATGTTGGGGCATTTCGAAGATTAGCTACTTGCCGTCGCTAGTTGACGTCCCATTAGTCTCGCCTTCCCGAATCCTCTTCCTCGCGGCTATCTCTTGGTTTCTCAAATGTGCTTTTTTTTTTCTCACGACACACGTCCATGGCCTCTTCCTTCCGTATCACGAATCACAAGTTATTGCGGCGTTATTACTCTCTCACAAGCATTTGATCACACAGCCTCTTCGTCACTTTCCTCCCATTCCCTTACCCCTCACCTCTTTTTTCTCACCTTTTTATATTGTGACTTTCAAGCGTATCGATGGCATTTCCTTCTTCGGCACCCATCAGAAAAAAAAGTAACCAGTACCTGAAAATTGGCTTTTCATTCTACACTCGGCTCTCGTCGTCGTTATTGATGTTGATACGGCTTGAGTGAGGTTAACCCCCTAATTTCTCGGTTACATATCCCCCTTTTGAGGGTCGAGAGAAGAAAGGGGTTGTTGATGCTGATGTTTTAAGGACCTATTTATTCCTTTTCATTTTCTTTTCATTGTTCCAGATTCCCCTTAAAGAGACACGAAGACAGACGAAAGAAACAAAACATCATGGCATAATTGCATAAGGGGCGGCGGGCTTTGCATCGATGAACTAAAGGCACTATTAATGTGTGACGTGTGCCTGCTCTGTTTCTTTTTATTCGCGAATAGCAAGGCGTTTATAGCCGTCCTTGTGTTCTCTTTTCTCATTGTTCAACTAACCCTCTGCTTTTTGCGTACCTGGTAAAGGTGAAGAGGAGTGAGTTTCTCATAGGCTTCACGGTCAAGGGTTGGGTGGATTCGGAAGGGTTTTCACTGGGGTTTTGCGGGGGATCATGAAGGTTTGAAAGTGGAGGAGGGATGGGGCCTTGAGAGTGATGTATGCTTGTTTCTAGGTCCCTAAGAAGAAAAAGAAAAAAGGTTAAAAAAAAAAAAACCGCTCCTGTCTTCGTGTTTCTTCGTGTTTGACCTCTATTTTGTGCGGTTTAGGATGCCCACCCACCCCGACTTGAAATGGTCTTTCAATTCATACTTGGTAATTGAAAGCTGTAGTCGATATATATGCTCATGATCCGGCTACTTCCGAAATCCTCACCGGGCCTCTCCTTCCAAGCATATGTTAAAAACCAGGCCAAAGAGACTCGAGTTGGAGGTCAAATTGAGTGGTAGGTCACGATGGAGGGGTATCCAACTGATGATGGTCAAGAAGACTTTGCATTTGACATTTCTCGAAGAGAGATCTAAGAATACACACGGATTACCGACATCTTTTAATCCCCCTTTCGCCCCCTCGTCATCTCTAAGGACTCTCAGGTACAATCCTAAAGATGCTGATGTTCTAATCCACATTCACGCTTGCCTCCCCGACATCCACATCCTCCTCCACCTCCTTCGTTCACACCAACCCACCATTCCCTTTCGCCCTATTCATAAATCGAAAGTCGGTTTAATGGGCAGCCTCCTCCTCAACCTCCTCGGTCTCGAGCCAGTCCTCAACAACGGGGGCGGCGCCGGATTCGGCAGCGGCGGCATCGGCACCCTCGACGTCAACGGCCATGTCCTCGTACTCCTTGAGGCTGCTGGCGAGGTCGGCCTCCTCGGGGGAGATGGGGGTCTTGGGGAGGCTGAAGACCTGGACGTGGCCTTCGGCGTCGGACTCCTTGACGACGGGTGTCTTGTAGGCCTTGAGCTCGCGGAGGTAGAGCTCCTGGACGAAGTCGGCTGTTGTTTTTTGGTTGGTTAGCTTCGTTGGGGAAGGGGATTGACATGGAAGAGAAGTAGTCGCGATTTGATTCCTGGGGATTCTCGGGTAGTGTTGTGGTGTGGGATGGGATGAATGTGTCGAGATGGAAGGTGTTGATTTGAGGGATAAAAGCGGAGACGGGGTCGTGATGATGTCGTGAATTGGGACTGTCCGAGGTACACAAGGTTGAAGAAACAAAGCTCAATCGATCCCTAACTCACCCCTTCGCACCGCGGTGGGCGCAATGAACATCCTCGCCTGCGTGGCAGTGGCGTATCCCCTAGTCACCCTCGACAAGGTCGAGACGGCCGACCGAGCACCCTATTTTCAAGAAAGCGTCAGCCCATGCATCGCTCCCCCATCAATTGTTTCAATTCCCGCGCCGTAAATCGTCCTCAATAAATCCCTCCTCGTGAATTCGAATCGGTCGCGGGCGCCTTTCGTCGTGATCAATTGATCCTGGCGCTGTTCGTTCGTGCTGCAGCTCCGCTCGTCGGCCGAGGGTAGTGTCCTCCAACGAAAAAAAATCGCCCATTCCTCCGAGGTGGTGTTTTTTTCCCTCCAATGCCGAGAACCAATTTCCTTCACTCGCGAGAACTAGGGGAACGAGGGATTGATACGTACGGCGGATCGCACAATCTGATGAAGCATCTTTGGAGACTTCTTGAGAGAATTGGGGGGGGAGTTCGATTGAGAGGGAGAGAGGTGGTGAGGAGAGTCTTCTCGGCGGTGTTTTGCGGCTTTGGCTGTTTTTGGAGGCAAAGATTCGGATTTGACGGTTTGCCAGGTTTGGCTGGGCCTGGCCGAATCAAATGGTGTTTTGGCCTGAGGCAATTGCCGAGCTATTTTGGGGGATTGGGGTCACGTGGTTTCGCATCGAGTTTCAGTCCAAAAGTCACCTGGACTCCTGGAGCTGTCAACGAGAAGGACCGTGAAGCCTTCTCAGCTTCTCGCCAGTGGCAGATTTAGGACATAAATCAATTGATGTTTATTTCCCCTTCTCGAAGTTGATGCTTAAGAAATGAGATAGGGTATATAAGAGGCTCACCATGGCACAACAATAGCAAAATATATCTTGAAGAAATGACAAATTCCCTTTTGGAGCCCTCGTAAACATGGACGCCTACCCGATAATGATTCTACCATCTGAACATAAAGTAGAGAGTAGAGAATATATCCACCATGGGTGGACAACCTTTTGGTTCTTTTGATTCAACCTGCAGCTCCCCCATTTCGCTCGCGGACAGCTAAGACATTTACTTGTCGAGCTTCTTGGCCTTCTCCTTGTACTTCTGTAGCTGATCCCAAAGTCGGCTTTCCTGCTCCTTGCTCATACCAGGGGGGCACATAGCCGTCATGTTAGGTTTGGGAGCGAGGGGATCAGGGAAATCAGCTTCAGGGTCAGATTAAAGAAAATAAAAAGTTAGCCTGCAGGTTAGAGACTCTCATCTGCGAATCTGTGAATAGATGGAGTTTGGCTAGAAGTTGGTTGGAAGTTGGCCTGTCTTGGAGATGGAAACTTACACATCTTCCAGTTCTGGTCGACAATGAAATAGCGTGGACCATGTTTGTCGTCCAGGCTGCCATCCTTTTCAAGGCCGCCCTTGTCGATGGGTATGCGGATCTGTCGGCGACGGTCTGCCATGGTCTCTTCTTTATTGTTTCCTCTTTCTTGTGTTCGTTTGGGCGGTTTTGCTTCTAGAGAGCTGGCGAGTGCCTCGTCGTGTTGGGAGAATGGAACACTAGTTCTCAGCCCTTTTCAATGATGACAAGTGCTTGAAGCCTTGACTAAACGAGACGGCGGCTCTCAAGAGATCGGAGGATGATGCGGGGCGGGCAGGGCGAAGTTGCCCGAGTTAAGGTTGAATCGAGCAATCGATTGATTGACGCCTGGTGGTTGTACAGTGGGTTGTATTGCACCTCTTGAGCACTGCCTACCCGCTGTTTAGTGCCGTTCCCTGCCCCTCCCAGCCACTGAACTCATTTTGATTTGATCAATGTCAACAGTGGAGGAGCATCAATTGATCAATCGAACAATCAAAATGCAGCGACCCCACCAAAACTATTGACGTGAATCGCTCTCCAGCTCCAACCGATTGGGAAGACACATTTTCCATCCACGATCATCTCACCACCAGAGCACTTTATGGACTTCCTTATATAGATATCTAGTTGTCTTCTCCTCCCTCCTTCTCACCCTGTCTCTTTTCTGCAACGAATCTCTCACATCCTCCTGCATTCCATCTTACGCCATGTCAAAGAAACCCAAGCACGTCCCCAACGCCTGGGACGATGAGGACTGGGAAGTCCTCGCCGATCGCGCCGAGAAGGAAGCTGCCAAAGAAGCGGCCCAAGAACCACCCGTCCGATTAAGCAAATCCGAGCGTCTCGCCCTTCACCACGAGTCCAATCGTAAACTATGGGAATCAGCGTACAGTCAACCCTCTTTTCTCCTTTTCCCTTCCTTTTCATTTATTTCCCTCTTTACACCCCTCCTTCCACGCACTCACACACGCCCTATCTAACTGGTTGATCCCCATTCCTTGCCATTCATCCAGTGAATCCCCCGAACCTTTTCACTTTCTTGAGGCCTCCTCAAACGTCCCGCTCGCTACAGCCTACAAGACTCAAGTAAAAGTCCTCTCACGGAAACCAATCATCGCTAAGCGCGACCCCTCCGGCGCCAACGCGAATGGGTCTCTCGGCGATGATGACGGCGAGGAGGACAAGGAAGAGGAGAAGGAGGACAAGGTGACGGCCGAGGCGCGCATAGCACTAGAAAAGTCCATTCTCGAAGAAAAGCAGAGGGCGTACGACGAGGCGCGGAGGCGCATATTCGGCGAGGAAACCGCGTCGGAGGAGCAGAAGCAGGCGGCGTCAAGGTCTGAAAGTAACAGTGGTTCACCTAGAGGGTTGGGCAGAGGTAGAGGGAGGGGAAGGGGCGGTAGGGGCAGGGGCTTCTCTGGAGCTGCGACGGGGACGGGGAGGAATAGTGGCGACTCGAGGGGCGGCTCACCGGCGAGACCGGCGCAATCGGGAAATCGGGAGTTGTACGACCCGGGTTACACCCCAAAGTCAGGGGGTGTATTACTCCAGAGACCAGATGGGGGACAGCAAGTAAAACAGAGCGGCGCGCGAGACTACAACCAAATCGCAGCAGTAAGAGAGCCGAGGGGACCGGACGGATCCGGAAGAGGGGGCTTTGGATTTGCGCGGAGAGGCGCGCGGGGTTCCTGATATGAAACCTCTCTTTCTATATATATGCTAATGCTCTCAGAGTCCATCTAACGCTTCCAGGAATGCAATGAAGAAAAAGAAATTATAAATGTCCCAAAGAAGAAGAGCATCCAGTTACCATCCGCCACCTAGCTTCCCCGCCAACTGGGCGGCTCGCTCGACTTGGGTCTTAGTCTTGCCAACGTCGCTAATCACCTCACGGAAGCTTGTGAGGGCAAGTCTATCAATGTCTATCCCCGTTACGCCCGACCAATATTCCAGGATATCCTTAATGTACGACGACGAAATACCGCCAACCATGTCATCAGAACCTCTTTCCTCCACTTGACTAGTTGTCCCGTTATGGCCGCCTGCTACATCCGCCTCCACACCCTCATTCCCCGAGAAGTAAGCCTCGTCGATGAGGGCCAACCACTCTTTCTGCTCGTGCGGGCCGGGTTTCGTTGGTGGCTCTTGCCCCGTCCGCTCTATTATTACCGGATCATCCACCTTGATCTGACCACCACCATTCGTACAACCACCCGGACACGCCATCACCTCGACGTAGGAGTAATCGAGAGTTCCAGGCTTGCCAGTTGGTCTCCTGGCGCTGCCGAAAGGCTTCCCCCCAGGCATCCTAGAGGGCTTCGCTGGCTTGAGTTTGCGCACGAGGTTCTGGATGTTCCGGAAGCCGTAGAATCTGGCAGCTTTGAAGATTACTTCCCCGGTGAGGGAGACAACAGTGTATTCCATGACGTCGGCATTCCTCCCCCTCGCCCCTTGTATTTGGGAGCCGGGGTTCTTGGAGACTACTGTCTCTAGAATGAAGTGTAGGTAGCCGCCTGACGTACTTGCTTCTCGCGGTGATCGATAAGGGCGATGGGAAGGAAAGAGGAATTTTTCGAGCGTCGCATCTGGGAAAGGAGTTCTCGGAGCGGCAGCGGCTTCGCCCCCGGCCAAATCGAAGAAGTTCAAGCCCCTCGATTCAGCTAGCATGAGAACCTCTTTACTCGTTATGACGCAATCGACATCCCTCACGCTATAGCTTGGACACCCTTCTCCCCATACCCTGTCTGTCAGTTCTTCCCTGCTAGCCTCGAGCTTCTTGTCGAAGCAGGGCATGACGGCGAGATGCCATATCCTGCTAGGCGACACGCCCAACTTCTTGCTGAGGGTCGACTTGAGGACAGTTCCCATGAGAGCCTGGGGAGACTTGACCTTCGACAAGTAGGGCAAGACATATGGGTGGGTCTTCTCGGCGTAGCATACCCATCCGGGGCAGGCCGAGGCAAGAACCGGTTTCGACGACGTTCCCGAGGATTCGGCCGCGGCGAGCGCCTCCTCGGCGCTGAGCACGAGGCAGGCCTCCCGAGCGACGTTAGTGTCCACGACCCACGTGAAGGAGTTGCCCCACTTCCCGCCCCGTGCTAGCTCTTCAGTGAGAAGCCTCTCCAGCATCCTCCCAGCCGTCGCCTCACTCACGCCCTTCCCGCACGCGGCGGCCAAGTTGGCGCGAACCTGCGGCGCCACGCTAGCGACAAATATCCTGGCCCCCTCATCTTCTAAACCCTGCACGTGCGCTGCGCCCGCGCCGTCGATCTTTAGCGCGGGAGCCGCGTCGAGCGTGTTGAGGACCTCGGAGTGGCTCTGCAGGCTGATGAGGACG
The DNA here is from genome assembly GCA_002221725.1 of Scedosporium boydii. NCBI lineage: Eukaryota > Fungi > Ascomycota > Sordariomycetes > Microascales > Microascaceae > Scedosporium > Scedosporium boydii. The sequence goes on from NJFT01000019.1 coordinate 84,802, forward strand.
GCTTCGGCGGAGGTGACACATCCGGAGCACGCGAGGCAGTCTGTTAGGGATATCTGAGCGGGCCCGGAGGAGGAGCCTTTGGGGCGCGAGGCGCCATCGAGGACGACTTCGTGTTCGAGGGAGGGGTTCTCTGGTTCGGCGGGGAGGGTCTCGATGGGTTTTATGCAGGCGACGGAGGGGGCGATGAAGTCATTTAGGGTGTCGGCGGAGAGAATCGCACTCATGGCGCTGGGAGGGGGTGGAAGGTTGTGAACACAACCTCTTTCGCTAGGTTAGATTATCGTCTTCGGGGCTTTGCGATTGGGAGCCGGCTCTAAGCCTAGGTGTGAGGGTAATCTGCGCGATTGGTGATTGAGATGGAAAGACACAGAATATGACTTAATCGCAGTTCGAGTAAAATAATCTGATGATGGCCTGCTCGAGAATACGAAAAGAGCGCGCCTATGCTATGAGGCAGGAATATATATTTTGATGTCGAGAGAAGCACTCAAGTCAACAGTGACTCCATCGAAGTGAAGTGGCGTGGGAAAGTCGCCGCCCCACTTAAAACGCAGTTATTTGTAAAGTTTAGCGGCTTATCGCCTATCGATAAGAAAACACCAGTCCGAAGAAGCTCACGATTACAAATGGAACCTGCTCTTTGGCGCTGCGACATCGGCTTTGCATTAAACCCCCTGTAAGCCTACAGTTTGCACAAATACAGAGTAATATATGCGCTAAACCGAGCTCAGTATTGAACCTTGGTGCATGACATCAGGATGAGTGGCGCGCAGAGCTGGTTGCATCGCTGCTCTCATGGAAGCTTCCCATCGTCTGGGGAGGAAAGCCAACTTCGATCATACACATGTGTGATATCTTTCATGGCTGTTCATAAGGAAATATAAGCTCAACTTGTGCTTATAGCTGCACCACATCTCGGAATTCGAAACTGAACAAGCCGCTCATCAGCATCCTAAATAATCAGGTGGCAATGGATGTAAGTCGTCGTGCGCTCAACTCATCTTTCGACCTTATTGTTAACCCAGTGTTTCCATTGCTGTAGTCCGTCACTGCCTACTTCTACGGCACGTTTGGGTGGCTAGGAATTCAAGCCATTCCATTGATTCTCTGGCCGTCCTTCATCAGCTCGCTTCTAAGAACCGACTTCCACCAGCCTTCCCGTGAGGAGCATCCCGACTGGGCGCTTCGTGAACTTCAACTTAGCTAATGTTACTTCGTATAGCCCTCGAGGACTACTATGCCCGATCTCTTGGCTTCGCACTTATCACCCTCGGCCTTGGGACTATCGTCCTGAGCGGCGCGATACCATTAACCTCCCTCCCGATCCCGCTTAGTTGAGTGCTAGCACCCTTTCTACCCAACCGTTATACTGCGTGATCCGGACTGGAAACTAATGTATTAAACTCCTTAGCTGATACTGAGGTCGTGAGCCCCTACGCAAACGCCATCCTTCTCATCACCACTCTCCACCACTTTTCTACCAGCTTCTATGCCTATACGCGCTACATGAACACGTCCCAGATAGCCTACCTACTCGCCTCCCTCGGTAGTGGTATGCTAGCTGTATTTGGCCTCTTCTCTCTGCTTTTCGCTGGGGACAATACGCGCAGGAGCAAAAAGTATGGCTTCGATAAGGACACGAGCTCCTTCCCGTTTACGAACAAGGAGTCGTACAGGAACAAGAAGAAACAGGTCAAGGGTAATTAGGATGAAGTGTTCATATCACGACGGGATGTATTGCCATGATATTAAATGGAAAGGGGGAAAAAAGTTATATAAAAGGGGGACGGTTATATGAGAATACTTTTGGCTTTTCCATTACTGAGATACTCGTGGAGACTGAAATGACAACGCCCCTAATCCGTTTAACAACACCTCGCGTATAATACACACCCCATGCTATACAGGTGACACTCTAGAAAATAGAAGAAAGAAAGCAGGAACAGGCAGGAGCCGAAACAAGAACTGCAACCAAACGCCATGAAAAGAAACAAGACCGCGTACCCATATAGCCAGTTCCCCGGGACCGTAGATTAGCAGCCGCCGCTGTAACACAACACGAAGCAACTCCGAAAGCGAAGTCTACTCCTCAACGGCGATGGCTGTCGCATCACCGTTGGTAACTCCATTGACATGAGACTCGTCAGGATCCTCCTCGTGTCCGCCAGCCAGCTTGATGTTAACAGCTCCGGACTTGATCGCTTCGCGTCGTTCATGCCAGTCCATCTCACCTTGCAGAACCTGAGAGATGAGCAATTCCTTCTCCCTCCACATCCTCCTGTACTCCTCCTCTTCCTTCTTGATATCCGTCGCCAGCCGCTCACTCTCCTCGTCTGCAAGCTTGACCTGATACCGGCATCTCGCGTGCAGCTCCTTCAGCGGATAGCCGAGCTCCTTTTCCGTGAAAAGATCCTCGTGCAGAGGCGTAAACTGCTCCTTTTCGCTATCGTTGCCATCAGCCCCGTCGTCAACCGAATCGTCCTGACCTGTGGCGTGCGACTGAGGAGTCTTGATGATAATCTTGAGTTTCGAGGATTTGCCACCGCTACCTCCTTGTTGTGATTTGGGAATTGGATCGGATGGTCGCAGGGCTTCGGTTTCGTGGACAGTGCGCATGTGCTTGGCAAGCGCATCTGACCTAGTAAATGCTCGGTCGCATTCTAGATTGTTTGCCGAAGTTCGTCAACGGGCGGATAGGCGACATGGAGAATAGAGGAGGGAAAGAGGGGTAAAGAAAAGGAAACTGAATCTTACCAGGAAGGTAGCAATAGAAAGGCTTCTCTCGCGTATGACTCCGCATATGTGCCTTTAACGCATAGCCGCTAGCATGCGCCATGCTCTTTCGCGAACAGCCGATCCACTCGCACGTATACTTCTTTTGTCGACTCTCAATGTGTTCATTATGGATATGTTCAACAAGGTTGTCCATGTTTCCCAGGTCCCCGGCATCGCATCCATCCCAAGCGCAAGCCGACACCTGTTCCTGGAAGTCTTCCTCCTCGTATCGGGCGTTTGTCGGCGAGCTAGGCACGTCGCCATCCGTATCCTCGGATACGTCCGACATTCCGTCCAGTTCGGGAGCGGCGTCGATTTCGGGAGCGGCGACAGCCGTTGGCGTGGCTGCTCCCTCGGTAAACTTTTGGCGTTTCGAAGGGCGAGATTCGGTCTCTTCAGGTTCATCACCAGCCTCGTCGTCTGAAGGCTCCGAGGATGCTGCTACGGATGATAGAGGGGAATCCGGGGTTTCATCGCCACGGGGCGATGATTTCCTGCCTAGCGATCTCTTAGGCGCCGCCATTGTTGGAGAATAAAGGGGAAGATGGGGCGTTTCTAGGATGGAATGCTGGGTTCGCTTTCGTTCGTTTTATATTACTGTTGCGAAAAGGATCGAAAAGAGATCGGTTTCGGTATCTTAGAGGTCGTTCTTGGAAGAGGATTGATGGATATTTGATTTATTTTTATTCTCTGTTGCGTATGTGTACGGTTGCCGGTGCAATGCTGGAGTATCCAAAGATGTTGTAAAATTCGAGCCAGCTCAACAACTGGCTCTGAATCGGATCACTAGAACCTGGCCCAGAAGTCGACGCGATTTCGCACGAGCCACGCCTCAAGCAATTGGAGGAGGGAAGGGGTCTGTACTAAGTCACGTGGCTATTTAGATGGAGGAAGGGAGACCTCTCGATTGATGTCTCGGTGACATCCGGATGTTTTGCAGACCGTTGCGTGATGTCCAGTTTGCGCCACAGCGATGTGTCCAAGCCACACGAAAAGTATTTAGGAGGCAAGAGTGTGGCTCAGTGAGAAAAAGCAAATCGAAAAAGACCCTCCACGCCAGGCACGGTCAGAAAATAACCCCGCCTGTTTGGCTTTCAGATTTGTTTACCATCGCAGCCCCGCCAACCCACCTTTTCCTCCTTCAGACAACTTTGAAATTCGATCGCATTCCGATTTCCACCCTTACCCCTTACTCTCCTACTACTTCTCAGCTTTTCTGCAAATTCCACTGTTCTCTGCGACGAGATCGTCCTCTTGAATAATACTTTTTCTCCCAGAAATAAAATCGCCACAACATGGCTCCTTCAGAGAAGAAGGTCTTCACCCTAGAGGGAAAGGGGTTGAAGCTCGATACCGCGGAAGACCTTGAGGCCCATATCAAGGAGCTGCGCGAGATGGAGGATGTCGAGGAAGTCAGGATCTTGGGAAATACTCTGGGTATCGGAGCCTGCAAACTTCTCGGCGAGGTCTTGTCTACAAAAAAGAACCTGAAGGTATATCTAGTCTCCCCGTTTGCCACCGCGCATCGCGCATTTCTTTTTTTCTTTTTATGCCCTTTCTCTAACCACCGTGTTCGTACTTGTTTAGATCGCAAACTTTGCCGATATCTTCACAGGCCGTCTCCTGAACGAAATCCCCGAAGCGCTATCTAGCCTCCTCACATCCATTCTCAACCACCCCAATCTGCATACCATCGATCTTAGCGACAATGCCTTCGGCATAAACACTCACGCGCCTCTCGTCGCTTTCCTCGCTGCGCACGTTCCTCTCCAACATCTCTACCTCAATAACAACGGCCTAGGCCCTCACTGCGGTATCCTCATTGCCGATTCCCTGTCCGAGCTCCACAAGAAGAAGGAGGAGGCCAGGAAAGCTGGCCAGGAGGTCCCCTATCTCGAAACTGTCATCTGCGGCCGTAACCGTCTCGAGAACGGGTCCATGACTGCCTGGGCCAAGGCCTTCAGCCTACATAACAAGGTAAAGTTGGTTAAGATGGTGCAGAACGGCATCCGACCAGAAGGCATATCCCACCTTCTCTCGGAAGGTCTCAACAAGGCCGCCGAACTCGAGGTCCTCAACCTTCAAGACAACACTTTCACATTCAGTGGCGCCAAGGCACTTGCCAAGGCGATCCCCGGATGGGTCGAGCTGAAGGAGCTCGGTGTCGGCGACTGCCTTCTCACCGGCAAGGGCGGAATCTTGTTGAGCAAGGCGCTCGCCAAGGGGCAGAACAAGAAGCTCGAGACTCTACGACTTCAGTACAACGATATTACGGCACATGGTGTCAAGAGCCTCTCCGAGGCCGCTGACGAATTCCTACCTGCCCTCAAGAGGCTCGAACTTAATGGAAATAAATTCGCCGAGGAGGACCCCGCCATTATTCTGCTAAGGGATCTTCTCGATGACCGCAAGGAGAAGTTTGGAGGAGATATTATTCTGGAGGACGACTGGGGCCTAGACGAGCTCGACGAGCTCGATGACGAGTCCGAGGAAGAAGAGGAGGAGGAAGAGGAGGAAGTCGAGCCAGAGGAGCTTGCCGAGAAGCTCATCAAGGAGGCCGAGGAGGCGCAGGAAGAACCAACGGTGCAAGTCAAGGACAAGGAGGTAGACAAGCTTGCGGAGAAGTTGGAGAAGACTTCCATCTAAGCGTGTTGTTTTGGGTTCGATTCATGCATATCACGGAGAACTGGGTAGTCTACACATATATACATTAGATCAATTGATGTGGAATGAAGTATACGAAGTAAACAGTTGATGACATGATGCGCCAGCGAATGCGCTGGTTAAGATGGCTCGAACCAGAAGAGATTGGCGTGCAGTGGTCACGTAGGCTTCTGTCACTGACGTCACAGAGCAGGTCATGACTTGGCTGGTGAGGATACAGGGGTTGCCCCGTATAATCCACCAAAAATCTTACGCCTAACAATTTCTTCCGGCTTCCATAGTAATCGTTCATGCGCTGCTCGTAAGGTCGCAATGGGCACTTGATTCATCGTATCCGAATATGGTGCTGCTGCACCGAGGCATGAGGGCTTGAATGCACGGGGGGTGCTACCGGCGGCTCCGGCCACTGGGAACAGGCGCCTTCCGTGCCCCGCATCGCCCTATCAGGCAAGACATCACACCATATGATGCTGAGCTCGATCATGACGCAGCTTCGATCATCGACATCACCTGCCACCTCAATCACCTTTGATGAAGCAAGGAATGGCATACAAATACCACCCATCCTCTCTCTCGAGATGGAGGAATTATTTCCTGGCTCATCCATAGAAACAAATATCAATTGAAACACCTCAAACCTCGAAAGAAAACATCCTGAAGACAATATACATCTTCACTTACACAAACCTCAATTCTACGAACCAATACCAACACCGAACAACCTACCACAACCATGGGGTTAGTATTATTCGAAACCAGCGAATCCGTGATAGAATTGCTGTGGGACATTGCCCTAGCATTCTTCATCCTACGGATAGCATTCATCTATTTCCTCCTCACCTTTACCAGCGGCGCCCTCCTTACCTATTTCTTCGCCGACCGCTTCCTTCCCGCGACCCTCTTCTACATCTCGATGGAACAGTCAGAGCTTCTCGTCCTAGGCCTACACCTCCTACTCATGGCAATTTGGGCGCGGTTCTGCATTGTCTACTTTGAAGTCCCGCGCGTGAAGGGGTTCAGGCTGGCCATCGGCCTTGTCGCGGGCGTCTTCATGTTCCTTGCGGAAACCCTTCTGGGCTTCGTGCTCTACAAGTATGGCTACGGCGGATGGATCTTGGAGTCGGAGCCGGAGGCTAGGTGGGCTTGGGCCACGTCACTGGCCGTGTTTTCATTGTTGCCGGTGATGATGACGGCGGTGGAAAGGGTGCCGACAGATGAATGCGATAAGTGCCACGCCGCGACGTCTCACGGACACGAGAAGAAGAGCGTGACGGCTGCAGTGTAAGTCCTTTTTCTACCCATGTCTATTTAGGGTTACGGCAAGAGGCTGACTGATTGGATTAGACCAATGGTGACACGATCGGAGAAGGCGAAGGCGCCAGCGAAGACGACGGAGAAGACGGCGGTGAAGGCGAAGAACTGAGGTAGATTTGGTTGAAAGCTTGAAGTTAAGGGTCGGTGGGAAGGGGAGGAGGGGAGGACCGGGTAACGTGTAAAACTGTGATTGGGGATGTTGCATGGAGTCTAGCATTGGAGGGCGTCCGGCGTTACCGGTGACGGGTCCTATCTTGAACCTTTTGCACGTTTGCGGGATACATTTTTGAAGGATGGGTTTTTTGAAGCATGGAAGTTGAAATCTCGGGCTAAGTTGATATGAAGAGCACTGTTATGGCGCGGATGATATGTCGTGTAACTATATGTATGAATGAATGATTGTATCCCATTTGCGCCTTGACACCACCTTTCTGGGCCTTAAATCTTGTTGCACATTCCCAAGCTTCTATCATGTCTCTATATTCCAAAGGATCTCGGCTGTGGTATTTCAGGGCAAGAGGAGAGGGTCGATCATGTCAACTTATATTGTGATCGTTTCAAACCGTCATGTTTTGGCGCTTCTGGGAAGCTCACCTTCCCGGTACATACGTAATTGTAGCGAGATACGAAGGTAGTTTAAGAGGATTCATCGCACCTGCTGCAGGCAGCTTAGAAATCTCTTGGTAGAACACGTGAAAATCTTCAATGTGCTGTACAGGAATCGCCATTTTCCAAAAAAGTTGTTGCATGTTGCGTATATGAGGCGTTGGCTAAATTTCGACCGAGATGAAATCTGCATCGCTCTGGCCTCTTTGAATCGGGTCGACCTCGCTTCGTGGTGTCTTTCTGCAGTCTTGAAATGTATCTCCGTACTCGACTTGTACAATCCCGAACAATGGAATCCACCTTCCGCCCATCGGTTAGGCACGTTGGACTTTTGTTATCAGGCTCTAATTGATATCACTCGACTTGAGACTTACTCGACGTCAACAATTCTACTCTTCGAATCGGCGCATCGCCAACTTCTAATCTCTACAATGGAGCGAGCAGTCAAGGCTTGCAGACTTACAGATTCGCAATTCCACAGTTAGCCCTGGTTAAGGAGACTACCCTGCCACACTCATCATCACACCAGCTCTTCTCTTGTCTCTCCTCTCACCGCCTGCCCAGAGCGCGCCTCTGGTAATTATACCATGGATTATTCTGGTGCATCGTCGGGTAGTAGAGCCAGCAGTGCAGCTGCACCGCTTGAACTACCGAGTCTAGGTGGCGAACCAGAAAACGAAGCAGAAGAGCCCACTACGAAATCCGGCATCATAAATGGCTCCCCGGAAGCCAAGTCGACAACTTGCTCGGAAGAGGTCCGCACTCGCTGAGGTACAGCAATTTGAACGACGGTCAGAGTTTTCCTTCATCTCAAGGTCTCGAGAGGGGCAAATATTATCATGGTGGTGATATAATTCAACACTGTCTACACGCTTGCCCGTTTATATTACCACTTAATATCCGACAATACATCCGGCCGGATTATTCTTCACGTCCACAATAATCCTTATTATTAGTATTATTTACCGCTGACTTTTCTTTTCTTTTCCTCTCTTCATCCGAATCGATTGTAACCTAGTGCGTTCATCTTAGTTGAAAAAAGTGTCGCCTCGCGTGTCCCATTTTTCTTTTAAGATATCGCTCATGATGCTATTCCCAACACTTGACCAGGACGACAACGACAACGACAACGGCATCAGCGTGACTGGCGCCGGATGATGTTCGCCCCCTCAGTGTTATCGATCACCGTCACTTGATGCCTCCCACCGTGAGATTCTTAAAAGGCCTGCTAATCTAATATTTGCAATATGGATTCCGTCTTGCCGATGTTATGGCAGGAGGGGCTGCATTTGAATGGGTCCTCTTAGCTCGAGGCTCCATGCCGCCTCGGGGTTTATTCTGGTTCCTTGACCACCCAGATATGTCCTGTACTTTGCAAGTGCATGGCCTTAATGGAATGTTTGACCGAATTGGAAAAGACGTGTACCTGCTTTCGAGCCAGATATAGCCAAATGCCGGAAAGAGTGGGGTACACTCGACTCGACCTCGTGGGTGTAAGTTGAACACAGATCTACGTTTGTTTACAGAAACGCAGGAACACTCCCCCTTGTATGGGTTCCTATGAATTTGGCTAAAGACATACTAATTGGCTCTGCGTACGTCGAAGCTTCAAATTTATCTGTCTTCTCATGAGCTTTCCACAAACGGTAGACACCGAATAGCTTGTCTAATTCCATATTTTTGTCCCCACCCCAGTTTGCCCTTCTTTGGTCTTAAGTATGCTGTCCTACCTCTCTACGGCATCCCTCTCCCATTCCCCCTTTCTACACGTGGGAACTGGGTTTGTGAGAGTGGCACTTCGTGTTAGTCTTCTTCTTTCAAGGGTGTGGATGGTGCCCATTTCTCTTATGTCTCCATTCATTTCCATTCCTTTTCATACTTTGACATTGTTCATCCGTCCCTGACTTTCCTTAAACAACTTGGAGCCGGACGTCGGTTGGTGAGCTGGCCTACCAACACTATACATTCCCTCATTCCCTCGAGAACCATCAACCACGTCGACTCAACTCGTTGCCAATAAAGGATCTTTGAACTTCCAGGTCTCAATCTGAGTGAGGATATATATATACACATATACGCCAAGAAACCTACGAAATCTCTCTCTCGTACTTAACAACTCAGCATGAAGGTTTCGTGGGCATCGGCCGCCTTTGTACTGGCATGCGGTGTTGTCGCGACGCCGGCTTCCTCCATAGCCCCCGGCGATTCCCATAACTCTACGACTGGGCCATTAGCGCCCCGGGATGCTGGAATATTCAAAACGGCCTCGAATGCTGTTACCGGCACCTTCAAGAATGCACTGTATTTTACCAACTGGTGGGGATGACACTTCCTTTTGCCGTATTCTCCGCTCTCTGTTAACCTCGAACCTCAATAGGGGTATCTACGGAGCCAACTTCCAGCCTCAGGATATTCCTGCCGGTGAGATTACTCATGTACTCTACGCCTTCGCAGATATTGCATCGGATGGTACGGTGTAAGTACTATACGAACGGTGGAATCACATGAGAGATTAGTATAGGCGAATCCAAACATGGCTAACTGGACTTTCTAGAATATCTTCAGATCCATGGGCCGACACGGACAAGCGCTACGATACGGACTCATGGGGGGATGTGGGAAACAATGTTTACGGTTGCGTTAAGCAACTCTTCTTACACAAGAAGAAGCACCGCAATCTCAAAGTACTTCTCTCAATCGGCGGATGGACCTACTCGCCCAAGTTTGCGCCGATTGCCGCGACCGAGGAAGGACGACGCAAATTCGCCTCTAGTGCAGTCAAGCTCGTTGCTGACTGGGGCTTCGATGGCCTTGATATTGATTGGGAATATCCCCAAAATGCCGCCGAGGCGCAGAACCTGGTCGATCTTCTAAGGACCTGCCGTGAGCTCCTTGACGCGTACGCTGCCGAGCATGCCCCCGGATATCACTTCACCATGACCGTGGCTAGCCCCGCCGGTGCCCAGAACTATAATACTATGCTTCTCGAAGCGATGGACCCGTTGCTTGACGCTTGGCATTTAATGGCTTACGACTATGCTGGGGCATGGGACTCAACCACAGGACACCAAGCTAACATATACCCCGACCCGAGCAACGCCGCTGCTACCAAGTTCAATACTGAGACTGCGGTCAATGCCTATCTCCAACGCGGAATTGATGCCGGCAAGCTTGTAATGGGCGTACCGCTCTACGGTCGCTCGTTTATGAACACACAAGGCATGGGTCTACCTTACAGTGGAATTGGAGCTGGATCCATCGAGGATGGCATCTGGCTTTACAAGGACTTACCACGCCCCGGAGCCCAGGAAGTTTGGGACAACGTTGTTGAGGCGTCTTACAGCTACGACCCGGCTAGCCAGGAGCTTATAACTTACGACACCGTAACGAGCACTACGCGGAAAGCGGAATGGTTGATCGACCGAGGCCTGGGAGGAGCTGTTTTCTGGGAAGCTAGCGGTGACCGAAAGGGAGCGAGCAGCTTGATTACGACCTTGGCCAACACAATGATTAGCCTTGACGGAAGTCAGAATCTCTTGTCTTACCCTATAAGCGTTTACGACAACATCAGGAACGGCATGGAGTAAGAGACGACGTCATGACTCCATCGACTCGCACGAATTCGACGACTAAGGCGCTGCTGGGTGGTTTGACGATGTTATTGTGCGACGTCATTTTATTTCTTTGATATCCTACATGCGCCATTCGCTTCCTTATTGTCAACATTTTGCAAGGGAATTCGGATTTCCCTGAAAAGAAATATCTTGTTCCATTCTTTGTATATAGACCTTTGTGCTCTGGGCCGCCGAGTCTTCATCGGCTAGGCCAGTAAGGCCAGCACAATCAAGGGGACTTTTGTACATTCCCTCTACTTTGTCACTTCTTTCCTTTGCCTCCTCAAAACAGATTCCTCAGACGGAAGAGGACGGAGCTTTCTCATCTTAGCGAAACTGGTGAGCTTCGAAAGAGTGAGGGGGTTTAACTTGGTGTTATTTGGCGTTTATGCTGTATACGATGGTATGAAGTCGCATTTTTTTCTTCTTTTTACGAATAGCAGGGATCTTCATATTCCGAGTGTGGATTACTCGTGGCTTTGAATTAAATTTTCTTTCCTTTCTTTATTCCCTTTCTCGAATGTATTGATAGATGGTTTCAAACTCCAAATTTCCATCTCGCAAGATGACTTATTCCCATCCATGGCCGACTTCCGATTTGGAGGACACTCATAATTATGGCTGGGTCGACGAACGGCCCGACCATTCATACACTGAAAATGGAGCGAAGAGAAACAAGTTTCTGCTTTTCTGTTCTCATGGCCATATAACCGTCGTGGTCTTATGGGGGTATCTCTTTGCACTTGCAACCTTTTTCTCGCCTCGTTTCTCTCGGCGGTCGGCAACGGAGGCCCTATCGAAGTACAGCATCAATCTTATATCTTAAGGATTGCCTGGAAAGTAACCCTTAGGAACGAAGATTCCCGACTGAGCCATAAATTGCAGTCGTATCTGAGAGGCCAGTCATTGACGGCGGTTCCTAGTAAGACGAGGGGCGGGTTTTCCTTTCATCCCATCAGTTACAGCCAGGGGCAGGAATGGAGGAGAGGACCAATAAATGATATTATATTGTCCTAAAACGGACCATGTCTTTCCGAAACGGGGCGGGAAAGGGGAAAGGGGGGGGGGGGCGTGTAAGTCATTGTGTGGATGAAAAGAACAAGATTGCAATATATAGAATTTTTTCGATATGTGCTATAATATATCCTTCTCATTATCGAATAGCGTCGGTCTCCTCTTCTTAAAGAACAAGAGGACGGGTAACTCGTCATCCTTCCTTGTTTACTGATACGCTGGCGACAGATCTCGATCGGAAATAGCTTGAACTTCGGGGTTGCTCTCATAGGCACCAGCAGGAAAAATATTAGGATGGGGCTCACCGAACACCGGAATGAAGATCACTTGTAAGAAAAGTCAAGAGATGTGGTGGCTGAGCACTGAAGCTGATCACCGGAGACGCGTGTTCAGCGGCGGGAAAGGGAGGTGGCTTCTGGCAGATCAAACGGAGGCACCATCTTCGAGGACGAGTTTCTTTGTTATTGAACTAGCATTGGATGGTTCGGTATGCTTCTAGAACTTAGAAACACTCAAGAGAATGAGAAGAGAGAGAGTATCTCATCACGTTCGAGAATGCCATAGTAAATGGCACAATACAGTGATTCATCTTCGGTTCATCAAGTAGTCTTTTTCTTATATGTTTTTCCTAGCCAGTAGTCTATTCTACTGATACCATGTAGATATCATGTAGCTGAAAGAAGAATGAAAAACTATACCACCAACACAAGAAGTGAGGAAACAGGAGGTAGGGAGGGTTAAGAATTATATATATAAGACAACAAAAAAAGGACATAAAAAAGGAACAAAAAAGTGGCAGTCCTCTGAACTGTTTGCTCACGTCCCGAAACCAGTTAGGCCGTGAAATAATGGTCTTGTTGAAACCTCCGAGATGCTGTTGACCCGAGGGAAAAAATATCGTTCCAATTTTGCTTTGTTCTCCTGTTTCCCTTCCAAGATAAAGGATGAAGTTACAAGACAGATGTATCACCATCCCGTTTATACAGTAATAGATCCGTTTCCGTTATTTTCTGTGTTTGTTCCATTTTCCTACCCGGTGAGCGCAAGATCGCATTGCCTTGCCTATAGTTGACCAGTGAAGGATCCCTGAGCGCTGCTCTTCGCGACGGATTGATCATAATAATGAAGTAGTTTGACCGCTTTTACATCACCCAGAGAGCCACCAACACGGCGATGCCTCCCACAAGAGCGCCGCGTGCAGAAAGGCCAGGTGCAGCCGCGACGGTGACGCCAGTAGCCTGGGCGTTGACACCCGTGGCGGAGGCGCCGACGTTGATGCTAGAGAAGACGAGGCCGCTAGCGCTGTTGAGAACGTTGGTCGCGAAGGAGTTGGCACCGGTACCAACAGCACCAGCACCAGCACCAATACCGCCAACAACGCTAGTGCCGATACCGCCAACGGCGCCGCTGGGGTTGATGATGGGCGTAGGGATAGATCCGGTAGGGACGGCGGGGAGGGTGTTGGTGAACTGGCCGCCGGGGACGATGGTGGGGCTAATGGTCAATCCGGTTCCGGCAATAGCGCCGGGAGCGCCAGCACCGACACTTGGGAAAACACCTGGAGTGGCAATGGGGGCGAAGGAGTCAGCCGAAAAGGCGGCAGTGTCGGCGGCGACGGATGCTAGGGGGTCGAGAGAGACAGCACCGGCAATAGCGGTGGATGCTTCAAGGACATCGGTAGCGGCGCCGGGGATAGCTGCGGCTCCTCCGATGACCTCGGCCGAAACACTAGCCGCGGCGCTGGGGTCTACAGCGATGGCGCTAGCATCAAGAGAGGCAATGGGAGCAACCGAGGCGACGGAGCCAATAGCCGTCGCTGCACCACCGGGATTGATTACGCTAAATCCGGCCTGAGGAACACCAACGGCGGCGGAGGCAACGGGACTGAGAGAGAGGGCGCCGGTTTGAGCAACACCACCATCAACAATGAGGCCGGCCTGGCTAGAAGCAGCGGCAGCCTGTTAAGTTACGTTGTCAGCATTAGTCTCGGGATAGGTTAAGTGGAGGAAAAGGAGGGCAAGCGTACAGGGTCGATGACAGCAACCGGCGGCGTAGCTACTGGAACAGCACCGTCAACGACGGCGGCACTCGTCTCGACAGCGGGAACTGTCTGAATGTTGACATCAGCGGTGGCTTGTGACGCCTGGCTATTGATCACGCCAACGTTGGGAACTACACCCTCGTTCGTCGCAATTTGGGCGGCGTCGGTGATGAAGTTGGCCTGTTGGGCATTAGCAAACGTGGGCGTGATGGTGAGTTGGTCGCCGCTCAGAGGGATGAAGCCTCCTCCTGGACTACCGGCGGCGGCGTTGTTGGCGGTGCCCGTAGCACCCGTTGCGGCCTGGTTGTTACCGCCAGCACCACGCTGCGTTTGGGCGTTGGCCTCGGGAGGCTCGACAGCCGCGGAGACACGTCCGGAAGCGTTAGAGTTGTCATCCCCCCCCTCATCGTCGTTGGAAGCCTGTTGGCCCTGGTTACCACGACCTCCAGCTGAGTTGGCAGAGACACGACCATTTCCACCATTTCCACCCTGTCTGTTAGAAGCAGCCTGGGCACCTCCGTTTCCACCATCAATGCTGAAGGCATCGGACGTGACAGTGTTGTCGTCGGAGTCGGTGAGGACGAGCTCGAACTGGTCAAACTGGCCGAGGGAAGCATCAGGGGTGAAGGCAACCGAGCCAGAGTTGTCGACGCCAGCTTTGGATAATTGTTAGTTGTGATTCGGACTTGGTCCTATCCATCTCAACTATGAGTCCTTTGATATTACTTACCGGCTACCTGCTGGGCGGCGTTCTCGTTACCAACGGGGACGAGGCTAATATCGATGGGTTCTACTAGACCGTCGGTTTCCCAGCGAGCGGTGAACTCCTCATCAATCTCCAAAGTCTGCCCACGGGCAGGAGCCAAGAAGTCTGCACTGCCAAGGGCGATGCTAGAGAGCAGCGCCAGAGTCTGGGAAGTCTTCATTTTGAAAGATCGAAACGGTTCGGGATGAGAGTAAAGGTCGACGCAAAAGGACAAACAGAAGGACAGCAAGCTGCCACGAAGAAGCGAAGTGAAAAGTAGTCAATTATTGTCAATGACTCGAGGTAGTCCAGACCTCAGTTGGATGTAAATGAATGTCGATGGAGAAGCGAAAGACTGGCTGGCAGTCGTTGAATAGACTAAAGGCAAAAGAAGAAAGAAGCCTACAAGTACGACAAGAAGGAAAAGACAATAGACCAGAAGGAAAGTGGAAGAAAATGGAGGGAAAGGGGGATGGACAGAAGGTCCGGTCAGAACCCGGGAAGTTGGGATGAGATATATGAGCTGCTTGATGGACGCAGAGATCCGCGACAGAGTCGGTCTGAGACGTCAAGCCCAGGTCAAGGGTACAGAGTCGTAGCACTACGTGACGGGTGTGGAGCAGGGAACCTTTGACTTGGACACGCCAAGAGAGAGCGCACTCCTAACTTCGACCAGGGGAAGGTGTCGTCAGGAACAAGAAACATTCCTCAACTCTTCCAGCCACTCAAGATACATGGCGGGATGTGTCGAAACATCAGGGATGGCTCATGAGGTGATGGTAGACACGATCTCCTCAGGTCTAGGCAAGCCCGGTTGATGCTCCATCAACAACAGGTCATGCACCACGGCGGTGCGCCGAAGATCATGGTGGGAGTGGTATAAACGAAGCCGGTAGAACATCGCGGCACACTGCTAACACCACGAGACCGGAGCCCAGAATAGGCACAGGATGGGCGTTAGCCGTGCGATCTTAACACGGGACGAGGGCTCGACCAAGGCAGCAGGGGGTCGCTTAATGTGCGCTTTGTTGCAAGTCAATTATCACCGTCTATTAACCGGCAGCAGGAGGTCAAAACTGGGCAACGAGATCTGACGGTCGTGGTTCTGAACGTGCGAAGTCATTCGAGGTGCGGTCCCTCTGGATTCTGAGACAAAGCCTTGCAGCAGATCAAACCTTCCGGCCGCGCTTTGCATTTAAGCGACTGGGGCTGTCGACTCTGGTCTTGTTAGTGTAACACATAGAAAACTGCTGGGGTTCACTAACACCCAGCCCCCCTTGCTGTGACGTTTGGGTTTCCCCGGCTGTAACGGGAAAATACTAGTCAAGACAAGGAGTTTGTATCAAAGTTTCTTTGCCATCCGATGCGACCCTTTTTTTTCCTTGTCATACTACATCGCCATCTTGAGGTTGAGCTGGTTGCATGCGCCATCCCTGCATGCATCGGGAGTTTCTGAGTTAGTGCAGTGGGGAGGACCCAGGAGAGGCACTTCACACTTTCTTCAGTGGGGGGATCGTGGGAGGAGAATGACGGGCATCTCTAAGGACCGAAATCAAAGTGGTGCAAAGCATTTCCTCAATGCACACCCCCATATTAATCGTTCGTGAAGCGCTGCTCCCCGGGCCTCAGCCCAAGAATCCAGGAAATCAAGATCGTCGCCGAGACTCTCACTCTCATCGTCCGCGATCTATCACAGTAGCATTTCCGTCTGTGCGAGAGCAATCGGTATCCCAACCCCTAGTGATCCGCGAGATACCCAATTTCGAGGAATTTTCAACTCATGTTATTCGAAGACGCCGTCGAACGGGAAATTTAACTAATGTCTTTTCAACTAAGTTTAGGGGGCGGAGACGTTGGACGATTTCTATTTCTGAAAACTGGGCCGACGTTTCAAGAAGAAAAAAAATACAAGGCGCGAGAGCCGATTTGTAACAATAGTTGATGGAGACTCGATTTGGACAAAGCATGCGCTTCAAATGTGTCAAATACGCTTGTCATTTGACGATTTGATGTGAGACGGCGGTGGGACTCCTGTCAGGGTCATGGAAGACCTTCTCGAATGCTCGATCTGTGATCAGCGACTGCAATAGTGAGCCATGTGTGGCGTCATTGCCCAAGCCAAGTAAGCCACACAGCCTTTCAGGCAGTGGAGTTTAATGGAGTGGAGGACATAGCACCCCATCCATTTCTGTCATGGCTTCGATCCAATGACATCAGCTCTTGACCCCTCCAGACATCCACGCCGAGCCTCGTCGTGACCTCAAGTTGCAAAAGCTGTCAACTACGGAGGTGCAAACGTAACCTTTCGCAAGCGTAGTTAAGCTTGTTAAAATATTTGGCCTTAAAATCCGGTTCCCAGAACTGTCAATTAAACGTTCGGACTTGAATGTCCTGTACTCAGACGCATACCCTGTACTCGAGAACGCAATTTAGCCACCAGGCCTGACTCTCAAGAGATGGCTACGAGGGCACCCCCAAACTACTGTAAGAGACCCCACAGCGCTCCGAAAACGATCCTCGTGTCTAACTCGTAGCAGACGCGATTCTTGAGATCCCAGAGACCGCCTCAGTGCAGCAAATTCGAGATGCATATAAACGGTATGGTTCAGCCCTTGTTCTCTCCAAGGCACAGCTCCCTCTCCCCCTCCCCCGTAACACAGAACTAATTAGGTACCTCGATATAGAGCCGCCTTGAAGTCGCATCCTGATCGAGTCCCTGACGGCAGTCCCGAACGCGAGGCTCGCACTCGCAAATTCCAGCTCGTCAACGATGCGTACTACACCCTATCTAACCCCACTCGGCGACAAGAATACGACAGACAGCGCCGACGTTTCCCCTCTAGCACCGAAGGTGCTACTGACCGGACTGGTACTACAAATGGAGACACTTCCACCGGTGCCGGCGCGGGCCCTGGAACAGGAGAAGGGGTAGGAGCAGGAGCAGAAACAGGGACCGCGCAGGACGCATACTCGTGGGCATGGAGCTTTTTCACGGGCCAAGCAAACAACGCAGGGAGGCAGCAGGCCGAAGACCAGCAGTTCGGTGATGTCTTCGAGGAGATGCTTCGCGAAGAGGGCATGGCCGATCGGAACGGAGCGCCCACGCGCTCTTTCTGGAGCATCATCGGTGGTGTAAGTGGTGGGGCTCTGGGCTTCATCGTCGCCAATGTTCCGGGTATGTTGGCCGGTGCGGTCGCGGGAAACAGGCTAGGCGCTGTGAGGGACGCCAAGGGGAAGAGCGTATACGCCGTCTTCCAGGTATGTTTTGTCCATCTCTGCTCCGAGGCTGTTAGATCAGTCGCTCACCTTCGCTACAGGAACTTCCTCAAGACGACCGCATGAGATTACTGAGCCAGCTGGCGGCAAAGGTTTTCAGTCACGCGACTGGCTTATGAAGATGGACATTGTGGATCAGCGTTGGCTCGTTGAGCCTTTTATTTCCCTTTTTCCTTCCCTTGTCTTTTTCGTGCTTTTTATGTCGGCCTGGCGCTTCGGGAGATTTGGGGTATTCTTATGGAAGGAAATGCATTATTATGGAGCATAGAAAGATGTTAGACCAATCCTGGATACATTTAGCCGCGCATTCCTTATGTCGAGGCTTGAGAGGGTCCAGACTTCGGGTTAACGCACGGTGTGTTGTAAATTCACACTGTAATTCTGCGCGGCTTAGAAATCACGTCGCCATTGATTAGAATTATTACCGAAAGCACGCAACTGAGTCGATGGCATGATCTCGAGATCAAGAAAAAAATAAAATCCCAGGGATTATTTTCTTCGCAATCGACTCCTACCCAACTTCTGCAATCACTCCTTTACTCCCTTTCGGAAATATACCAATATGGGTGCTCAAGTGTCAACTCTAGGTAATTCATAGCCCCAATTCCTGTCATTGAGCTTGATTCTGACAGAATGCGATCCACAGCTCCTGCGGCTCCCGCGCCGACCCAGGCCGTTGCTCCCCCGAACGCGGATACCACTTCGAAGCCCAAGGTATGCTGTTTTGAGAACACTCCCAGAAGTGCTGCGTGACGGAACTAACGATTGGATTAGCCTTGCTGCGTGTGCAAGGACGAGAAGTCCGTACGAGACGAATGCATGCTCATGTCGAAGGCCGCGAACCCCGAAGAGGACTGTCAGACGACGATACAACAATACCGAGCCTGTATGGAAACGTTCGGGTTCAAGGTATAAAACAGAACGAGTATATATGGAGGATTTGCGACGATAGGCGGCCGTGTACTATAATACCACGATAGAGCTATAGACTTTGACGAACAATCAACACTCAACTTTTTTTTGAATTCGCGATGGTTTCAACTCTACTACTCTCTCTAATACCCACTGTCTCTCGGCGCAGGCGCAGCAACAGCGAGGAGCCATGTCTGGAATGCTTGGGGGTCTTAGAGGCTATTGTATACGTCCCGTTGCAGCTGTGCGAGGTCCAGATTCTCTGCGTCCTGCTTCCTGCCCTCTATTACCACCTTGAGAAGCGTGGCGAACTTCATGCACTCCTTGCGCAGGGTGTCAATCTTCTCTCGGATCTGATTCTCAATCGCCATTGTTTCCATCATAGCCTCCTGCCACTTGACCAACATGTCCTCCCGGGAACGAATGCTGGACGACGGAAACCATCATCAGAGGATGTTGCCAAGCTGCGCGGTGGGCACTTACATCTTCTGCTGGTCCTCCTTTAGACGAGAATCGATTCGTTCCTTGACCTTTCCTTGGATTTTGGTGTGCTTTTCGATCATGATTCTCTGGCGTCGATTCAGATTGCGCCGCAGCTGAGACCAATCAAGTCAGCTACCACCCCGGGAGCCACCATTCCCCTTCATGGTGTAAGAGTACCTCCGACATCTTATGCTGGGCATTAAACAAGATATCCTCCGGGTCCTCGGGCTCCGAGGAGTCCCCGTTCTTCCGAGCGGATTGTTTGCGAGGCATCTTCAACGCGGTCTACTTATGAGCACTAGAGTTGTTATCTGGATCTGGGTTCAGAAACCTGTATGAATAAGGGGGAATCGCCTTTGCATGAGCTATGTTTCGAAACTAAATCATCCCGTCGGAATATGGATTGATAAACAGCATCGACATCACAATTCGGAAGTGGGGATGGAAGGACGAGAGTGGCAGGAGCACTCCGGCTTCGGGCCTCTATGCCTCGTTTCTTCGGACACTCCCAAATCAAGCAGGAGCGAACCGACTCTTCTCTTTGCTGAAACAGAGGAAGCTGCGACAGTGTTCGTTCATTCGCATGCCAACGTTCTTATCTGTGGAAGCAACTGCGGTAAGTCCTTCCTTCAGATCGAGAGTCGGCATCATCGCCGCAGCCGAGAGATCTTATTCGCGCTTGCACACGTAGCAGAATGAAATGTTGAGGATTTACGCATACTTCGGCCACAACTTCGACCACTGAATCTACCATCAGCTAGGATGAACAGTCTGCCACGACAGCAGAATCGGAATCTGAACCTGTGCCCTCTTCTACTGAGGCATCCCAAGAGTCAGCTTCTACTACTGGATCAGCTACGGAGACAGCATTAGAATCGACCACTGACTCTCCCACCGAACCCCCAGCTGGTTCGACGACTGAGTCTTCCACGATTAAAACGGTAACTGAACCCGAGTCGGCTGGGGAATCGGCTACCACGTCTTTCATATCATCGAGTGGCGAACCAACACGTCGTTCGCATCCGAGTCCACCATCGAGTCTTCCTTGAAATCCGAGCCTACCTCTTCTTCAACAACCTTGGGCCTGGAGCCATATAGCTCTACGGAGATTGACGAAACAACATCTGCCACCACTGAAGCTGCAACTGCCGAGGATGTCACTACTACTGGCCCAACAACCTTTGTCCGGTAACGTCAACCGCGAAAGTCGCCAAAGGGAACACTGTCGGCGGCGGCATCAACTCCCTACAGTTTTTCTTCATTGATCCATCCCTCGCTACGACTACGCGTACACCATACATTTTCCGCCTGGGCGCGAATAATTACCTATCTTGCTATGTGAATGATCCGACAGTGGACCTAGCATTTAGTTTGCGGCAAACTAACTTCATCTATAATAGCGGGCGAGAGATAGCATTGTCGTTGGGATTTCCTATTATCTCCTTGTTATTTAAACCTCGTGATACTGAGAATGGGAGGGGATTTCATCAATGGCAAGTTGGATGCTCTCTTCCCTAGCATAGTAATGGGTGGGTGTTTTATTACTTTGTGTAGCGTTGTGGTCTTGAAGAGTATGTGCTTGATGGCAGCCCAGTCCCGGCCGGCCTATATATTCACATACTATCAAAACCACACATTCGCGGTCTCGGCTGGAAAGCGCTTCAAGTGGTCAGATAGCCCAAGATTTCTTCTTGGCGACTGTCCAGGTCCTAGTAGCGTGATGGGTTCGGTTGTGGAAATACGCGTCCAATCTAGCGGAAAGGATGCCTTGTAGTAGCCATCCCATATCGAGAGCCTTACGGACTTCCGACTTTTGTAAGACAAGCAGACTTGGTTTGGACCGTTCTTGACTCATCATTCGCGGTTCCTCCAAGCGAAGCCACCGTGTGTTCCCGTGTGTCCAACAACCGGCCCCTTTGTAAGACTTGGTGCGCCCATCTGCGAGTTCGGTGGGGACTCTCCGCAAAGTTGCAGCTGGCTGCTGAGCTCAAGTAGGCAATACTTTGCACCACCCGAGCATCTCGCTAGCGCACCGTGACGCCAACAACCGGGGGACCTTGCTCAGCCCTCGCGGCGGAATTGTTCGTTAAATGACCCTCGGTTCCTTGGCAGTGGTCAGGGCAGACGTCATCAGATTCTCAGTGATGGGCGGCGCACCAATGACACGAGCGGTTCCCGATGCGGCCTCATGACCAATGTCATCGGTCATCCCCGCCATGATCGAGCCAGGCCAATGAAGACTGCCGTTTGCCCTCATGACATGATGCCTCATTCTGTAAATTCCAAAGTGTCTCCAGACAAGACACTCAGGGTCCATTTGCAAGTGATGAAATGGACCCCTGGCTGCATTCCAGAAAATGTCAGATGAAAACAGAACGAAAAAAAAAAAGGTCTATAATAGCCACGCCCACCCCACTAGTACTCTTTCAACAAAGACCCGTTCGCCACCTTACTTTTCACCATCTCAGACGATTAACATTCATATCAATCGACTAGAGTTTAGCTATATCAATTAACTTCCAATATGGGTATGACGTACCACGTTCCTAGAGTTTATCATCGGACTGTACTGACTTCGCTCCGTAGATGACCACCATCACCACCATCACAGACACAGGAGGAGGGTATACGTCGAGGGACCGACTTACCCGACAAGAACGATCAAAAAGAAGACGACTGTAGTTTACATCCCTCCACCATGTCCACCTTCTCCACCCCCGGCGCCATGTCCACCGCCGGTCATCGTGGTACCTCCACCACCTCGCCCACCGCCACCACTCCCTCTTCCGCCTCCGCCAGTCATCTGCCCCGTGCCGGAACCGAAGCCGCCCCCACCACCTATCTGTGAGCCGGAACCGGAACCGGAACCGCCTTGTATCATCGAGGTAGATGTAGAGTCATCATCGGGGAGGTCATCCAAGTCCTCCCGCTCGAGCAAGTCAAGGCGGAAGAGCCGGAGCCGGAGCCGAAGCCGGAGCCGACGCCGGGATAGAGAGATTTATGTCGAAAGGGAGAGAGTTATTCCCATTGAGGTCGAGAGAGAGAGGCTCGTTCCCATCAAAATCCCCGTGCCCTATCCTGTCCCAGTAGAAAGACGGGTTGAGCCTAAACCAGAACCACGTCCACAGCCCCGGCCACAACCCCGGCCGGCCTACAGATATGTCGACGTGCCGGTGTATGAGAGGAGGAGCCCGTCGCCGTCGAGCGTTTCCAGCGTTTGTGAGGAGACGGAAATTGTTGTCGTTGATGAGCGAGGACGCGCTCGGCAGTACTCTGATTGATTTGGAAAATATTTGGATTCTTTGTTGTATGATTTATTCAGATACGTGTTACGACTATGGGTAGAGCCTTATGAACATGACATCACGGAAATGTTGGATGGCGGCAGGTATGACAGCGGCATTTGGTATGATGAGAACTACTTCGTAGTTTTCGAGTTTATATTATGAACCAGATTCTTGAACGTGATTCATAGAAAGATAGCCCAGGGCTTGATCTGACCAATATGTAGCCACTACTGAGACTTGATGGGACGTTAAAGTTGACATTCGACCAAAAAACCCCAAACAGAATCAGGATATCACATCAAAGTCAACAAGTGGTCGCGTGTTGTCCCAGCAGCCATCACTAATTCCATCTTTCGCGTTTCACATCTTCTAGGAAAAGTGAGCCGAGAATTACCTTGGGAACGCCTGGACATACGCGACATATCCTAGTAAGAAACTATTGCAAATGATTTTACTTTTCATCTGATATTTCTGAGACTCTTCACATCCTTTACTCTTTCCATGTTTCACTGGGAGGGCACATGAGGAGGGCAGCCATTCCTGGGGTAAAGGTAAAGGGGGGATGACGTCCCTGCGAAGGTCCGTGAGAAGGAAGGTCGGGTCGATGTCAAGGCTTGAATTGGGGAGCGGCTGGGGTAGCAGTCCGAAGGCGATGCCCGGCTGTCACCACTCTGAAGTTGTGCCAAGCTGCCATCTAAGCACACGGACAGATCGCAACGTCGTACACTTCCACCCCTGAAGGTCGTAGTTGGTGTACAAGTAGAACTCCGAGAAAAGTGCGTGCATCTCCGTCCTGTAGCCTGCCAACCCCTCAAACCTTATCTCCAGTGCTTCGATGCACCAGCGAGCCGCCCATTTCATTTATTTTTAAAATGTGGCTGTGTGTCTCCACGAAGCAAAGCTGAAGAAGAACCGCTGCAGGGTGATGAGCACTGCATCACTGAGCAATCATTGATGCTGTGTCCCGTCCCTGGAACGCCAGTGCTGTCCATTGTTGTTAATAGAAAAACTGTCCTCCGTCCCCGCCTCCTACGCTGTACCGCACCTGCAGAAATGATGAAACTTACTCGAGACTCCTGAAAGTATTGCCGAACTTGGGCGCCTGCCAGAGCATCTGGAGATGTGTTTCAGATTTTTCCTTTATGGTATAATATGCGAAGTTCCAAATAGCCTTCTAGTTCCTTGCCAGTGGTCAATGAAGCCAATTAAGAGGGCCCGGACTCTGTTCGTTCGCCGAGTGCATTCGCAAAAAGATGCATCAAGGTGTTCGGTGACACAATACTGAGGTGAAATAAATGTCTCAGTCTCACAACAGTACTAATAAAAGAAAGAGCTCGAAAACCAGCCAGACTTTGATGGGGATGCTGTAACACGATGCTTCATGCATATATTCTACGAAGTAAGAAAGTTGAGTGTTACCAGTCTAGGGAGCCCTGGGGAATCGAAGTGAGAGCCCGGCCATTCCAGGTCACGATATCACAAAAGCCAACTCCGATAAGCCGAGCAAGGCGGTCGGAATAAGGTCTGGATTGAAACTGCAGAATGGAACGCGAGTCTAGAACCCGACAACCACCGCCATCTTGGTTGATGAAGAATAAGCGTCTTCGAATGGTTCAATAGAGATCAGGGATCTGAAATGCTTGTTTTACGCTCGGCCGTGTATCCTTCCGCCCAAGATCGCCCCGGTTTACCTTGATCACGATCCGCCTGGATGAATGAGCGTTGTGGCGATCATATCTCAGATATGAAAAACTCATCTCCTTTGATTCGGTCTGATCTGTCAAGAGGATTGCGTATGCACAGGCAGAGAGGCGCCCACCGATTGAGGGAAGCTCATGAGCTGGAGCAGGGTTAGAGAGATCGGACTACGATAAACACTTGGCAAAATGAGGTAAATGAAGTTAAGGTGTGTTGCTCAATCCGGGGATTTGTTATTCTTTCTTCGGCAGGGTTTCAGGAGCCTGCGACTTCTTCATCCAAGGTTTCGATTCGTCGCAAGGTGGGTGTGTAAAGGGCACATTGCGGAGAAGTGTAATTCATGAGTGAGATCTTGGGCTATCGCTGACGCCGGCTGTCCACACCATCATCCATTCCTTTTCTCTCCTCGCCGCTACGTGAAGGGTTCGAGGATGGACCGCCGTGCAGAGACCGAAACGTTCTCAGCCACACGGGCACACCTAAAGATTGCGAAGTGTGTGACTGGATGGAGGACTTCCGTCTCTTTTCCAGACAGAGGAGGTTAGAGGATCTTAAGAAGAGTGGCGTAACAATCATCTGAAGGATCCAAATGATAAATTTAGTTCCAAAGGATGGTGTCTAAGCACGAAGATCGAGGCTTGGGCCAGTGTCGAAACGGTCACCCGAGCCAGCCCTTTTGTCGACACTCTCTAGCGTAGCCAGGTGTTGTTGTTGTTGTTTGTTGTTGTTGTTGTTGTTTCTGGATTTGAACTGGATGCTTTCAAATTGCTGTTTGGCGATCCCCCTACCATTCACAGCAAAACACGTCACGAGTCTCACCTAGCGTTGGCTGGCTGAAGCCTCGCAAAAGCTCGATCAAGTGCTGTGGGCAAGACACCATCTACTTCGTCCTTCGTAGTCTACTTCGTACTCATAGAAACCCTGCCGGACTGTCAGCTCAAGGTTTGACAGCCAACTTCCAAGAATAGACTGATTATTATTAGTGCAATCTTGTGTCGCAAATAAGCATGGCGCCTCTTCCCCAGACTAACAGCGCCTTACCAGCAAAATGACACTGACGCCACCAAAGCAAGAAGATCGAGAAAAGCAATGAAATCCCTGAAGTGTTTCCGAGAATGGGTTAGTGCTTCGTAGGGTTTAGAGGAGGTTTAGCCTGTTTTGTATTAGTTTGGTGCTCTCATCTTCCAGGCCGTTTGAGGCGCTTTCTCCATCTTGCCAAGTGCCCATTTCTTCGAGACTCGAGTCCATTCGAGTCCTCCAAGTCCCAAATGTTGAAACATTCTAATCTATACGGGACGAGTTGTCTTAGATGTTGCTTCTCGTGGCTGTAAGAGGTATTAATTCATCCCACATTCAATTTCCATCACATGCAGGAACCGGGCGAGATGTTTCACGGGTTCTTCTTGCCGCTGCAGCCATTAAAACCTCGCTAGGAAGGGGCGGGTGGCAGAGGATGATTGGAAGGTACATAAAGATTATGAAGTAATTTATGTGGGTAATCCAATCCAGTGCGACGCTCAACTACGAAGTAACTGAAGTAACTGGGCAAGGACGATGGATGGAGGAAACTATTCAATGTTACTTCACACTTCATACTAAGTCGGAGGCCCCTTGGTTATTTCCTGTGACCAATTGACTTCGGCGTGTCTTGCTTGGCGCCGTTGCTCACGCTGGGACAAAACGTGAAGTCGAAGTCGGAGATTATAGCAAGCTTTAATATTACAGACTCCGCTTCGAGTGGACTAAACCATCCAGTACGAGGAGATGGACTCTCCGTTGAAGAACTGTCTGTCCATCTTAATGAAAGTTGGACAAATTCTCGTACCACCCACGCCCACGATGAAGACTCCACAGGCTTTTGTCTTCCCCAGATCCTTGTTGCCTAGCTGCAGCAAATTACATACTTCGTACACCGCTTGGGAAAACCCACTTGGGGAGTGATGGATGGAATTTCGCGCAAGTAGTCAAGTTGCCCACGTGGGAGACAGATTGAGAAGTTAATCCGTATTGAAGGGGTCAAGATGACGTCTGGGAAAACCATCGATGGATCAAAAAGGTTGTCCTCAGGTCCGTATTCAATGGCACGTTGCCCCAACCGGCCCTCCGCACCGATGCGAGATGCTTATCATCTAAACTACTTCGTATCAAACTGTCAAAGATGCTTGCCTCGTTGTGGCCACCTGCCCTGGATGCTGCCGTTGGGCACCTCTATTCGTTTCGTGTTTTATTTTCTCGATCGCCCGGTATTCGATCCGGATGGTTGGGTCAAAGGCTCGAACAGAGCCTGCGTATCTGTGCCAATCAAGCCCCAGCCACTGCGAACGCCCTGCAGAGCCCCTTTCCGTCAGAATAGTGTTCACTTGGAGTTTGTGTTCATTTACAACCCCACGCCTGCGTTCTGCAGGAGAGCCAACATTGAATGATTCTCTCTCTTCGTTTTCTCGGTCACCACACTTGGGGGCTAGGAATAGACTAGCCCTGGACATACGAAGTGGTGGCAGTATCGAAAGGCAAACCCTAGTCCTCAGCTTCTTCGTGTTTACTACAATCTTTTTCTTACAATTCCCTTATCTGATAACGGCGAGCAAGATCTTGATAGCTACCACACAATGTCTGTATCTTTTCACACCTCCTCTCGAAGTCCGAGCCGAAGCACAGATCTGATGTGTGGATTACTTCGCAAGAGCCAGTGAATCCGGGGTTTCCCCAGGTTGGATGACAGTTGATATTCCACAGCTCACGAAACCGGCTCGGTGCAGGTTCTAGGTAGTACAGGGGCCACTTTTTGTATAGGAGGAGTGAAAGGAAATAGATATATCCAGGTAATATACGATATCCCTGCGAAACCGGGGCCTAGAACTGTCGTGATGGTTCCTCAGAAAAACGAAGTACCTGATATCACAAAATTTGAGAGCAACGGGGTTTACATCCTAATACTTCGTACATCATAGAGCTCGGCCAGTTCTAGTTCACTGCGATGCATATACACTACTATTACGCTTCAGCCGTGGGGACTCGCAACGGCCGGGCCCTTCCCCCACAGTTGCTCCAGATGTTATGCGGATAAGTTTCCCCAAGGAGAGGAATCAAGAAAAGGGTTCAATTGTGTGTGTGTTGTCATTGATGCAACTTGGGCATATTGGTATTAGCTTCAAGCCCGCCTGTGCTTGGTTGCCGACTTGGTCTTTTAGGTTAGAGTACCTGCAGTGTTAGCGCCAACCTCCTGCATGATACATGAAGACAGGAAATGGGATTCCCTTTTCCAGCACGATTCCCGATGTACCGTCCTTTGGACAAGGAGATCGGAATCTTCCAGGCCGGTTCGAACTTGCGAAGTGTACGCTGCATCTACGAAGTAGTTTACTGGTGGTTGGTGAGTGCGTTGAAAAGGAGTCTTTGTGTGTCCATCCGTATCTTCTAATTCAGTGCGCCAGAGCTTCAAAACATCATCGTGTTGCCATGGCTGACCAGGCTAGTTGTCTCCTTGTGCTGCAGGCCATACACCTACTGATTAATCTAACACCTTTTCTGAGAGGGTTGTGTCTGTGGCATCTGTTGAGACGTTCGATATGCACTCTTTGACACCTTGAACATTGAGCTGGGATCTCTCAAGATGTTCTGTCAGATGAACCCGCTTGGCAGGCCCCATTTATCCTGACAGGACAGGACAGGACAATGAAAAAGCCTCGTGCCTCGACCGTGCGTTGTTGACAAGGGATTCCGAACTGGGGGAAATTGGACCTTGCTTCATCCAAAAGCCGCGGCTGGCGTCGATGCATTTCTGCAAGCCATTGTTTGCTTGACATCTATCGAAATGATTCTTCTTTTCTTTTTGGCTCTCCCTTTGTTCCATCATCTCTTTGTGAAGACGGCCTGGTCGAAGAAAAGATTTGTCTTCCTCTCGCATCACCTCCTATTACCTACCTCCTAGCAATAATCCGAAGACACTGCTTGAAGCCGTCGATTCTGATACATTCGCTTCTCTAAGTCAACTTCAGATAGAAGGATGGAAACCTGCCCTTGGAAGAAATCCCATGGAGTCTCAAGATTGAATTTGAGCATTCAAGACTCATCAATCCAGCAGTCTAGGCCCCTGGGTGCGGCAGTTGAGATCCGACTCGGACGACTTGATCAATCGCATGCAAAGTACTTGTACGAAGTACCACAGTACCACCTTCCATCAACAGTGCTCTGACCGCCCAATTCCTCCTCTGCTTTGTCAATTAATTCCCCCCTAACTTCATATTGATGTGGATTGCCCGACCCCCTTCGCCAGCCATCGCATTGCCAGCCATGTCACAGGCTACACTCCAAACAGCCCAAGACTCCTGGATCCAAAGGCCATTATTACAGGGACTTATTAATACTACCTCGACAATACCAAACTTCGGCACCTCTGGCACGCTGATGGCTCTTCCACTTAGCCTCACCTTGTGTGTGATGCGAGAGTTCCTCTTACCTCTGGGAAACTTGGGATTAACAAGCCATCTTCTTCACTTCTGAAGACAGCTGTGCATTGTTTGGGGTGGAAATTACAATCCCCAACAGACCGACAAAACTATGCAGACACATGAGATGAAAGTGCTCTCTCGATTTATGAGATGCAACAGAATCTCTGCCTTCCGCCGAAACTGCGCAAGATCTTCGCCTCGAAAGTCTTATTGACTGCCCGGATATCAGCCTCCGGGGGCAAGGTGCGAGGATTGATTGGATGCCGGATGAGCCAGGTTCCTCGAGCCCTGCATTCTGAACTCTGGTACGACTTTGTTGATGCAAGTGCCAGATTGCTATCCCAGTGTCTGAAGTATTCCGTACATGCCGCTGTTGTGCTCTCGAGCTCGATGGGGCGACAGAAACCGTTGCACCTCATGTCTGCTGTACTTTGTACATTTGCCCAGCCATGCCCCCCAATGTCCCGTGCCCCAATGCAAAGAGCATCGAAGTTGGACTGTCACTTTTGATGTAGCGGTACAAGCATCCTCTCCTCTCCGAAGCCTGCAAGCGAGTGTTTCCTGTGTTCCCTGTACCGGCAAGGTACTCCTTATCACCCACCCGCACTTGCACCTGGGACTTGTGACAGGAACCGGATTCCTGATGTACGAAGTACACTGCAGACACGCTACACATGTACACTAGCCTCCTGCACACGGTTCAGGTTATCCTGTAATACTGTGACACTGCAACCTCCAAGCCTGTACGAAGAAGGAGTGTCGAAACAGATTTAGATCGAGACCTTTGGTGAATTGGAGGCGTTGAGAGGCTATTATGGCAGTCCTTATTTTCGTGTTTACTTCGTACTTGTAGCAGGATGAAAGACGGTGTGCTGCTGGCTTTCGTCTTCCCGTCGAACTGTTGAAGGTTCAGTGTTCACAATGTTTAACGGTACTCTCTGCCCTCCACTAATACGACTTCTTACACTACGCTACAACTCGGCTAGCGTTGTCTCTCTCTCTCTGTCTCTCACTCTAATTTCTCTTCATACATAGCGTACAGCCGTTGTATGCAGAAGAGACCCAGGAAACACCCACTAGTCCCCCACCCCCTTTGCATTTCCCTCTTGTTACCCGCGGGCCATTCTGCATTCGATCTCATTTAATCTTTTTTTCCTTGTTCTATTACTTCTTCCCTCCTCCACTCTCACACGCCCCCTCGTCCTCACAACCACCCAGACATTAGATTTGGACTCAGGACCAGGGCTTCATGGTAACGTCAATTCGTGCTTCTGTTGATTCAGGTCGTCTTCTGGTTCAGGACGCAACAGAAAGAAACGAAGAAGGAAAACAGAAGAGAAGAATAGTAGGTACGCCATTTATGCCGACAAGATCTCCTACGTCCCACTCCCTTCCATCGTCGAGATTGGACTCCCGTTACGGCTTCGCTCACTGCACGTCAATTCGCTCGCCTTCTCCTTTATCATTGCCCCAAGTCCTCGGTGGGGACAACCTCCTGATGGTGAAGGACTCCGAAGAGACTGACACCCGGCCCCGCGATCTTTGACAGTAGATTTCTACCGATCTCTCCGAATCTGCCTTCATTTCGAAACGTGACCACGACGACCTCTGCTTCCGACGTGTACTCTTTCACTTCCCGGTCCCGTTCACTTGCTCCTAGTCAACTCGGATTCTTGACGACCGGTTTGCTATAGTGGCTATCCCTAGGTATGCCAATCCCCGCCTGCCTTGGGGCTATTCACATCATCGCCCGGTCGCGTTTGTAGAAGAATACGTTCGCCGCGCTGCCTGACCTCTCCTCCGTCTAACAGACCTCACAAACAGCCGATTCCATACCTGCGCCTCTCCGGATGACCTCTTCGAGTCGGCCCTGAATAATTCGCATATCTAGAGCCTCTCGTAGGCGCCACTCGCCTTCCTCCTCGCCGCCGAATAACCGAGCAGCGACCATGATGGCTGGCTCAGTCTCCACCCCGAGGGTGAATGGTGGCCAGACACCACCTCGGAATTCGTCCATTGATTCCGCAATCTCTGCCATATCCTCAAAATCCCTGCCCGCAAAGGGCGCCGCCGCATCAGAACCCTCCACAACCAGTGCCGATATTGCCCATTTAATAAAAACGGCCGGGAGTGCAGAGGCTGTGATACAGTATCTTTTGAAAGAAAAGAATTCCCAAGCACAGCAGAATTCCCAACTATGGAGGCTTGTCGACAAACAGCGTGCCATGATCCTGGGCCTGAACAAGGATTTGGAGCGAGCCTTGAAAGACAAAGAAAAGTACCGCAAGAAGCTTAAGGAAGTCCTTGCACTGCCTGAGCTTAGCAGGGCTTTCGAGACACGGGCTTCGGGCGACTCTCCTGCCTCTGCAAACACTCCAGACTCTAACAAGGATCGCTCAGCTAAGGCCGGCGACCTCGCGAAGACACAGGTTCTCAGTGTTGCAGTGCCCGACTCCCCCAACCTTGATTCCGACAGCCAGAAGCATTCGCCGGTAGATATGACGATGGCTCCCTATCCAATTACGCCACCGGCCGACAATCCCAATCCACCCCACTCGGCTGTCGGTGAACTTTTGGACCCTGCTCATATAATGCCAAAGCCCGAAGAGCATGCCCTTGATGGGTACAACCACGTGGCAGAGGAGCAAGCTGCCGATGAGTCGCGAAGAGGCGACGCGAACCAACAAATAAAGGACCTTCCTATCAGCTTCTCCATCCCTCCATCGAGAAGCCTACCCAGCGACCCGCCTAGCGTCCCTCCCCCACGACCCCCGCCGGCTCTTCCGACAGGGCTTCCCTCCGCGCCTCAACCTGGCGGCGAGCATGGCCTTGGTCAATTTCCTGCTCCGCCTCCGAGAAAAGCTCCTCCTGCTCCCCTCCAACTTGGCAAAGGTCAGAAGCCTGGTGTCGCCGATGACGAGGAGACCGACACGGACTACGATGACATCCTGGAAGTAGATGAAATCGTCGATGAAAAGCGAGGCCGACGGAGGACGAGGGAAGAGGATGAACGTGACCGACACGCCCAAGCCGTGAAGGAAGCCGAAGCCAGAAGTCTCTCTAAGAAGAGCAAGAGCCCGAAGAGCCAGCAAACACCTACTGTGATGCATGAGCGCGGCAAGGACTCTGCGACCATTCCCATCAGCCCAAGACACGTGCCTTCTGCTCCTGCAATTCGGGAAACCGTTGTGCAGTCTTCTCTTGACGGTATGATGAATGGAGATCTCGGAATGCCACCTGCTTTGCTTAGTCCTGGACTTCCCTCGAGCCCACGGCCATTCGGCATGGGAGGACTACGCACCCCTCTTCTAGGTGCCTCTCCGCCAATGTCTCCCCGCGGTATGACGCTAGCGAACGCACCGCCACTCTCTCCCCGACCTCCCCGACAACCCATTCCTCTCCCTCCCTCCGCTCAGCTTACAACTGGACCAATGACATCGAACACCTCCTTGGCCACACCCACCCCCAAGCCCTTGACGATCAACAGGATTAGCGCGGAGAACTCACCTTCAACCCCGGAGTCCCAGCACCAAGATAGTCCTACTCACCGGACCCACATCTTCAAGGGACTCGTGACGGACGAGTACCCTGATTTGCTGATGCCGCCCAATGCCCTGCCGTCAGTCGAAGTCCGTGTCGCTTCCTCGAGGATGAAGCCATCTAGAGCCAGTTTGCTCTCACTCACGCAACTTGAGGAGGACCCAGTCTTCACTCTTGCCATCGTTTCTCGTGCCGATGGTGGTGAGCTTTGGCGCGTGGAGAAGGACTCGGCATCTCTCTCCAAGCTTGATTCGCGAATGAAGCAATGCGCCGCCTTCACGGCAAGGACCCCGGATCGCTCGCTCTTCAGTGGGCATTCTCCCGCCAAACTTGATGCTAGGAGGGTTGCCCTCGATCACTACTTGGACGAATTGATGAACTCCCCTCTTGATCATGATACTGCTGTAGAGCTGTGCAAGTATCTCTCCACCAACACACTGCCACCAAACTCGGAAGAGACCGTTGGTGTCAGGAAGAAGGTTGTTGCCGCTTCCACCCGAAAGGGAGCCGGAGGCCGCCCACTAATCAGCGGGTATCTCACCAAGCGTGGAAAGAATTTTGGCGGGTGGAAGGCGCGTTACTTCGTCCTTGAAGGCCCACTTCTCAAATACTACGAGACTCCGGGCGGGGCCCATCTTGGCACGATCAAGCTGCAGAACGCTCAGATTGGCAAGCAGTCGCAACACCAGGACAACCAGTCCCCGGCTCGTGGACCGAACCCGCCGGATGAAATTGACAACCAATACCGCCATGCCTTCTTGATCCTGGAGCCCAAGAAGAAGGATACTAGCAGCCACGTCAAGCACGTCTTGTGCGCAGAAAGCGATATGGAGCGAGACCAGTGGGTCGAGACGCTTCTCCGGTGGATCGATTACCGAGACCCTGACGATGACGATCAGCCCCAGCAGAAGCGAGGCCAACCCGAACGTCGCGGCTCCAATGACAACGCCGGTAAATCGTCCAAGGGTCAGCCGAGGAAGAAGCGCGAGCAGGGGAAGTCGCAGCATCAACCTTCTAACTCAGAGACGCTCATCGGAGTGAGCTATGACTCGACAACTGCGGGTGACACCCCTCAAGGCATTCCGCGTGGCCGAAACGGTGGCGGAACCTCTGAGCGGCCTAGGACCGCAGGTGGTGAGCGTCCAAAGACTGGATCTGGCTTCGGGGGCAACGCTTACGACGGTGAAGTCCAAATCCCCGTAATCTCCGCGCCTCGAGATCCTCAAGTCATCTCCGATTCCTCGTCGTGGGGTACCAAGATGGGACTTGTTACTCCTGGTCTCGCACCGCCGAGTTACGAAGAAAAGAAGCAGCGGAAGCGCAGCTTCTTCGGCTTCGGTCCCAAGACCAGGTCTTCATCCGATGGTCAAGACTCGCTCTTCGATGGGGCTAGCTCTTCCACTCCTCCCGACTACAAGGGCCCGATCCGCCAAGTTTTCGGAGCCCCTCTGGCCGAGGCAGTCCGCTTCAACGCGCCGGTTGATGTCAACGTTCCTCTGCCTGCTGTCGTATACAGATGCATCCAGTACCTCGATTCTAGGAACGCTGTCTTTGAGGAGGGTATTTTCCGGCTTAGTGGGTCCAACGTGGTCATCAAGCAACTCCGAGAACGCTTCAACAATGAGAGCGATGTGGATCTCGTTAACGATCGCACTTACTATGACATTCATGCGGTTGCTTCTCTTCTCAAGCTATACCTTCGTGAGTTGCCGACGACAATACTCACCCGCGATCTTCATCTCGAATTCCTTGCTGTGACTGAATTGTCCAATTTGAAGGAGAAGGTTGCTGCTTTGAGCGAGCTTGTTGTGCGGCTTCCTCAGGCCAACGCGACGCTGCTGAAATACTTGATTGCGTTCTTGATCAAGATTATCAACAACGCGGACGTGAATAAGATGACGGTGAGGAATGTCGGTATTGTTTTCTCGCCTACTCTTAACATCCCGGCACCCGTCTTCGCTATGTTCTTGCAGAATTATGAGGGCGTTTTCGGCATTGACCCTGAGGAATACGAGTTGCCATCGCCGACCTCAGAGTCTGATTCTCAGTCGCAAGGACCCGGTCGCCCGTCGTTTGAACCGCAACCGCGTCCTTCGACCTCTCAAGGCAGCAACGCGTCACCTCATCGACAGCGACTCATGCAAAATGTCATAGATGCTCCCAGGGCGTCTCCCACCCCCCCTCTCCTTATGAATCTCAATGAGGCTCGCGGATCACCTACGCCGCCGCCGTCTTTCCCAATGGGCGGTCGCCAGACCAACTACGAACCCCAATACTTGGCCCAGCAACAACAGCAAATCTCTTCGGGCTCTAGTCTGCGACCGGCTTATGAGAGCGGTTTCAATGCGCCGTCGGGATTCGACCCTACCGCCTTTTACAACCCACCAAGGA
Organism: Scedosporium boydii; assembly: GCA_002221725.1. Taxonomy (NCBI): domain Eukaryota; kingdom Fungi; phylum Ascomycota; class Sordariomycetes; order Microascales; family Microascaceae; genus Scedosporium; species Scedosporium boydii. The sequence goes on from NJFT01000019.1 coordinate 119,613, forward strand.
CTGCCAATCCTGGATATGACAGACCGATTTTTGAGGGAGATTATAGCAAGCGCCGAGAGAGTGCCATCTTTGGAGCTGGTGCCATTCCGAATCTTACGCCTCAGCCTTCGAAGAGCCGCCTCCGTGAAGAAACACTTTACTAATTATACGCCGAGGTCGCTACGTTTTCCTTTTTCTATTCTATTCGCACACGAGACTTTTCCTTTTTTTTTTCTTTTCTTCGTCTATATACCGGATCGTTGGTTATCTTGGTTTCATTGTCGCTTTATCTCGCCATTGCTTCATGATACCATATTTTTTCTGTTCTCTTTTCGAAATTTCTTCTTTTGCATCCATGCGATGCTCATTTATTTTGTACAGCGACTGGCGTGCATCCCCAACCGTTTGCTGCCGCCGCCGCCAGACTGCGAACTTTTATCACGAATGTGCACCTCCGGGAAGGCAATACTTCCATGTCTCCAACCTGACATCAGAGGCTAGACCGAGACACAACTAGCAATGATGATTACGACTCCCCATATGCGGATATCTACGATACTTAAGCGGAGTGTCTGGATTGGGCCGTGGAACATGTTGCTGGTCCCTGATGGAGATGGCACTGTACATTACGTCATTTTTTGGATTTCGGGATCTTTTTGCGTTTTGTTTTTCCATCTTACTTTCGCAATTTGTCTATGCTCTCGATTTTGGGTGCCACGAGTGGTGTTTGAAAATTTGATATCACATCAGACCTTTTGGATTTTGCTTTTTCTATCGCGCAGACAAGGGAGGGAGTTGGTGACAGGGGACTTGATCTCTGTAAGGCGTCGTGGGAGTTGGATATGTAGCCATGTGGCATCTTTTTTCTCTTGTGTGTATATACCCTGGGCCTGGACAGGGCGTCTCTATCTCTTGATCTAATGAATAACATTTTGCCATGACTGCATCTCGAAGAAGTGTAAATTACAATCCTGTTGCTCGAGTTGTTTGTTTCAATTGTTGCGTCACGATTGTTCTCGTATCCAAGGTTCTTATACGAGCCGTGATTACGTAACCTGATGATTGTCGCAGGCACCGTCGTTATTGTTGCAATTTTGAATCTTGAGACTGCATCATAATCAATTTTACATCGAACAATGTCGGCGATCGGCTCTTCCCTTCCCGTTTCTCCGACACGTCCGCCTCACATGCGACTGTGAACGAGGCATAAGAAAAAGCATCGGCCCACGGCATCCCGTCCCTCCGCCGTTTTCTTGAAGAATCGAATACCGAATCTACACCTTTGTAAATTATCATCATTAATTTTTTTCGGCCTTTTCATTTTTCGGAGTTAGCTGGCTGTCGATTTCGCTTCGGTCACTGCACTGTGCTTTTCACAGCGTCGTATCACACTACACTTCACGCTCTCTCCCAGTGCTGACAGGAAAACAAAAGAAAACAAAAAAGGAAAAGGAAAAAGAGAAAAGCGAAAAGAGAGAAAGTCCGTAATGGAGCTGGCATCCCGGGGGTCGGGAGCCAGTCCCCGTGCGGTGGGGGCATCATCGGCGGCGTCGTCGCCGGCCCAGGGCGGCTCTACCTCGAGTGGTCGATTCGGGGATACGTCGGCACAGAGTGACTCCGCGGTCGACACGCCACCGCGGATCGGAGGACACTCCATTACTGTGTCGGCTCCGGTAGGCCCGTCGATGGGGACGGCCTCGCAACAGCAGCACCACCAACAACAGACTCAGCAGCAACAACCACAGCAGCAGAGACCCTCAGTGGGGGAAGTCGGACCGGCGGCTCACGCGGATGACGCAAAACGGTCGAGGGCATGCGAGGCGTGCAGGGGTCTCAAGGTGCGGTGCGAGATGGTGGAGGACGGGCCGTGTCGGCGGTGCATGAAGGCGGGGAGGAGATGCGTCGTGACGGCTAGGACGCGCACGGGCGAGAGGCAGAAAAAGACGGATACCAGGGTTGCCGAGCTCGAGAAGAAGATTGATGCGTTGACGGCGACGTTGCAAGCTAGGGCGGGCCCGGAGCAACAACAGCAGCAGCAGCAGGCGCCGATATATGGCAGTGTGGGGTCTACTGGTGGTAGCAGTCATGGTGTCGGCGCGGCTGCTGGGCAGAATGTATCGGGACCGACCCATGTGTCCTTGTCGGCGGTTAGCGAGACGGCAACGATGCGGCCCCGGTCGCGGGATTGGGGGGCCGTGCTCGGGATGTCGGAGAATACGGGGCCAGCGGGCGTTGACAGTTACCAACCATATGCAGCTTCTGTTGGACAAAAGAGAAAACTCGAGGACATTCTGGACCAAGGCACCCAGAACTCTCCGCAAAAGAAGTCACCGGCGTCTAAAAATGCTAGCCTTGGAGCTGATTACGTCGATATCGTGGAGAGAGGGATCATCACGCTGGATATTGCGGACGAACTCTTGGCTCGGTACAACGACGAAATGATTCTGCATCTTCCCGGCGTCGTCTTCCCCCCGTCCATGAAAGCCAACGATCTCCGACAGGAGAAGCCGTTGCTGTTCCTGGCGGTCATGGCGGCAGCGGCGGCGGCACGGGCAAGTTTACAGCGAAGGCTCGTCAAGGAGCTCATGGAGATCTTTGGCCAGAAAGTCATCTGCAACGGGGAAAAGAGCCTCGAAATTGTTCAGGCGCTCCTCGTATCCGTAATGTGGTACTTCCCGCCCGAGAGTTTCGAAGAGCTCAAGTTCTACCAGCTAGCACACATCGCGTCGGTCATGGCCTTGGACTTGGGCCTCGGTCGCAGCAACATGGCAAAGCGTAAAAACACATCACATCAGCAGCAACAACAACAACAGCAGCAGCACTCTATGCACACGCTAGGCTTCTACACGTTCCGCCCTGGAAAGGACGATCCCGAGAACCTCGAGTGCAGACGCACCTGGCTCACGTGCTACTATCTATCGTCGAACACAGCAATGGGGCTCCGGCGCCCGTTCTTGCTTCGGTGGAGCTCGTTTATGGAGGAGAGCGTCAGGTTGTTGGAGACGTCGCCCGAGGCGGCGCCGACGGATAAGTATCTCTGTTACTTACTTCGTGCGAATAAGCTTGGGGAGGACGTGGCGATGCGGTTTTCGCTTGACGATCCGGGTTTGACGTCGACCTTGGAGGACTTCGGGACGCAGTTGGCTTTGAGGGGGTTTGAGGTGGAACTTGAAAGGCTCAGGCGTGCCATACCGAAGGAGCTCATGAGGCGTACGTTAGCCAAAATTCTTCTACCTTCCCTCTTCTTGCAAGACGTTAACAATCATAATTTAGCCACCATGTTAATCAGCATCGAATACATCAACATCTACATGCACGAAAGCTGCCTCCAAGCCCCCAACGCCGACTCATTCAAATCCTGCATCGCAACGACAGCCCTTGACGATGACATGGTCAACCCCCGCTCCATAGGCCGCGCCCAAGTCGACGCGCTCCTGGTGTGCGTCGCCGCCGTGACGGGCACCTTCGACAAGTTCCTCGCCATGGACATATCCAGCATCCGGTGCCTCCCCGTGTTCAACTTCGTGCGCGTCGCCTACGCCCTCGTCATCCTCATCAAGGTGAACATCGCCGTCACGGCGCCCGGATCGGTGATTGCCAGCGTGGTCACGGATAGTCTCAAGGCCGAGTATTACCTGGATGCTCTGCTGGCCAAGTTCCTCGAGGCGTCGTCAGAGGATAAGTGTCGTCCGGCGGGCAAGTTTTTACTGGTTCTTGCTATGCTTAAGGGGTGGTTTACGAATAAGGCGGCGATCACGACGAGGAAGAATAGCATGGCCAACAAGGGTGGAAATGATCCTGGCCCGGGATTCCAGCAGCAGAATAATAACAACAACAGCAGCAGCAGCAGCAGGCCCGGCCAGCCTGAAATGTCTACTACTACACCTGCGTCAACGGTCTCGGGGCCCACAGGAGATGCAGGTTCTCGACCATCAGGAGCCGACGTTTCCCCGCCTATGGGCCAGAGTCATCAAGCTTACAGGCAACATCAACAGCAGCCGACGCCAGCCTCCATGGCAAATTACCCAGCAGCAGCTACGGCAAACACACCATTACAATTACTATCAGAAGTGGCAACAGGTGATTCGAATCCGGGACGCCGATCCTCGAACATGGTGTGGCCCAATAGGGCCACCGCGCAAGGATATAATATGTACGACGACGGAAGAGGATCATCCTTGGATATGCAGGGGCAGCAATATTCCTGGCCGGCCTCTTCTTTGGGCTTGGAGATGGACTTTGACAGTCTCCCCGAGGGGCTGGACTGGGAAGGTCTGGCGATGAATCTCGGAATGGGGTTCCCACTCAACAACGAAGACGGGCTACTGAATGTGGCGGCCATGACGACGGAGCCTTTGCTCCTAGCCGGTGTGGGCGCGGGAGACCGTGCAAGGGCTGTCGGAGGCGTTCAGGCGGGAATGGGTGCGGGCGTTTGGAATCAGATCTACCAGAACCAAGGCTAAAAGCACTCTCACCTCACACACACTCTCTGCTCTTCTTTTCTGTTTGGTACTAGGCTGGTTTTTGATCTCATGTGGTCGTCATGTATAATAGCATATAGTTTAGGATGGGTGGGTGGGCAGAAAAAAAGGTCAGGCTCGATATGAGAAATGAACAACAAAGAGGGGGGCGCCTCGTCGTGGAGTTAAAAAGGAGAGGGGGTCCGGAACATTAGGGAAAAGCATCCATCAACCATCCGAAGTGTACTAGTATCGTTGTCGCGTGCGTGCGTCGCTCCAACTGCCCTCAATCACAAAGAGTTGCATACTGCATGAGCATAAGCATGAGCATGAGCATGAGGGATGGCAGATGGGAGATGGGCCGATGTACGACGTAGCGAGGGAGGCGGGGCTAAGATAGCGCGCATCCTTTGCATATAAACTGAAATTTAATTTTTCGGCCTAAGGTTGGTAGAAGTAAGATCCAGTCCGGGGAAGGGAAGGGTGGAGGTGGCCCTAACTCTGTCAAGGAAAGTGGTAGTGAGATCTCAGACATCCGACGTGCTTAGAGTCTGGGGTAATGATGCTAAAAGGGAAGCAATGGCAAAAAGTGGAGCCCTCCAATTGGCAATGTGGGCACCAAGCTCGTTTATCATCTGTGCTTAAAGCTGGGGTACGAGGTATTCGAGGTTGGGAATTTCTTCAGGTGCAAGGGAGGTGCAAGGGATTGAATGTAACTGGACACTTCCTCGGATCTAGAGTACCACTTTGGACCCCGCAGGAAAGGAAGGGGGGTGTTAATCTTGCTAGTGTCTCTCTGAGCCGAGCGCGAGTGGGCGATAGTTCATCTCAAGGAATCTAGCTTCAGGGCGGGGAACTCTCTTTGCTTGGTCAAACAGATGAAGCGGGGCGACCGTGATGGCTCGAAGGGAGAGCAAGAGCGCGGGGGGGAAAATGAGGAGGAGGGGGGGAAAGACCATCAAGTCTTGGACTTCGACTTGGACAATGAACAAATTGAAAGCCACCACTCACTCGACCGAGTCAGCGGCGCAGGGATGACGGAGTCGTGCCATCTACGAGTACCTTTGTCGTTGATTGCCCTTCGGACGATGACTTGCAGAAGCGATTCGGGAAGATGATTGTCGATGCTTCTCGACATGCGATGGAATAATACTCGCCGAGTCTGATGGCATTTTTGGCTACGACTGCAGTGATTGAAGGGACGTGCGCAACAGGACCCCTTTTTTCCTTGTGACAGGGAAGACCGTGGTTTCCATCGGTGTTGCACGTGCAAAACAAGGGCAGCTTGAACTTCCTAATCGCGGGGCTGGCCGTGGCATGCACGGTTTCGACCTGACCTTGGTGCTGGAGTGGAGTCGGAGCTTGGACAATTGTGAGCTAGCTTTGAGGAGTCTAAGTGTGCGTTGCACCTGCTCCAGAGGCGCCGGTCACGCCGTTGCAATGGTGGGTTGAGAGAGGAGATACCAGCAATAGTAAACGTCATTAACGTAAGTGACGATCCTCCACGCCCAACACACGCACATGCACACGCCCACGCCTCCTCTTCCGGCAACGACGAAGTACTCTGCCCCAATCGAGGAGTGAGATCTAGATTCTTGTTCTCGAGAGATTGCATAATAGATTACAGACTTACGCTATTTCATTCTGGTTAAGAGCGACGGAAGGAACGGATAGCAAGCGGGATAATTGGAAGGCACGGTTGTTGGTATGGCAAGTGACGTAATCGGTCCAGACGATGGACGATTTTACCTTGACGCCGTCTAATATTGAACGCCACAAAGAACATTGCCAGGGCTCGACAAGGGAACTACTGAATACAGTTAAATTAGGTTTCAAGCTACTGCCCAATCACGAGGTTGGCAATAGGGATATTTATCAGAGGCAAAACGTTCACCAGCTACATCCAATCACTGAGCTCTGGGATGTGCGTCAAGGTGGGGATGGTGCATTTCTGAACCAAAGTCTGAAGTATGTATATCAACAGGCGCAGCCAAAGGAAATCTACCTTACTTCGAGATGAACTAGTTATACATAGATCAATTGTAATAGGGTTGCTCGAGGGAGGGGCGTTAGGGCAAATGTAGTAGTTGTAAGCCGTGCAGAAGTCAAGTGTAGCACGCGCAGTCAAAGTCCAAACCTTCTCACCCTCCATCATTGCTCTCACAAAAGGGCGTTTCTTGCTAGTTTGCAGGATCGCCCATAGCTTTGCCCAACCCGCCAGGCCAATCGTGTTGGTCTCTTCTGGGACGGACCTAGCGACTGATTGATCCGCAGTTGTACACTACTTCGTAGATTACTTGTTGTCTGGCCCACACCCACACTTTCGCCACCTCCAGCGACCCTAAAAGAGCCAAGATATCTACTAGTATTGGAGGATGCGATGCAGGAGCCGAATAGCGTACACTCCACGAGAAGATGTCAGTAACTTTCTTGGTGCTGCCTGGTACGCAACGGATGTAATGAGTAGCCCTGCTCGCTCCCATTTGGGAGGGTTGCTGGCTGCATGCAGCAAAGTCTGTGACATGAACTTTGGTTGAGCTGCTAGACTTACCACTTCTCCCCACGGCGCATCCTGCGTTCTGGGCCTGAAGCTGTTTGTCGGCTCCGCCCCCCTGCCTAGATGCCTTATTTCCCAATCCTCCTCCACGGTCACGGCAAGATTGCCAAGATTTCTCTCCTCAGCGATGAGGAAGAGATCGTCGATGTAGGGGTGAAGGTATTAGCACCCCCTGCTCTTGATTCGTAGTACCTTTTCCGTTTTGTTCGTCAACCGTTGCCAGAAACTGTTGGGCTAGGCTATTGATGCGTTTCGTAATATTTGACAGCTTGCTTTTTGCTATCGGTTGCCAGCTATCAGTCAATATTTACGTTCCCGGCGGTGAAAGCTGGCCAAGCACCTACTGTGGCTTTTGGGGACAAAGGACTTATCTGGCCGCCTTGAGTGCATCAAAACCACCAATTGATGCTCTAGACCCTGGTGGGGCCAATTCAATTTGTCAATGGTTAGTCTATGAAGCAGTTGCCTCGCTTTCTAGTGTCGCGTCCTTCAAAAAGCTTGTGAAAGGGCGGCGGGGCAAAGGGGGGCCTTGTCGTCGCTGGCGACTTCGGGGCCCTCGAGGGCCTTTCCGTAGTCGCCGACACCAATGCTGACAATTCCACATGGCCAGGTCGGAGTCATTTGACTCAATTGTTGTCATTGATCTCCACTGCGAAGGCTTCGTAAGGCACTAACTCCCGTGAGTAACAAGGAACCGGCCGTACAATTGTACTTCATAAAATGAGGAGTAATGCAATCCCAAACCAGAGAGTCCAACACACACAAGGGAAGGAGGGAAGGAAAACCCCCAGATACACGCTACCTCCTATTGCTTCGTATGCGAGACTGGATCGACGATGCAATTGTTACGGCACACGGCGTACAGACATACTAAGTAGTTGCAGGGCGCATTGGTGCCTTTCGTGGTGCTACGTACTCTCGTACACGAGAAGGAGGGAGGGAGGAAGCAACCATCCTTCCACAAGGAGAAGAGATGTGATGGACCTGGGATTTTCATGAGGAACGAACGACCCTGGGTGAACCTGGGTGAGCTAGCACGAGCCAGGCTAAGAGTCGAGACTATGACATCTTGTCTGTGGGTTGGAATCTTCCAGCTGGATCCCCATTTCCCTGAAGTAGGGCGCTCGGGGGGTGGAAAGAGCCCTGATTCGCCAGACACCGGCATTTGGGCAATCTTTAGCCCCCATTTGACTGGCTCCAGGTACCTTGGTATGGTGGGCACTTGCTGCATTCCCCCCGCTTGGTACAGCCCATGTACCCTGCAGCTGCACCACAGTCAAGGTGCATAAGAGGTACATGGGGGAGGGTACGGTGAGGTACGACGAGTCGCTGCCCATGTCTCCCCCTCCGTGCCCCGGTCCGGCCATTGCTTTTCTGGTTCTCCTTCTTCATAACTCTTTCAACCTGGTCCGGATACCAAATCACTTTTATCGCCCCTTCCGTCTTCCATTAATAAACCTACACTCTCGAGTATTCTTAACATTTGGACTTTCCCCCATCTCGTCTCCCTCCTTCTACATTTCTTATTTATCCTCCTCCCAAGACTCTCCTTAACACTCAACGACGACTGACCACTCCCTCTACCCCTCACAAAAGATCCAAGCAATCTAGCAACTTTCCAAAACCCTCCTTTGGACCAATATCGGCCAATATCAGCATCGGCTTGGTTTCGAGCGGGATCGCCCCGTTTTTGCAGCAGGGCCCTTTATCGATCGCACAATCTTCAATCTTCAACCGTGTCCTGGTTCGGATCGACGGCTTCTCACGTACGATTCGCTCACCGGCACTTCTTTTTCTAGTTTCCGGAAGGCCTGAGGATCGCAATATCTGGAGCTTTTCCGTCGCACAACCAGCTTCGCCACGTCACGGACCTGGTACTGACAGCCAGCACTCGAGTTTCAAAATAACAGACGATTCCCCTCTTTTCGATCGCCGGCTAGAACCGCTAGTACCGCTTTGCCATTTGTCTGTGTCGATAATAGCTATCCCCAGGCCTGTTGCTATTTTGGACTATTCGCTGGCCCCCTTCCCCTTTTGCCCTACCCTACCCTACCCTACATTACATTACATTGCTTGTTCCCTGCTGCGGCAGTCTTGGAACGTCAATCTGAAGACAAGCGGAGCCGGATCCGGGTACGGAACAACTTTAGTGCTCCTGCCCCACTACATCATTCCCCTTCTTCAGCACCTTTAGCCACCAAGGCCACGCTGACGAGACCCCACCACACCCCTCCCTGGATTGTACCCCCGAAATACAACCTACTTCGTGCATTGAAAGACTCCCGTTTCACGCGCCCTTCTTCTCGAACCACCCTCGGCCTACTTCTATTGGAACATCGGCCCACCTCAACTGATCTCGCTATTCTTCACGAAAACTCTCCAACCCGATCCCTATCCGACTGCGGCCCCATCGCTGCCTCACTGTATCGCTAGTTGCTAGCCTCTAAATATTTAAATTATCTGGAAGTTCCCCCGAAGCAAGTTCCCCTTCCCTTTCACCATGACCAACAACGTTAGCAACAACACCACCAACAACAACGTCGACGAAACCAACAACATGAACCGAACTCGCAGGGGCTCTGTCGGTAATGCCGTCTTTAGCAACCTCTTCCAGCGAAGCTCTTCGACTTCGACTGGTTCAGCCAGCGTCTTGCCTCCGGCGGCACTAAACATCAACGATGCTGCTCAGCGGCGTCGCCTGTCCGTCTCCACCCTCGGCATCCATGGCACGTCACCCACTTCCAGCAATGCACCCTACCACTTCCGCAGGGCGAGCACCTCCACCAACTCTAACCACTCCGAGGCCATTGATGAGTGCGCAGTCGAGGAGGATGACATGATCTACTCCTCCAGTGCAAAGACTGCCCCCTCCAGTCCTTTTCGACGTATGAGTATGGGAGGGCCTCCAGGACGTGGTTTCCGCAATGGAAGCATTGGTACAGGTAAGACCAGATCTGCCATACCTCGCACACGCGGTACATCTTCCCTAGATCAAACTCCCCCCTCTCCACATCTTCACCAACCCTCCTACCTGCGACTAGGTCACAGGGCCACCCGGAATCACTCACGCACGGTTTCTCTCCTTCAACCGTTGCCAGCCCAATCCTGGTGCATTTCCGAGGAGATGCTGTGCATATGCCTCGTGCGGATGTACTGCCTGTGCTGTTCCTAGCGCCTTTCATCTTCCATCTTACAAATCATTCATCCAATTGTTTCTTTCATCCTTAGAAGTAACTAAGTGACTAACTCGTGCCTTTCCAAATCTAGACCAAAACACTTTCAGCTGGTCTGAGCAACTCCGGACCCGAGCCGAAAGTTCAGTTTCCGGCCAACGGCCTTCCTTCTCTTTTGCGAGCAGCTTTAGCACCTCTCCCCCCCGTGCCAACTTCGTTCCCTCTCCCGTGGAGCGTGCCCGACCTGCGGTCGAGATGCAGGCGCCTCCTGCGCAGGCAGCGGCCGTCAAGCCCAAGCAGCCTGAGAGGCGAAAGCCAGATCCCTTCCAGGAGCGTATCTTGAAGGGCGACTTCTACATGGACTAAAGTATTCCTCGACCCTTCGTAATGAATTCTCATGCGAAGGGAGAACACACCGACAATGAGGAAACCACCCCAAATCCCTTCCGCTTCCAAATTGATCTCCATCTCCGTCTACTTTTTTTTTTTCTTCCGGGCCCTTCGTTGGGACCGCCTCGCAGTATCCCCAAATGAGATCGCACCTTATCCACCGATGCCGAACGCCCATGTTTTAACACCTTATGTATCACTTACGAAGCACATTCACATTTACATCACTATTTATTTCGCTGGCCTTCGGCGCCACACCATCTAACGGATTGGGTCGAAAACATGACACACCCACTCCTGACAGCAATACGGACAGTCATTTTTATTTACTTGTCTCGGCTGGGGAGCCAACGAAGGAGGGTACGGATCCGGCTAAGGAGTATGCTTAGTGCTAGAGTGTGGCGAGCCATGGAGAGCAGGTAACAACAAGGTGGCCTGTTGTGATGAACAGCCACCCTTTGTTCTTTTAGCTGCCTCGAGATGGCACCATCCCCAGTGGGGAGTGGCACTTCGAGTCTGATCTAAGCATGACTTGGCACGATATGGAGATTGGAAGCAGTCTATACGAGTCGCTGCTGAGCAGCGCTTCCAATGCCGGGACACGATATATTGATGAGCATCGATTTAGCGGCTATGAATGCAGGAGTTATTGGTTTTGTTTGGACTTCTAGCTTCTATGCTACCATGGGAAATTGGCGGGTTTATACTTGGGACTTGGAACTGATGCATCTTGTCTTTTTGATGGACGCGGCATGTGGGGAGGGGGGTGTCTGGATGCAGGTTTTATATGCATGCCTCCACATCCATTGGAGAACCCCGCAAGAGTGGCACCACTTCGTTGCACGGCGGGGAAAGGGAGGGGATGTGGGACGGCAACGGATCTCTCATACCGTGGAAGGCGTTTGCAGACTGGAATTATAGAGACGGGAGGCTGCGGAACATTTATGTATGGGCTTATGATCGTTACCGGAGTTTTTATTCCTTTTTTCTCTACTCTTTTTCTCCGAGATTAGATGATGTATGGGTAAGGATGATGTGTAAATGACGGTTCGGGACGGGACAGAAACGCCAAAGGGCCGCATGATTAGTCTATTTATTCACAGAATGGAAGAATATCATCTTATTATCAGTGTATATGCGTTACATGCCGTTAGACAACGCGACTTTGACAGGCTCTGTGCTAGATCTGGTTGGGATTAAAAGATGAACTGTATTCGAAAGTCTATGCTAGGTGAAGAAACAGAATCCCAGGCACACCTAAACACCAACCAATGCATTCAAAGGGGCAATCTTTCTCCTATATCCATTTGCCTCGCTCGGCATCCAAGTGTCACACGCTAGATGTCATGACCCGGATAAAGTAACGCAAAAGAAAAGACACGATTCAGGGCAAAACACTAACAACATTTGCTAGGGGAGCCCGATATTGGTATAACCATTGCTATAATAGTAACTTTTAAACACCTTAAATTGCGAGAATCTGGTTATACATGTTAGTAGCTGTGCGAGTGGAGAGTGACGGGAGCAGTCAGTGTGCCATAGCTTACCTGCTTCAACGCCGCCGCATCCAACATAGCCGCGCGTTTGGCTGCCACGCGGCGGGCATGATGGATATGGCGGCCCTTCGACAGGCCGGTGGGAGTTGACGTGCCAGAGGCGGAGGGAGTATTGGCAAGAGTTGTAGAAGCGGAAGACTCGACGAAGGTCGGGGTGGAGGCTTGTGTGGTATCGGGGTCGGCGGGCTCGGATTTGGAGGATTTGCTCTTCTTCTCTTTCTTTTCCTTCTTCTCCTTCGATTCCTTCTTGCTCTTTTTATCCTTCTTATTCTTCATAGGCGCTTCCTCCCCGTCGTCAGGAATCGAGTGTTCGGGGGGCTCCTCGCTCAGATCCTCGGCACCCTTTGTCTTGGACTTGCTCTTCTTCTTATCCTTGTTCTTATTCTTCTTTCCGCTATCGACCCCCGAGGAAGAATCGGCTTCATCCTGGGTCGTCGAGGCAGATCGGCCCTTCTTCGACTTCTTCTTGGACTTCTTTCCGGTATCGGTATCGTCGGGGGTGTTCGCTTCAGTTGACACTTCGGTGCTCAGTTCGGCTTCGGATCCTTGCCTCTCCTTCCGCTTCCTCTTTTTCTCCTCCTTTCGCTTCTTCCTCTCCGCGCGCGACTCGTCGTCTTTCCTGCGCTTCTTTCGCGGTGCCTCCTCTTCCATCTCCTCGTCTGGTTCCTCCTCGGCTTTCCTCTTCCCGATGTTCGCCATCGTCTCCGCACTAGAATCAGCGCTCGTTGCGACGACGGTTTCAGTAGCGGATACCACAGAAACAGACGTCTCGATCATATCCAACCCCTCCTGGACGAGCAGACCACCCCTCACGAACGTGATCCCACCGACCCTCTGCCCAAGATACACCAACGCCTTCTTCCTCTCCCTCTCCCGCCTCTCCTCCTCTGTCTCCACTTTGCCGTTCAGCCTCGCGAATATATCCTTGACCTCGTCAATGCCCGCAATGTCGTTCTCCCCGTTTCCCCCGCCCGCTCGGTATCCCAAGCCGCCAGCGTCATCCTTCATCAACACGCGAATATACGAGGCATTGGCGGCGCTGTGGTGAACGGCGTGTGCGGCATCGACGGCGCCGAGGTACGATCCGGGGGTCCAGCCGTGGGAGCGGAGGATGCGCTGGCCGAAGGTGGTGGTGTCCTTGAGCCAGCGGTGGTTGTTGGGGTCTTTGGAGATGCGACTACGTCGAGGCGGTTAGCTTCTAAGGCGAGTGGGAAAAGGTTGGGGGTTAGGGATCTGGAAAGGATCAATTTTACCCTTTCGCCATCTTGAAGGACGTGCTGTGAGCGCACGTAGGGACTTTATCTAAGGGAAGATGGCTTGGTAGGACCCTTTGGGAGATATGGAGATGGGCGATTGATTTGGCCTGGCACAAAATTGAAGTCGGTGGGAAAAAATAGCCCAAAAATTTTTGGTGGGGTTGGTTTGGTCTGGCAACTTTCATTGGCACATATTTTGCCGAGGTATAGCCATCAGCTGGTCTCAGCTGCTCACGTTAACACCAAGAACTTCATCTGTACATGGGTCCAACCTCTCCTATGTAAGTCGAGTTACCAGAGAGGATAAGTAGTTACTGTAGTCCTGAAATAAAGGGCTCTATCCTTTGAAGATATGTATTTCTTGTTGGTGAATTCATTTTCTCTTTAACATTAAGATATTTTAGATCTCTAACATATCCACCCAGCAACTATTTCAACTCTGATTTTCAATGACGTTCTCATCTTTCCATCTAGTATCAGATCTAATCTACATCTTTCAGTAAAGTCTTACTTAATTCTAGAAATATTCATCTTATAAACCCTCAATAAAGTTGGATACCATGTTTCTTCCTTCTTGTTGTGGTTATGAAATTGTTGTGGAGCATGCTCTCCTACACACTGCCATCACCACTTCGTGTAAGTCAACTCCGATTTCATTCTTCAGTGTCATTCCGGTATGAGCTACAATCAAGGTTCGAGCACGGTAGTATGGCTGTAGACGAAACACACATCTCCAAAGGGCAGTTTCTTCCAAGAGGAGAAAAAGAAGAAACTTCTCTTCACACTTCATGCCTCCAATTCCTTGATCACACCCAACACTAGGTGGGATACTGGTCGTCGACAAGCATCGCCCATCGTTTGAAACTGGTTGAAACACTCCGTCGAGCCAGGTTTCAATCAATTATGCCTATTTATTCCCGTCGCATTCTTCAGAGTCGAGCGAGACTTTCTGGAATCAAGAAAAGGGAGATGAGTAAACGCAAGGTAAGTCCATTTCCTGCAGTATCGGGAGCCCTCCTGGACCTGCTTCTTATTTTTTATATCCGCAGAGGTCGAAGCGGTTCTGCGACAGCAAGCGCCGCCAAGCTCATGATGGCAAAGCCAAAGGCCCCAAGCGAGCTGGTGCGGTCGCCCAGCAGCCTGAACTAAAACAAGCTGATCTGCCTCCTCACCAAGCTAAGAACGCTCAGCGCGCTGAGAACGTGGAGCATGACGAGAACGCCGAGGAGATGGAATGTAATCATGGTGAGGACCGGTACGTCTGATGAAAAGTGAAGATTCCATTTCGGAATATCGTACTGACAGTTAGCAGAGAAGCTCTTTGGAATGACTGTGCTAGCGCCGACATCACGATCGCCAGCCGAGGATTTCACTGGTCGGTTCACCAGAGGGTTATTGCTGTCGAGGCCCCCCGTTTCTACCAACTCATCATGACAATGGCGAATGTAAGTATATCAAGATATATGGACTCAGATCAGAAGCAGCTGACATCTTACCACCTTTTGATTAGGGCGGCCGGATTGCTGACCTCTCTGCCTGGCAGCCGCAAGTCCTGGGTGAGCTTTTGAGATTCCTTTACGTCCATGGTATGTCTCATTTTCCGCACATACTCACCGTCAGAATGCCTATTCCCGAGCATCGTGGCTAATCATTCTGCGGCGGTGGTAGACTATATAGTGCTAGATGGATACCCGCCCGAGCCGTCTAATCTCCGCTGCGTCCCATTTCACGTCCATATGGTTTGCCAGGGATGGACATTGCACTTCCCTAGAGATGCACTGAGAGATCTTGTTGTTGAAAAGATCAACCAGAACGCGCATGAATTCAAGGCGGCTCTGGATGATCGATTGGGACAATGCCGTCTCATTCTGCCCGGATATCTTCCCATTTCCGACTCTCTCTATGAGGCCATCTTCTTCCTGTACAGCCAGACCGAAATCAACCTCATCCGGAAGATGTTGCCCGTCCGAGCGGCACTTTGCCGCCTAGTCGACATTGCTCTGCCATGGCTGCTCGAGCAGCCTGGATTTCCGGGTGTTTTCAATTCTCGTTGGGTCCGGGGCCCCGTCGGTTTCGCTTGGCAGCGCGACCATTACATCTTCAGCAGGATCGGATGCATGTTCCCTAGCTGGAGGGAACCCACCATGGTGGAATTTGAGCAGACGGTCAAGGACGTCGAGCAAGGTCCCCATTAGGCTGGGGAACACATGGCAGGCGTGTACATTAGCAAGCGGACTTGGTGATAGCGACAGGGAAAGAACTTTTGGCTGGCGGATGTTTTTTTGTTGAAAAAATTGGGTCAATAATCATTTTCTATGACTTCCTTTAATCTCTTATGTACCTTGAGATTAACCCTTCTGAAAATTAGCAGCGAGAATACCAGCAAACGAGGGAGACAGGATCAATGGTATTTGTAGAGCTCGTGGCAGATTGATTTCTTCATTCCCCCCCCCCTTTCCTTAAGTCAGGTCGAATACAAAATCGACAGCGAGGATCTGAAGAATTGGCGACTGTTGCCATCCGGCAGTACAGCTGACAGTTAGCTTCCCGTCGTCGTTGTCACTCTTAATCTACCTCTTAAAAGGTGGGGCATTCAAGCTGAGGCAATGGCAATGGAAGCACCTTCCAGAAGCCACCAACACGTCGAAAGCTGGTTGCCTTCTTCGTACTTCGTCGTCTTACATTTGATCCTCCCGAGCAACCACAAATCGCCTTCCTCCGCTCCCAATCTCAGAAAATTTTGCAATATCGATTTCGAGACAAGATGGCAGATATAACTACAATTTCGAGCAGTGCACAGTTTGCCGACATCCTGAAGAAGTCTGCCGTCGTCGTTGTGGACTGTGAGTGCCTCCAAAAGCTACCCCGCGCCTCCACTTTAAAACCTGCGAGAAACTGCCTCCTCGGGGAGGGCGTATCGGGAAGATGCAGACAGGGTTTTTCGACATGCCTGGGACTTGCGTGCCTGAAATATGCCTTCCACCTAAATCAATCATGCGCTGATTTTCTTTTGTTGTGTCCACTGACTCAGAGCCTCTACAGTCTTCTCTGACCGAAGCGCACCGTCCCAGGCTATCGCGCCACTTTTCGAGCAATGCGCCGAGTCCTTTTCCAAGCCGAACGCGGTGACCTTCCTCAAAGTCGACACCGAAAAGCAAAAGGATGTCGCCCAAGCCTACCGAATTGCTTCCCTTCCCACTTTTCTCCTTTTCCGTGATGGTAAGGAAGTCAGCCGTGTAACGGGGGCTGACCCAAGGAAGCTCCAAGATCTTGTTACCAAGATCGAAGATGCTGCTAGCGCGGCGGAATCGGGTGGCGCCTCTGGCTCTGGGGCGGCTTGGCGGGGTACGGATCTGCCTAGGGGATACGGGGACATCACGAGCGAGATTGAGCTGAAGGGATGTGATCTGCTAAATGCGGATGATGATTCCGGACCTGTGCGTGTGCTCTTCGATTCATCCAAGCCTAGCGCTTTGGATGACTCGAGAGCGGCTGCTGTGAAGGTCTCCGGAAAGAAGGACTGGATAGAGAGCGGAGCTGATGACCAGCTGCTTCTATTTCTGCCCTTCCGATCCATGTTGAAACTCCACACAATCCAGGTTAGTTCCACGAAGAGTTCTCACTATTCCACCTAGCTTCCTCGGGCTAACATCACCATCTACAGCTTACATCTCTACCTCCCTCGGACTCTGAAGACGACGAAGAACCCCCAATGCGACCCGGCACTATCCACCTTTATACCAACCACTCTCATAATCTCGACTTCAGCGAAGCAGATGATACCCCACCCACCCAGGCCGTCACGCTCACCTCAAGCGACTGGAATAAAGACGGCACGGCGAGCATTAGTCTACGGTTTGTCAAGTTCCAGAATATTAACAGCGTGGTTCTCTACGTCGTCAAGGGAGACGGTGATGGCGAGAAGGTCCGTCTCGATAGGGTTAGGTTAATTGGAGACTCCGGGGAGAAGAGGGAGATGGGCAAGCTGGAGAAGATGGGCGATCTCCCTGGCGAGTAATTGCGAGGCCTTGCGGAAGTGGCAATTGGGGAAGGGGAAGGGGAGCGGGGCTGGGAAGGGAGGAGAAGACAGGAATGTGAGAGAGCATTCATCTTGCTTTCACATATCATTGTCATGGAGGCTGGCTCTTGCCACACCTCAGTAGCGTCATCCAATGAACAGCCAGGATTCAGAGGGCGTTCAGATGTATGTTCTCATGTTAGAATAGCCGGCCAGCTCTCACGAGTCGTCTGTCCCGACCTCCTACTTTCTACACTTGGGAAAGGGTGTGGAGGTTCTTTGCGAGACATAGATGAGAGTGGACAGAACTAAGGGGGGATTCTTTGCCTCCCCTGAAAAAAAAAGAGAAAAAAAGGAAGGAAAAAAATAAGGCCAGCAAAAATGAGGAAACGCAGAATAGACGCCATGTTTCTACACCCTGTATTGACCAACGATTGACTGGACTGGGTAAAATAACGGCAAGGGAACTCGTCAGACAGAGTGTGGCTAATCGGAAGCGGAGGAACGGGGTGGCAATCGAACCATGCCTCTGGGATTTCTTCCAAGCTCTTCGCCCCAGCCTGTGAAGGTGAAGAAGACAGAGAGATGACGGATACCACCGGGAGCAGTATTGGTTGCAGATTTTTAGTAGAATATACCGGGCCCCAACAACAGGTGGGGTTGGCTTCCATTCTCGCCGACCGGGGGGGCTGGCGAGGCGAGGCCCCGGAAACGAGCGAGTGTGTGTGTAAATATAAATATATGACGATGCGAGGCGAAAGTGGGGTTGG
Organism: Scedosporium boydii; assembly: GCA_002221725.1. Classification (NCBI taxonomy): domain Eukaryota; kingdom Fungi; phylum Ascomycota; class Sordariomycetes; order Microascales; family Microascaceae; genus Scedosporium; species Scedosporium boydii. The sequence continues at coordinate 137,772 of NJFT01000019.1, forward strand.
GAGGATGGGAAATGGAGGGGTCGTCGATCTTCCAGATATCATTGGGAGGAATGTGATGTCGAGATTTGAGCAAGATTTTACTATCTGACGAGAAGAACACCACTCACTCCAGTCGCAAGTTACGTCGACCAGCTCTCTCTCCGCCTCAGCGGTCTTAAGGTGAGGCGAGGTGAGAGCAGACGGGAGCCCGAGATTGGTGAGCATGCCAACTGGCTGATATATTAGGCATTGGCCAGTAGCATACGAGAAAAGGCATTGACTGCCAGGGAAGCTACAGACAGAAATAGATGCCCGTCGGGATTTCTCTTTCCCACACAACGTCAACTGCCAACGAGAACGGAGAGAGCAAGACAGGACGTGGCCATCTCTGACGCACGCATCCGCCTAGCCAGTGCCCCCCCCCCACCCATCAAGGATAGAGGGCTACGACCATGAACGGATCCGATAGGATCATGCATGCAACGTTCCGCTCTCTGCGTTTGCATCTTTCTTTTTGGTCACCGAATCAGGAAAAAAATTCTTTCCCGAGTGAAATTATGTCCAGCCTCCGCCACCCCCAGTAACCAGCCGTAGGAAAAAGACACTGGCAATACCGGAAGAGACGCATGTTTAAGGCTGGCCTGCAATTATGATCAATCTGTGGCGCTGGACCCGTTGAATAGGAGAATCCATGGAAGAGCTTGGGATTTCGAAAAGTTTAGACTTTGGGAAACTACGGAGTCACGCCAGCCGCACGAGGAAAGAAAAGAAGAAGGAAAAGAGATCAAAAAAACTGGCTCGTGAGATGGAATTTTATAGTGCAGAGTGCGGTTGGGCGAGCCCCACTCTCGGAAGGGCGAGTTTACCCGATTTGTCTGTTCGGATTAACTATCATCCATGAGGGCAGCCGGAGGAAGGGCCCTCTCCTCAGTAACCACAGCGCTATTGTCTCTTGACCTTGTTCTCGACTGTGCCGTGCTCGCCAGCCACCATCACCCGGCACACTCACAAAGTCTTAACATCATCCACCAACAGTGCTTGAAATGCAAGCTCCGTCTTATTGCACGAATCGCTCTATAATTACGGAACCAGTGACCTGGCTTGGCATCGAGCCTGTGATGAACTACTACCATAGGGCCTGTGTTCGAGCTGCGAAAGAGGGCTTAGCGAATGTTGCAAGCTTGCGCAGGAGCCCAAACGGCGAAGCAACGAGGACCAGGAGAATTACTTCGATGCCTTTCTCTGGTACTGAGACGTGACGTTCAGGGGCTAGAAAACGGGCGAGGACAGATCGGCTGGTGATCGGAAATCCGAACGATTCCTGGAATAGGGGGGCCGGATACTGCGGTCCATGGATCTGATATTAACCGCTCGAAAAAAAAAAACAGAGTCAAGCCTTTGGAAATAGGGGGGCCAGCCTCCGGGCCACTCGGAACATCAATTGGCCTGATGAAAACCATCTCAGTGGGTGGGCAGAGAGAGCGCGGGATGTCTTATAACACCCGACCTATAGTATACCGTAAGGCTTCATAAAGCCTCGTTCTATATAGCTACTTATGCGCTTTTTCGCCAACTCTAAGCCGTCTTCGCTTCTACCTCCTGATATTTGCGGCTTGTATGAAGTACTAGCAGTCTTGCGCGCATTGTCGCTCACCCTCCGCTTCATCTTCTGGCTTCTGGTGCCGGGTCGGCTGACGTTAGGGACACACCCTTCCGGTTCGAGTCCCAATTCGTAATTTGGGGGTCTCTCAACGCGGGGTAACAAAATTTCCTTCGAGTTCGAGTTGCCAGTATTATAGTCAATTGATGTTGATCACTTTTCCACTCCTTATTCCCTAGGGAGCGCTCTCGGACATCATAGAGCGTGACCAAGAAAGATATCATCAGGCGTGTGACTATACCAGAGATTATAATCTTGATTGATTATTCAGTTCCATGCAATACAACCATTGCCGCCCGTTTTCTTACTTATTGCCTTCATGTAGCCCAGACGGAATGGCTCTTACTTTGGATGGAGTAGGAGATAGCACAACATTGCGCACTCCACACATGAACCCAAACACCATATTGCTTAGCGTTTCCCGGTACTGTGCTGGTGGCAATAAATTTCACCCGTAGCGTAGCGTATAATGGAATATCTGACTGAGCGATGTGGTGAAGCTACGTGCCGAGGCTGGTTTGAGGGATGAACAGTGTTGATGGAGGGGTGTGAGAAGAATGTGGATGCAATATATATCAGCAGCGGCACTGGCAAATAAAAATATGCGGATCCCGCCCGTTGGATTTCTTTGGTATCATCGGATTTTGTTGGATTCGACCTGCACCTACTAGTAGAAACGGCTCAAGGATGGGTGGGCTGCAGCGGGAATGAGTTCTATTTCTCGCCACGGCATTTGACGGTGAGGGTCGACCGACCTGTACGAACGGACTGGGAAATTACCTTGATGCCGGTCTGCAGATATTCTGCATTGGTTCTTTCTCCTCCCCGAATTCGAGCAAATGTCACAATGCGCGGATCCGAGATCACCTTACCATTCGATGCAGAGCGACCAATGGATTTTAGGAGCGAAATAGCCTGGCCACGCCCTTTTCACAGAGGCGAACAGCAATAGGAGGGAGGGAGATACAGGTGCAAGGCGATGAGCAAACAGCTGGAGCCGTGATGGAAGTTGGCCGCATGCGAGCGGTTAGTCTCGCAGTCCCTCAAGGATGCAGGGTTTTGGGAAAGGGAAGAACGGAAGCGATCAGAGGCAATACTTCCCTTTTCAGTCAGTCACAAGTGGACAAAGAGCACAGATATGTCCAGGCGGGCCCAAAATCCGGAGGAGCCGCCCATTCTTGTCTTCCCAGACGATTGAAGCCTGCCGCCGTTGCATTTGGAAGCGTGAAAGTTGGTTTGGTGGGGGGAGTAAGGAAAAAAAGGGGGGGATCTTGTGCGATCAGCTCCGCAGGATCATGGGGATCATCTGGTCGTCCAACTCGTCAGTTCGCAGGGAGTATCTTTGATCCCGTTTCCTAGTTTGATTGAAGTTTTGATGCAGATTCTACCAAGTAGTTCGCGCAAAGAAAAGGGAGCGAGGAACAAGCAGAGGTCGGTCAAATATTGAGCGGCCCGGCGTCCGAGAGAAAGTTGGCCTGAATGGAGACCACGATATAGAGCAGCGGGAGGGGATGCATTGATCTAAGTGCGGATAGTGTTCGCAGAGGGGCACTGCTGAGGCGGGCTCGGATATCTAGCTTTCGCAGCATCACGAACTCCAACACAGACGTCGACACGGACATGACGCAAAACGCACTGAGTTTTTCTTTGTTTCGCTTAGTGAATGAAAAGGAACGCTTCGAAACGATGCCAATCCCAACCTGCAGGAACCTTACGCTTGGAACAAACAACTAGAAGTTACTCGGGAAGATAATCGAGGATCTAAGTGATTGATACCCTTCCCACTTGTTTCGGGGTCGAGATCTCCATCGGCGTTAGATCCATCGCGAGGATACATGAGCGATTGGCACATCCAGTTTCCCCCTTTTCCGGCTAAGAGGCATCGTATTCGTTCATCGCAGCCAGCTTGCAAGCAATGACCTGGGCCGCACCCACGGACTTCACACCTGCAGGACGAGAATGAAGATGATACAGTTGATTGAGGTTGAGGTCAGTTCGCCAATCTTGTCCAACCGATTCCCCAAATCACGTGGTCTCTGGGGCATTTTCTGGGGCTGCAGCAAGTACTTCGTAGGGCACTTCCAAAGAAATTCAGATAAACCCGGAAACAGAAGTGCGGTAGACAATGTTCTGGAAACCCTAGTCGTTGTTGGCCAATATCAAACCAATGCTGTAATCTAAATGCGACGGAAGATAAGACGTCGATATTGATCAATGTTCAGAAGAATTTCCCCCCATGCCCCCAAATCTTCACAATGCCTTCACTGGGTACCCTTGACAGAGCGGAACCTTGCTTGTCTTGGTGCGCGTGCGTGTGCGTCTCGATGATGCCTCTATGGGCAAGTACTTCGAACATTTCCGTTGATCCTTGGTTCAATGTCCTCAGCCGTCTGGCATGCCCCTCCCCCTCCCTCCATCTGGACAAATCTCCTCCCCAATTCAATTCCAAGCGACATCATTATGTTTGGCCCTATATGCCAAATTTAGATATCCCACCCAAATCTCTCAAATATCCCGTGTTGGGGCTGCATTAGCAAACCACGACTTGCGCTCTCGCTATTCTCTCCTCCTCTCCTCCCCCCAGAGTTAACCACCCTGTGTGCTCGGTGACGTCCTTGGAGTGTTGCGGATGGATAGCTAAATACTCATTTGTTTTCTCTTTTCTCTTTTCTTTTCCTTCCCTCCCCCACATCGGTTACTCGTACTCGTACACTAGCGCACCGGGTCTGCCCATCTCCATCCCCGGAGATCGACCGCCTTGTTGACGGAGTTTGCAGATATTATTCCTGAAATGCTGGGTTCCAGCTCGAGGCGAGGTCTTAATTTGACAGGAGTAACCAGGGTTCGGGCTCGCTTCTGTCTCCTCCCACACCCCCTTCGGTTCCCGTCATCCACCCCCTCCCTGCTCCAAACCCGTACCCATCCAAAGATCGCTAGTGCGCTGCAATTCGAGACAAGCACTGGAAGACGTTGCGCAAAGAGTCTGCATGCACCCCCTCCCCACCCTCTTCCTCTGCCTCTTTCCCTTTCATTGATCCTGTCCGCTTGGCTTGGTCGTATAACAAGTCCACTGGCAATATAACCCATCAATGTCACTATTCTACTGCTCGGACAAGCCAGTAGTACCAGACTTCGGCAACTCCCTCCTTCCACAACCGCTGGCACGGCTCAGCAACGAAAAGTACGAAGGACCAGACGGAACCCCAAATGGGGTAGGTTTGGCACTCGATGGTCTCTTTTCTCTCTCTCGTGAGCGGTACATGTGCCAAATACAGCCCTGATTATTATAGCTGTGCGCACTCCTACGATCTAACCCGATGTCACATAGCGACCTCTTTCTTCCCTTTCCTTCCCCCCTTCCATGTTTCTCGCTCTTCACCCTTCACTCCCCATCTGTCCCCAGAAGCCCAGCACCCCAGCATCCCATACGCACCATGCCACGCCCATCCCATGCCGAGCGCCGGGGTGAGGTAAATCCGAACCAGGCAGCTTGAATACACACTTGTTTAAAGATCCGCCCACATGTCACCTCGTCATCTCTGACTAGGGCTCGTGCTCATCAGGAGTTTCGATTGACGAAGTATGCCTGGTCCATCCGCCTGCTGATGACACGGGAAACGCAACAATAAAGGAATCTTCAGCATTCGCTAAGGTCACCCCCATCCTGCCCCCTGTCCGCGATCATCATCGCTTTCTCGTCCCCAACTCTCAACCCCCCAAACTCCCTTACTCGTGTAGGGGCAAGCGCGAGTGCCTCCTGACGCCGAGCTATTAGTACTGCTAGGCCTGGACCAAGTGCTTAGATCGAGACCAGGCCAGTAGTGAGATTCCATCCCTTCTCCGCATGTACGAGAGCTGGTGTTCGTGCGATTACTACGTGTGCGACCCATCACTGGCTTGACTGGTCATTCCCCCTTGCTCACCTCGCCTATCTGATGCAAGTCGTAGGTGTCGTCTCTCCTTCCGTCGTTCGTCTTAATCCCATACCCCTTGCCAGTCTTCCCCTATCATGCCAGCGGCATGGATCATACATTCCTCGTGGTAGGTCCGTAGTTTGGTTTGGTTTCATTTGGTGATTTGATGGTTGATGCGCGCCTTCAATGTCCTGGTTGGTCCAAGTGTCACCACTCATTGGAGCCCCCCAAAAGCCCAAGCCTCTTATTCTCTTCCAAGAGAAGTACGTGGGAGAGTGCTGCTATTATTACGACACACGAAGTATTATTACTTGCTACCTCGAAGGAGAGCAAAATGAGAAGGTCCAAGATCGATACACGCCCCCCCAAAAGGGAAGAAAGCTGGGGAATCGAAACCCAGCTGGGGCTGTCCACGTTCATCGGTTCCCGTTGATACATATTCTCATCATAGCCCAACCCTGCACACCTCCTCACCTGCCCACCCCTTCCTAACTCCAACTTTCTTGTTGCTTCTTGTTCGAGTAAAGAGTTGCCCTTTCATAATCATACATAAACTGTTCTATTCTTCTGTTGTCCTCGTGTCTTCCAAAAGACCCTGAAAGAAATTCCTCAGAAAACAACCCTTGTAATCAAACTTCTTCCGTCCACTCTCGTCTCCTTGTCCTCAACCGACCCCGATCCAGCACCGGAACAGACCCTTTTGAACCAAAGAGAACATATCGACCAGCCTCATATTTCCTCTGATCTTATTTTTATCTCATCTCCATCTCCCTTGCTCATTAATAGCCCACCAGAACGGTCGCCCCAAGCTTGTGTGCCCGCGCAACTCTTACCGCCCTCGGTTTCCATTGGCGCAAAATCCCTTCCCCAACCCAACACGCTCCCTCGTAAATTAGTGCAGCATTCCCATCCGCTTTTATCTCACCAACGACGACCAACCCAACCTTCCATTCCACTATTTGACCTCGGTCCTTTTAGTTGGTTGCCTCGATTGGTCTGCTCGTGATCGCAGTGGGGGAAAGCGCACCGTCCGGCTATTTATCGAATTGGGGACATCACCTTCTGGTTATCAATTTTGTCTGAGTGGTTGGGGCATTAACAACATCATCGCTTGAGAGCCCGACCAACTATTTCTCACCGCCACCACCATTTTCGAGCCGCATCAACTAATAGCTATTGACCTTTTGCATTGGAATTCTTGCCTTGCTCTTGGAGTCCTTCATAGGAAATTCGATTAGCGGCGCGACCTTGGATCCAACGGGAGGAAACATCCATATATACTTCCGGCATCATCACTTATACCGAAGGGCGCCATCCCTGCGATGCTTCAGTCGTAAAGCAATTGACACAACCACTTACACACATTCGCAGCAACATCTATAGTCTCCCTATCAAACAATCACGGTACACTTCTACTTCTCACACAAACGCATCACACAAACACAATGTCTTCCTTTCCTTTTCTTAAACTCCCACCGGAGATACGGTCCATGATTTGGGACTATGCTCTCCCAGAACCCCGCGTGTTCGAGGTCCTCGATGCGCCCAACGCAAAGCAAAAGACCCCACCTCAAACAGGGCTCATGTTCGCCAACATCCACCATGAGCCCCCTCCAGCCCTCGCAGCAGTCTGCCAGGAGTCCCGAGCCTTCGTGCTCAGGCATTATAAGCCATTAACACTGTCATCGACGACAAAATACGTGGATCTTTCGCGAGACATCCTTCTTCTCGAACCATACCTCCTCGTCAAGAGACTCCTTCGGACGCTCCACTTCCTCAGCCAAATACCGCTTGTCAGAGACAACGTGGTGCACCTTGCGCTGGGGACGTCGTACGGGATGCACACGGGAATCTGTCACCCCGTACTCAGCTGGAGGGTATCCAAGAGCAACATGTCGAAGCTGCTAGCGAGACTAGCCAAGCTTCCCAAGTTAAAAAAGCTCCTATTCGTCGTTCACCAGGAGTTTCAGTTCCAGTTCGAGTTTGACTTCCGGTATTCTTACTCTTACAACTCGGGCAACGTCATGCTCCATTCTCCCAACAACTACAGCAACATGCCTCCCAGCAGTAACAAGTTCGACTCAATATCACCCTGGACCCCGCCACCAGGCGAGCCCATGTCTCCTCAACCTCTCCCATCGCTCTCCCCCACCCCGCCTCCCCCGTCAACTCAACAACAACATGGGCAGCTCAACCATGCGATGCAGTACAGACCGCAGCTCGTGCACCAAGCCTACCGCTTCAAATTCGACATCGAGAGCAATATCAACTACCATTATCCGCGCCGCCCGCACCACAACGAGTTCCTATACTACCCGCTCGCCATAGACGAGGACCGCGAGGACTACCTCGACAGCCTGAAGGAGAACTTCGAAGAGGAAGGCATGTGGTGCGATCCGTGGCCCACCAACGACGACTGGAGGCGATTTAAGAGGAGGTTTATGAAGGCGCTGTACACGACTTACCAGGCCGATAAGGGCGCGATTGGGGTTACGAAACCGGCGAACCTGCCTGTGTTGGAAGGAGCTTCGCTACTGTGGCGGTATACGAAGTAAATGGTGGGAGCAGTCCATCCATCAGTGTTTTCTTACATTTTACCCATTTACAGCCTCGTTCTTCTTTTTCCTACTTCCCCGCGCCTGCCCTGGGTGGCGGCGCTTTCTCTCTATGATGATTTGTTAAACAACTCATTCTTTTTAAAGAGCAAATGGCACTGGCGTTTCCGGGAGTTGAAGTCCAAACGTGGGGATACGGACATTTCATGTGGATGATACACGACGAGCCCGGAATACCCAATTCATGGTGTACGAGAAAGCTACCTAGAGAAAAGAGTATAGTACACTCGTTAATCAGTTAAAGATACATAAATTTCATCAATGGCTTATTTTGCCAAGCATCTTGAATTGCGGTAGGGTCCTGAGGGTGTTACAGCCAAGCGGTACCTTGAGCTTCGCCAGACTACAGAGCTACATAGGCTACCAGGCTATCGGCGGTCAGGTTACGACTACGAGATGTGACTACAAATACGAAGCAAGAGAGCATTGACGACTTTCCTTTACACCTTGGGTGTTCATTCCGGGTTTAAACGGTCGATCGCTCTCATATTGTTTTGGCTTTCCAACGCGCTGTAACGATGTGTGTGATGTGAGGCTGGCAGCTGTGGAAGGCGGCTGGACAAATAGATGAAGGTGGGAGGGGTGGATGTACGTGAGTGAAAAGCATCAAGGGAGCTGGCCGATTGGCTTCCACTGGACGGATAACGGGATAATAAGGTTTCGAAGGACTCGCGAGGATTTTCTGGTGATGAAAATGGCTGCGTGCCCGGATTTTAGGAAGAAGCTGCGGGATCCGGAAATTGTGAAAGACTGGTAAGTGACAGTGAGGAGAAAGAGAAACGGTCGTGGCTGACGATCCGGGTGAATCGACAGCAGGAGGATCATACACGCCAAATCCAATGGGAGCCAGAGCATCAAGAAGGCTGGACCGGATCAAAAGGCAAAAAGAGAAGAAGGGGGGGGGAAGAAATAGGGGTTCAGTAGGACCAGTTACGCGGGACAGAGAATTAAAAACCGAGTTCATGCGGTGATTTTTGAGGGGGATTGTCGGCGATGATCGATGCGATTCACCATTTCGAGGTGATTCTTCCGTCGATGAGCTCGCCGAGCAGTTTAGAGTTTCTGATGCGCAACATAGTTTGTCAGATCCTCGTCCGTTTTTGCCTAGAAAACTTTCAAATGGGGGTCTATGTTTGTGGATTCACGTTCATCTCCAGAACGGACCCGTGTATTGATCTCTCTGTACGAGGACATAGAAATCCACTTTCTAAACACACCCCTAGTTATTATCGTCTACTTCAGTGTTCAGTGGCATTGTCTTTTATCCTGGTTAACGGATAATCATCCCTGCCCATCGTTTCGTTATTAATTCCCGATTCCTCAAGGGTACTGGGAAGATATTATGCGTAGTGTACGAGGCAATTTCAGTGGTCCGCGAGGTTGGATTCGACGCACGTCAGTCCCTGGTCGTGAGCTCTTTTGACCCTCTGGGGACAGGCCGGGGCAGGCTGGGACAGGCTTCATGACGCTACTTTGCATTTATCCGTCACTTATCGAGATTAAGATGGCGCAGTGCGCGATGGCTCCAAGCAAGCGGCCCCCGCTCAGGCAGGTAACTCCATTTATGTTTACGAAGGAAGAGTGTTTTTGGGAAACACGACGTTGGCGGTGATGGTGAGCATTGAATACATTGTATTATATGAAAATCCGTCACTGAGTCTCTAGGTTTTGGTTACGGTGAAATGGCTGTTCTGGCATGGCGGCCGCCGGGGGGTCTGATTCCATTCCACATGCACATCAATGTAGAAGTGAGATTGGCCAGCTGAGTCGCGATTGTCACTGAAGAGCAATGCTCTTTCGATTGATATTATTCACTTGACCTCTTCCTTCCCACAGTTTCGTACTGCCGCCTCGGCCTTTCTGAGCTCTGGCAAAGGAATTGGTCCCCTTGGAAACGCCAGACCACCTTGACTGCATTTAATACCTGTTTACACCAAGTACTTGAACACGCGTCAAGAAGTTATCTCTTGATGGGTGTACCTTTCTACTTGGATCAATGTTGGACAAAATGAACTTTGATTGATCTCTATCACCGGTCAGCTGTCCGGTCAGTATGACAATCAATTAATATTGTCATCGAGGTTCATCGTTTATCAGGCTTCCGTCTCCAACACGAGATGCGCATTTCATCAAGTGCAATCAATCCCCGGGATTTTTTCGCTCCACGCCCGTGTTCAATATTACGCGAGATTCCATCAACCAGGTGAACCTCGATGCACACTTATATTGCTGCCTTTGTCTCCCGAAATTACTGAGACCTTGCGCCAACATTTAGATTGAACTTGATAGACGCCTTCTCCTCGGTTACGGCATCCCTGTTCAGGAAGGCCCAGTGAGTGATCTCATTCCTCGTCAAGTCCTAGCCCGGTCCTTTGAATGACTGGTCCATTCGTGTCAAGCAACACGGGCAGGACCCTCATCAAGCATGAACACCGTCGACGCCAGATAAAGTGCCCTGGGTGGGGCGAATGGAGGCTGAGATGGAACAATTGACCAGACTATCCCTCCGCGATCAAGGATGAAGACTAACACGGAGACCTGGCAATTTCAGTCATCTCAGCTCACGCGTTTATATATATTTACCACATGACGTCTAGGACTATCGATGAGTCCGTTCGCCTCCTTCCATTTCAGCATCTCCATAGAAGGGATGGGAAAGAGTTGTAAGGACAGTCCGTTGGCACACCCTCCCTCCATCTCAGCCGCTCTACAGGGGAGTAACCCGAGCGCTTCCCTGTCGGTCAAGCCGCAAGTTCGCGCAATCCTGAGCGTTCGCATTCCACCCGCAGATTCATCTCGCGTACCTATTCCCACGCATTAGCGATCGATGCGCTGTGCTGTAATATACAAGTAATGGCCAGAGAAGTAAACGGTAGGTCAGAACCCCCCAAGTGAAAGGAACCTTGGGTAGGTCTGGGAAAACGCCCGCGCTATTTCATATAAGGCGACCATCTACGACAGAGTAATCATCAATATATTGATGCTTCGTAAACTAAGACGATGCGGATGACGCCTCCAACGGACCCCCGGTTCAAGTGATCGGATCAATTGACATCTCCAACATTTTGCGCCAATACGAAAAGTTGCATTCGACAGGGCTTCCTCGATCTATAAACAGAATCATGTGCGCCAATTCATTTATTTCCTACTCACTTACTCACTAGCATCTTATCATTCCACACCTCTCTGCATATTTTCCCCCTTCGTCTTGAGCTCTCTCCTTCCTTCTACGGGCCCTCCTTTATCCTTTCCCCGTTGCCGCTTCCGAGGCGAACCCCGAGGGTTCCTTTGTTTTCGTCTCGACCTCGTCCTCGCCTTCTCCGTTCGGACAAGGGTAACCCCAAGCGAAGTCATCTAGAACAATTCCTCCAGGGGTACATGAGATATGGAGGCTTGGCAGACCAGGGCCAGTTAGGATGATGACGACACTGCGTCCAGAGGAGAGTCATAGCTCTGTAGATTTGAAGACATAGGCACATCGCACATCGTCCAATATTTGTTGGGCCTGCTTCCTTCCATCTCAGGTCTGGGCGTCGAGTTTCGAGCCATTCCTAAAGTACAATGTATGTATGAAGAAGGACCTTGCCCTAGCAACTTACAAGCAACAACTCACGATGCAACTTCAGAAAATGTTCAAAACTAGGACAATTTTTTCCCATGGCAATTTTACCTATAAAAATACGAGCCAAAACCATCTGTCGGGAGTGACAACACAGAGAAGTAACCAGAAAAATACAAAAACGATAAAAGAGAATGCCTGGAAAGAGGCGCCGCGGGACCCAGATTCGTGCCCGATCCAGCCCTCGACTCGATTATAGCCACGAATCCATCTTCCGTATCAGCAAGTTTAAAGGGATCGGATGATGGGCAATGAGAACAACCAGTTTAGCGGTAATCAGTCCCTAGGCTTCCGGCTTTGAGCCGTGAGGCGGCCCACCAACTCTACGGGGAAAGTAATGGCCAAAGTGTAGCCCTCGCCTTGAAAGGAACGAACCTGTTAGCGCCAGGACTCCTTGCCGTTCATGAATCTCAAAGTCTTGATGAATTCGTGAACAGGGAAACGAGACAGGGTTTCTGGGGTCAAAAATCACTTACCATCCCACCACAAGAGCTCGTAGTCGTCATCCCTAACGCTCTCAACGACCCATCTGCCTCCACCTTCCCGTGTAATCTTGGCATATCCAGCATCATCTATCTCACCGAACCTGAAGAGAGCGCCTTTGCTCGGGCTATCGGAAACCACGACGCCGCGCAGGCCGTCTTTGTCATCGCCGGCAAGACTGACATAGGACTCTGAGTCTTCCTCACCGTCGATGGTGATGCGGACGCTATTGGAAACTTGGGAGCTCTCGTCGACGTCGACGAAGACGCCTGCTCCGTCGTCACCGAAGAAACCGAGCCTGCCGTTCTTGATACTCACGGCACCCCCGGCGAAGGGAGTATCGGCGGCTCCACTGTAAAATGAGAGAAAAGAATTAGCCTCGTTTCTAGTTTTGCTAGGCTGTATATATTCCTTTCCTCTTTCCCCCCTCTCAAGGTGAATCGCGGATTTTGGGGGCTGCGCTTACCTCGCGATTCTAAGTTCGTAGCGGCTAAATTCACCGCGTTGGCGGGCGTTGAGCTCAACGGGGGTGGCTAGGGCCGAGGCGGCGAGGACAGAGAGTGCCAAGAGGAACTTCATGGTTGGAATGTGATTGTACTCGTAGGCAAAGAAAACTGGGGGGAAATTATTGGGGGGAGTCGGGGTATTTCAAATCGCAAAATGTCTTGATCGTGATAGACTCTGTAGATGAAGGAAACTCAGAAGGAGCTGGTTATCTTGTTGTTTGCAAGGACAGAACGATGCACAGAAAAACGATTTCAATAAGATGGATGATGCCATCTTTATATATCCTTGTGTGTGTGAACAGAAAACATGAGCATAGATTGCTATATACTAGATTGATAGCAGTTTTGCTACCATCGAATGCGTGAGTGTGCCCCTTGCAAGACGATTGAACCTGCGGCCCGCGATGGTATTGTCGCCGACGCCAATATTGCCGAGACGAAAATGATCAGTGGATCACCAATGCTTGCTTTCATCACGAGATGTCCTTTGCCGACACCAAGCGAGGGCCAAAGGGGGATCCTTCTCCTCCAGCAACAGAGATGAGGTGAGGATGGAAAAAATCGTATCGTTCGGCCAAAGTTCCAGACAGAAACGAGATGCAGCAGCTTGAATCGAGATTTCGCCTCCGTGCGTGCCTCGTAGCTAAATTTTCCTAGACAAGAAGCTGGTTAAGAAGAGGAAGTGTTTTGCTGCCCGAAATAGTAGCAGCACTTTCGAATCAATCAAAATCCAGGGTCATTTGTTCAATATATCAGAGGTTATTCTATCAAGGGAGAGAATTGTCCATAGATACCGGAGCTGGCATCGACGTGTTTTCTGCCCTTACTTTTTTACCTTGTGCTTGCTCTCTCGTTTAGACGTGGGTTGGCAGGCATCGGATGCATATCAATAGAGTCAATGGATGCATCAGAAATTTAAGATTATATCACTTAGATGGAGTGAACCCTCCATCATTGATTGGGATCAATCAGTCCTGAGAAAGACCAGTAGAGATACATTGATAGCGTTGATGCCGATGTATACGCTAGGGTAAGGTAGATGGGATATACGCAGGTAGGTGGATATCAATGTACTTGACCAGACGGAGTTAAGCGACGTGGACGTCGATGTCGACATGGGTGTGAATATGGAAGAGACGGTTTTGAGTAATCGTCGATTTTAGGGATGTGCTGCTACTGCCTTGGATGGTGATGTTGCAATGTGTGGCTGTTCCTGTTTCTGTTCTGTTGGATTCAGGAACAGGTGTTAATTCGAGATGCATTATTTTCTGGAACGAGGCAGGAACATGCGACCTCGAAAGGGTTGTCTTCTTCGTAGGAAGGAAAGGAAACCCATTGATACCCGGAACTATCAAACGTTCTGCTAGTTCTCTTCTCTTTCCATGGCAGCACTGTTCATCGTCAATGTTCCATCCGATCCCATGCTATTCCATGCAGCTTTCAGCTCTCCGGGTATGTGCTACGAGAAAGATGCCTGAAGACAATTCACTTCATCCTCGATATGAATCCTAATCACGCAGTGATCACGCCTTCCGTCGGCTCACTCGTGGCATCGGATTTGGCGGCTCCTCGTCGCCCTCCTTAATAAATGCATATCCCGGATGAATTGCAGGGCAAAATGGCCATGGATGGGATTGATGGGATTGACGGAACTGAAAAGCCGGAGATTTTAACCCAGTTTTGACCTGCCAAATCGGGGAAACACCGGGCAGGGGAGCGGAGGCTGGGGCGGCCACCGGTTCGGGGTTTTCGGTTTACGGCCTTGACCTGGCGACTCGGTGACGGCGACTGTGACGGAGGTGGGGCGAGGAGCGACATTGGCAGTTTTCGCTAGGAGCTTCGCGGCTTGCAACGGACAATCGATGCTGGGTTGAGCAGTCTTGTTAGGTCCCAAAGCCCCCACGTGGTGGAATGGCCGCTCTAAACTAGGACTGGAGCACGTAATAAGTGTACGAAATCGAATCAATTCTGATCAAGATCTGGTACGATGATACTCCACAGCCGGGGAAACCACTGGGACGAAGCCGAGCGGAAGCAACGTTCAACACCCAATGAGACGAATGATCGGATCCTCTTCGAGTCCTGGTCCTAGTCCAGTAACTTTTTTAAACATTCCCCACAAAGAATTGAGTCAAGACTGGCGACAACGCGAGACGACGGGACATCATCACCAGAATCCGGTTCAAACGCCACTCGCCCAGCTATCGAGCCAACGATGCGTGTGCACCAGCTGTAGAATCTTGGGTCAATGGATTGGTGTGCTACCTTTTCGAGAGAAAATCCCACCCAACACCTTTGACCAATGTGGACGAGGTCAATCTATGTGTTGCTATTATTAGCTCCCATCTCACACCCTTCTCTGCTCTTTGATTTTCTCTTTTCGCGCTACTGCCATGTACATGCACAGCCAGCCTATAAATACTTCCAACCACCCGCGTCCCCCTCCTACCGATATTAATTAATATAAAAAAGAAATTTCTAGGCTCTCCCCGACACCCTACCATCAATATTGAACCCACCCCTTTCGACGTGGTCCAGTCAAGCCTGCCCGGCTCCGCCGTCCTAGCGTGACCGCCTCGGCATCGTTTGGAACAACCGGGTGGGCTGACCTGGGCATAGAACGATTTGGAAGGCCCCCACGGACCTTTTCAAGTGGGCTTCATGTTTGTGCTCTCGTTTTCTGCTACCGCTTGGAGGTTTGGTCGTGCCATACTATCCGCCATCTAGGCTTGGCTTCCGCCTTCCTTTTGACAACTTTCTCCCATGGCCAGGGGCAAGCTACTTCGTATGCTCGCCCGAGCAAAAGCGGTTCCGTGGATAAGCGACAATCCGGGGGATGATACTTTTTCCGGAGAACTTTTCTTGTGATCTCAGGCGATGAGGCAGTGTCTTTCTCCTTGCTCGCTTGAGCAAAAGAGAGGTAAAAAGTCATACCATATCGCCAAGGTTTTGCTTGCTTTCTTGTCCGACCTCGCGCGACGACATCGTCGCTCGTCACTACTAACTCTCCAGTTCTCTCTCCACATTCAGTCTGGTTCGAAACTAACACTGCACGTCCGAATCAGACCTCTCTGTCCTACATCCTTATTTCTCGGTGTCGCCCTCCACACGCACCTTGAGTCTGGGTCCTTTTCGCACCAGGCTAGGAAAATGCGGGAAGCACGTCACTGATGTCATGTCTTGTTGATCACGGCCAAATCCGCATATAGACGGGTTGGTTATGGAGAGAATGAGATAAAAATGGTCACTTAGCAAAGGCAGCGGCGAAAGTTAGCCCATGGCCTGTTGGTAGATTCGGCAGCACCATTGACTCTCGTCTACGCCGTATTCCAACGAGGGCTAACTACTCCCGTTGTTACCTCCGGGACTTGGTGGCCACTCCATTCCAGAACTTCTTCAGTTCAATGAAGGTACACAGTTGTCGAGTCCATTATCTGTTTCCCCAGGCGACGCCACCGGGTAGGTGCATGATGCTACCGAACCGGGCTGGCATCAGCTTTCAACGGCTCACAGCCTGGTTCCCGGTCGGGTCTGATAGAATCCGCAGCGGGAGACCGCATCATGGTGCTTTTCTGACTTGCAAGCCCGGTAAGAACTGTCTTGGATAGACGACTCGTCCGTTGACAAAAATCTCTATATTGATTGGACCCTATTTCTTGGAATCCTCATCTGATTCCGGGCATTCACATTGCTTGCGATAATTCACCGCTTGCTATTTCCGTCTTGCGGGAGGGATTGCTTGGAATGGCTACCGCTGCCGATCCCTTTCTCTTCTCCGCTTCGCTTGCTTTAGGGCGACGGCTGAATATATACGGCCGTGTTCTTGCACCGAAGCGATGGTCACTGGTGGTTTATCTTTACCCCGGGACGCGGGGGTTATTCTGAAAATTGGAGAGGGAATTTAACCTGCTGCCGGGTTTCTTTTCTTTTTTTTTCCTTTCGTTTCTTCCCTCTTTCTCTTTGGGCTCTCGGCTGAAAGTAAGACATTGCTAGGATACGAACGGTGCCGAGTCTGCAGAAAGTGGTGATCTGCTTTCTATTGGGAGACGGACCTGAATAGGACTGAATCGTGCTTAAATGGAGATTATTTACGAGGAGGCAAAAGTTCAAGACAGATATGACGTCCGACGCCAGGAAGGAGCATCCCACTTCGGGAAAATTCCGATCGAGTTGATTAAGATTGACACATCGTTGTAGATTATATTAATGCAAGCTGTCAGGGCCACTTGTTTTATAATCAAATTTTAGGGAATATCAGATCAGGAACACATTCCGACTTCTTCAATTGTTGTCTGCAGCGAGTTCTGGGTTACACATCGGTTGATCTTTCTATTGTCGTCATGATGTTCTGTAAGGCTGCGATCGCCTTGCCGCTTGCCTTCGCCAGCATCGTCGCCGCGAAGCCTCCGAAATCTCATTGTGAGCCCGTTACGCTATGCATCGACGGGATCAACGCGTGCGGGGTCAGGTGGGGAGGGTATCAATCCCCATTCGTGGTGAGCAACCAATCTCCTGGATGGTGGATACTAATACGATATGTTTCCTAGCTGCTACGACACTTGTGAGCCGGAGAAGAGTCCGACTCCGCCTCCTTGTGACGTCGATACTCCTCTGCCCACATATGCTGTCATCAGGCCTCCCGATCCAACAAAGAGCCCTGAGTATCCTCCAGAACCTACAGAGGAGCTCTCGAGTGATTGCAGCTCCGTTACCGTGTGCGCCGACTATATCAATGAATGCGGTTTGATGTATGGAGGGTGAGTCTGCAATAGAATATCTTGGGCTCTAGGAATAGTGACGGCCACCACTGACATGGAACTCAGCTGCTTCCCTGATTGTACCCCTTGGCCTACGTTTACGCCGCCGCCTTGTCCTACCACCACTTCTACTTTAAAAACTCACACGGTTAAGCCTACCAAGCGCCCTGAGTGCTCTGATGGCGGGGAGCACATAATCTGTGTTGACAAAGTCAACGAGTGCATGATGAAGTATGGCGGGTAGGTATATGCCGCTCTCGGAACAAATTCTTTCCTCTTAAGGAAGATGTATCAAGATCTAATCTGAACCCGTATAAGATGTTACGACTACTGTGCTACCCCCACACCTTCCTTCATCACGCCCGTCTGCCCGACCAGCACTGAGAAGACCATCGTTGTGAAGCCGACACGGACGAGGAGGACAAAAACCAAGCCAACGCCCACTTCGTCTCAATCTTATCCTCCCGGTATGGAAGAACAGTGTGAGAGGAATGGGTCCTTGATTCTTTGCGCCGATGGCATCGACGAGTGTGGTAATGGCTGGGGAACGTAAGTAACGACTTGTGTGCCCTGATTGGTGACGAGAGTGAAGCTGGGGGAACGAGTCGGAACTAACAGCACCATTGGCTAGCTGCTTCGACGTTTGTGCTACTCCGACGCTGTCCAGGCCCACCACGCCATGCTCAATCACCTCCGAGCCCACTATCGCGTATCCCGAACCGACGTCTGAGAGCTGCTCCGATATCACTCTTTGCATCGATTATGTCAACGAGTGCGGAATGTGGTATGGCGGGTAAGTTCTAACAATCCTTCCGCCCGTGGTCTGCTGGATGCCCATTCATCTCGCTAATACAGCATATAGATGTCATGATATTTGCAGCACGCCGTCGTATGCAAAGCCCCCATGCCCGAGCACTGTGAATGCGACGACAGCGGAGGCTGCGACTCCCACAGATGTTGATCCTGGTTATGAATACGGTGACGGGTACTAAAAGTGAGATGTTGCCGTTGATCTTTGAGAGCTGGGGACGTGCGCGTATATTGGATTCTCATTCTATTCCGTGTACATATTTCTGATAACCAAGCTGGGTTCGGGAAGAGTTGGCGAAGAGATTCAAGATCAAGAAGTTGTGTTGTTCATGATAAACTCAAACGTGGTTGCAACGGCAATGACTTGGGAGTGATAGCGCAGAATATTGAAATTTCCAATTCTCACATGCGCTTTTTGTTATTTTATGCGGTCACCTTCAGCTCCTAACCTGCGGTTCGACAGAGGGAGTGGTGAAGACCTCGGTGAGAACGGGATGTAACGCCGGTGAGATGATGGAGGGGTGGGCCCGACTGGTTTGTGGGTGTGGATCAATTGATCAATGGCGGGGAACGCTGGAGTCGCACCGTCACCGCCTAGAATTCAACCTGCAGAAAAAAAAAAAAATTTCCCAAAAAATTTACTGGACCAACCTCCAACACCACCGATACAGCTTTTGCTGCCATAACTTCTCTCTCCTCCCTCTTTAATCCTCTCCATCACCCCTTTCCTCTCTCCCCAATCTATAAATTCTTGTTCATTCATTCAATGGGTGTCAAAAGCACAGCTGCTGGCGCCAAGAGGAAGGCTTCTGGGGGCCGTGCTGGGCCTGCGGCTTCGCCCAAGAAGGCTCGGATCCAAGAGGATCGTATGGACCTCGACTCCAACTCTGATTCCGATTCCGTGAGCGACAGCGATAGCGACATGGAGTCTTCTTCCGATTCCGAAGATGGCGGCGTCAAGTTGAACAGCACAGGGCCAAAGTTTGGGGGCCAGAAGGCGAATGGAAAGCCTGCGTATAAAACCCCTACTATGTTGAAGAACGCAGAGAAGAAGAGTATGTGATCTCTTTTGTTTCCTTTCCATTTTGTTTGTGCTAAAAGAACCTTGGTCTGATAACCTGAGAAGAAGATGCCAAAACCTCCCGAGAGATCCACGCCGAGCAGAGGCAGCTCATGAAAGAGCGCAAGGCCGCGAAGCCCCTCGCCGACGAGCTCCAACGAACCAAGAAAATTTGGGAGCGCCTACGACGAAAGTCCCACGTCCCCGCCGAGGAGCGCAAGAAGTTGATTGAGGAGTTATATACCATCATCACCGGTCGTATGAAGGATTTCGTCCTGAAGCACGACGCCGTGAGAGCTGTACAGACTGCGGTCAAGTACGCTACCGTGGAGCAGAAGAAGATGATTGCCAAGGAACTCCGGGGCGCCTATTCGCAGCTCGCCGAGAGCAGGTATGCGAAGTTTCTGATCGGAAAGCTGATGGTCCAGAGCGATGCCGAGGTCAAGGACATGATCATCTCGGAGTTTTATGGCAGGGTTCGCAGGCTCATCAACCACCCCGAGGCGTCGTGGATTCTCGACGACATTTACCGCGTCGCGGCTACGAAGGACCAGAAGGCAATGCTTCTCAGGGAGTGGTACGGCCCCGAATTTGCTCTTCTGCAAACCTCCAACGCCTCTCCCACCGGCGACCTCGCCAAGATTCTCGAGGAACAGCCCGCGAAACGCGGACCAATTATGAAGTATCTCTGGGATATGATCAACTCGTTGGTGCAAAAGAAGATGACTGGATTCACGATGCTCCACGATGCCATGTATCAATATTTCCGAAACGTCACCGTCGGTTCTGAAGAGTATAACGAGTTCTTCGAGATGGTCAAGGGAGACGAAGAGGGAGATCTTCTGAAGAACATGGCCTTCACCCGATGCGGCGCGCATCTCGTGAGCCTCATGCTTGCCAACGGCACCGCCAAGGATAGGAAGCAGCTGCTTAAGACGTACAAGGACACCATTTCGATGATGTCGGGCGACCCGTACGCCCACATTGTCATCCTCACCGCCTACGACGTCATCGACGATACAAAGATGACCGCCAAAGCTATCTTCCCCGAGCTCTTTGGCGAATCTGACGAACAGGTTGCCGAGAGTCTGATGGCCGCGTCAAGCAACCCCAACGCGAGGGCTACGATTCTCTACCTACTCGAAGGAGCTTCAAAATCCGTCTTTCCCGGTACTCTCCAGGACGACCTCGAGATTCTCAACGAAGTTCACGAGATTCGCAAGACTACGAGTAAGAAGGACGGCGATGTGCGAACAAAGGAACTTGTCGTTGCTATGTCGCCACAGCTTTTGAAGGGAGTCGCCGTGGCGGCTCCGACATTGGTGCACGACTCTTTCGGGTGCCAGCTCATGGCGGAGATCATGTTCTCTGCCGTCGGAGACAAGACGGCGGCGTTGGAGGCTATTGCCGCGAATGCCGCTGGCAACCCTGGTGAAGCCAACGCCAGTATCGACGATACCGCTAGCGAGCTGCAGCCGCACATTTCCCGAACACCTCATGGAGGCAGGTTACTAAAGTCGCTGATTGCGGGCGGCAAGTACGACAAGGCATCGGGTACGGTCAAGAAGGTCGACCCTCCGCTGAACTTCGCCAACGTCTTGTATCCGCTCATCAAGGATCACATCGTGAGCTGGGCTACGGGCCCCAGCTCCTTTGTCGTCGTCAACATGTTGGAGGCGGAGGACTTTGAGGAGAAGAAGGAGCTCAAAGCTACGTTGAAGAAGAATACTTCCGCCCTCGAGAAGGCGGCAGCGGGAAGCGAGGAGCCCAAGAAGAAGAAGACGGATAAGAAGGACAAGGGCGCTGGGAACAAGAAGAAGGGGCCGGCGGCGCCACCGAAGTCGGGTGGAAACCAGGGTAGCAAGCTGCTTCTCGAAAAGTTGCGGTAGAGAAGAGGAAAGGGAAAAAAGAAAAGGGAAAATAATTTCTGGGAATCTATTATTTTGGAGGAGTTACTTGTTGACTATGTGTAAACGCATTTCATTCGATAGCATTATTAGTTGCCTTTCGGGGGAGGCCAGAGAATAGACGGGCATTTGAGACCAAGTTGATACGTAGTAAGGAGCTACGACCGCGTCCATATTGCATGCAGACTTGGGCAGGAGTGAGAACCATCCTCTGGAGCAATCAATACACTTGGCCCTCGAACACCTCAACCATGAGTTGACATGCATAATGGACCCCTTGTAAGGTAGGAATTCACACTGCACTTATCAGTCGTTCTACAGGGGTTGGTGAAATGTAGACTCGAGTAAAGATATGCCGTTCTCGATAACTCAGCCTTCGATTAAACTGCCTGTCCTACTGGAGTCGAGCTCGTCAAGGAGAGTTGATCAAGATATTGCAAGAACTGAATGGCAGTGCATCTTTCTTTTTCACCTAGTCCAGGGCAACAATTTCCATCAACAAACGCACTAGTGGTTTAGTGGTAAAATTGGTCGTTGCCATTTCACAGTTTCGACTAGCCCCCGGTTCGATTCCGGGCTAGTGCAGAAAGATTTTCTTTTTTTGGCCAACCCACCCGGAACTTGGTTGAGGGTATTGAACTTCATACTTTTTGCACTTCTTTTTTTATCGAAACATTTCATTCCCTCTACCTACCTTATGTATTTTACTTTCCCCTTTCTTTTGTCATAGGCTTGCTTGAGTCGTAACGACATGGCCCATCTCGATTAGAACACTTTGTCGAGACATCGCAACGGGCGAATTTAGAGAGGGAACATTTATCCTTGTTTCCAGAATCCCCGAGCCCGATGCTGCGCCAAGAAGAAAACTCGTACTTGCGTTGGGGGCTGTGTGAAGGTGCATCCTCCCGGCATTACTGCACCATCTGGGATGACAGCCCCGGGCGGGCATCTAGGACATACAGAAAGTTACATGGGTCGGAGCCGAGCGAGGATCGAGCATTCCGAGGGAAACACCAATTGACAAGAGCCAGGCAAATTGGTCCTAAGAATAATAGATTGACCTTTCTCCCTGGATACGTGCCATGTTGTTTGGCTCTTCCGATCTCTCTGCTCTCCGAATTATATACCTATGCTAGGGTCTCCTGAGCATGATTCCCCTTGTTCCTGTGGTTGAGCTAAATATCTTGACGGATCTTGGCCTCGACGCCACAATCCCATCAATCTTATCCAACAAGGCTTGAATACCGGCGCCGAGAAAGAAACGTGTCCTCCGCCACCACCTCCCGTTCCTTCTCGGGCGAATCCTGCAGCATGCAGGCCAAGAGAAGAAAGGAGCCTCACACCAGCCCAAGTCCGAAATCAACCTCCTCACCTCATCCCAAAGCTAACATGGAGGACCGAACAGATGAACAAACCAGGACGATGTCGTTCGACTAAGCTTACAGCAGCCCGCATCCGATCCTCACAATAACGCTAGGAAAGGGACAAGCCTGGCATCGGCCGCCCTTCTCTCTCTTGTCCCGTGGCGCTGCGAACGCCAGGTCTCGATGAACTACTTCGTATGACGAGACTTCTTGCCTCGGTCCTTCTATAATCAATATTTCTTTGTACTACCGAAAGGTCGCAGGTGGGTTGGCCAACCCGGCCCACGCTTCAAGTCTGGTGAAGGAATCAGTGTCTGTCCTGTGGATTGACCATCTTGAACAGTTTACCCACTGGGAGCCTTGCCCAGGGTGTTGGCTCTAATGCACGATGTACAAGTATTTCGAGTGCATGGACAGACAAGTCAAAGAAAGAAAAGAGCAGGCTGCCCAATGCTACCTTGTGTTGGACCACCAACACCAACTTGCATGGGCAAGGTTAAAAGTGGTAATGATCGTATCTGATCCTTCCCGCCTCTTTGGGTTAAACGGAAATCCTCTCAGTTACATACCAAGAGCTCTTCATAGTCCCGTCATTCCTTTAGCCTCATGCCATCTACTGGTTGTTCATTCAATTTCTCTTTCTCTCTCTCTTCCTCCTCCTTTCAAGCTTCCCTCGCTTCCCCCACACCCCTCATACCATCCTTCCTCGAGCCGTCTTTCTGTGTTACCTCAATGAGCTAACCGGCTACCGAATGAATCCTACCCGTCCGGAAGATCAAACACGAGTCCCTCGAAACCTGCTACCAACAGGATTCGATCACAACGGCCCCGAGCGCGGAGGAAATCTCTCTTGTTTGCGGTTGGATGTGCCCGTCGAGACTGAAAGTGGTGACGTGATTGTGATGAGAAGAGTGGAGGATAAACCCTGTATTTCCTTCTTTCCTTTTCCAAGGGATATCCCTCAATTGCGCGATTCCTACGGCGGAGCGTTTGGTATCCTCTAAAGACAAAGGGCGTAGACTGAAAAACCAATTGAGGCGTATCAAGAACGAACGGCAGCTTCCACGAAATCAGGCCTGGTACAAGGCAACGACGAGCGCTCTTACAATTCCTGCCTTTATCAATTCGAACCAAACAACCGGGCATCATGCGAGTAATACAACGACGCCCAGCTCAGAGGGCCGAGGTCGACCTCTCGGCTCTCTTTGGCCGTCAAGTCGTCGAGTGCTCTGGGCGAACCAACGCGTACTACCGATGCGCCATCAATAATTTTAGCGGCTGCTGCTCCGTCGACCCTTGTGCCATGAAGGAGGGTTGTCCAGACAATAATTCAGGCGGCGGTGGGAACAATAGCGGTAACAATGGCGGAAACAACAGCGGCAGAAACGGCAATGCTCGAACCTCGACCAACAACGACAAGACGACCCCTAACCTCGAAGGAAGCACTACGACACCCCCAGAGGCGACCAAGACGTCGGTCTTCACGGTAACAACGACAGACAGCAATGGCCAAGCGGTGACGACAGTTGTCTCCACGACAATCATAGCTGGGGGTGGACCGTTACAAACGGGCATTGATGGAGGGAATGGTCTAGCCGGGGGCGGCAAGGCGGGAATCGGCGGTTCGAACGCCGGAGGAAGGAAGAAGCTATCTTCCGGCGCCATTGCCGGGATAGTAGTCGGCGCTCTTCTCGGCGTCGCTCTCCTCGCTCTTCTAATCCTGCTCTTCCTCCGCAGAAGGAAGAAAGTCAAGGAGTCATATAATTATACCCCTGCGCAAGCCGACTATCCACCTCCGATGGCCAACATCCTTGGAACCGACAGCGACAAAGGCGCTGGCATACCCGAGACACCCGCCTCCACCGTGCTCCAGACCCCGCAAGAAGGCTACAACGGCGTCTTCGCCCCCTTCGGAGGAAAAATAGTCGGCACACCGATGACGAGCGTAACCACACCCGGTATCGGAAATGGAGATGCCCGGGACTCGAGAATCAGCTACGTCAGCTCCATGGCCTCCGACACCCTCGCCGGAAGCCCATCTCCCTTCTCCAGACACACACATAGCGTCGAAGGCTTCCCCACCGTCCCGCACCTCGATTCCTCGCCCGTCTTTGTCCAAGAAATGGACGCTACACCGTCTCCCAGGCCCATCTCAGAGCTTCCCGCCAACCCGCCGTCGTCGACCACGATAGGAGGTGCTGCCCTTCAGGGATTAGGCGTCCAAAGTGGCGCTGCTAATACCGGTCGGTCGCAGTCGACGCCGCTTGAACCCGTGGCTGAGGATTCTTCTCCTCCGCGAGCGACGTTCACGGCTACGGATGAGGAGAGGAGTAGGAGGATGTATGTGACGAGTTGGTCCAGGTTCGAGGGCAGTCCTGACATCGTCCGGTAAAATACTGCATTTCCCATTTCCACTGGAGTTACGGCTGTTTTTCCTATCCGCCTTTTTTTCTTTTTTTTAGTCTTGCATGAGCGGAATCGGTACATTGAATGCCACTTTATTCAAAGCTCATACATCATATCAGTTCATGAAGGAAATTTGACAGGCGCGGCCATTGTTTTGTTCAAGGAGATACCATTTGATTTATGGAATGACGGAATACTTCAGCTGGAGAAAGAATAAAGAGCAGCGCTATGAAAAAAATATCATTGGCAAACCATGAGTTTTTGTTCCCGCATCTCCTTTTATAAAGCCTTCTTCACGTCTCCCATATCGTACATCCACCATGGCTGACTCGAGAGTCGCTCAATAAACGGTGGTATAATGCGAGCCCGTTTCTCCTCTGGCCCAATGCGGCTCACCAAAGGTATGCCTTACCCACTTCTTCAACAGTCGTCATCGTATCATGTGGAACTCGGTATAACAGGCGTAGTGGCGATAAGAGAGAGGGCGGTCGTAAGGACCTCGTCATTCAGCATCACGGTTGGAATACCTCAGACGAAGGGATCATGAATAGTCTAAAAGTGGGTATCAAAGTCGGAACAATAACATCGAGAACGGCATCGGTCACCCGAAGCTTTCTCTCTCTCTCCTCTCGCAACCGCGGAAATGGTAGCGTAGCTCTCTAGTAGAGCAGGTGTCTGCTTGCTTCGCCAGACTCCGAGTATCATATCGATGGGTTGCCATCCTCCTTTTACTTCGTAAATCATCACATCATAATTAACGAGGCCGTTCTTATTTGCCCTGGAGGTTCGAGATTTCATCGAGGAGGTGCTGAAGCTCCTCGTCACTGATCTTGTCCTGAAGCGAAGGGATCAGCGTCTTCGCCTCTTCGGCGTATTCGCAGCAGAGCGAGCCTAATAGGTATAGCGATTAGAAAAAGGTATCAAGGAAGGCATGCGACAAAAAGAGAGCCGTCTACAGTCGCGCAGTGGCGAGCGGTGTTTTCGGGTCGCGGTATTGACAAGAAAAACATACCGAGCTGAGCCCTCTCAAACTTTGATAATTGTGTACAGGAGCTGAGAAGGCGCTCCACGGCTTCAACGTTCTCCTTTCTCGTGAATCGGGCAAAGTTGTCGAGATAAGTGAGGGTTTGCTGGAGCATCCTGAAAGGCAAAAGCGCACACGTCAGCACGGCATGTCTAAATCCATACTAGCCGCCATCTGGTTCTTCTCCCCTGAGAGCGCAAACACGCGATACATTCCCCGGTGTGCCATAGACCCCAAGTTTGGTGCCTGGAAACCAGTATCAAGTGCAATATAAAAGAACGTACTCAGTCTCATTGACATTCCTATGGTCCATCCTCCGCTTGGCGATGAGGGCATTGATGACGAGAGAAGCTTCAGACAAAGTCAACGTGTCGACATCTTGAAACTCGCCGAGGTTCAGCACCGCGCCGGCCTCCTCGTTACCGGGCTGCGCGGGCCTCGGCCTCGATACGCGAGGGGGGACGTTCCGCTTGGGGAGGGGTTGGGCGCGGGGGAGAGCGCCGTCCTGGTTTTCGGACATTGTGGGAGTTCGCGGTGGATGTCGTCGGTTCGGGCGCGGGAAGGATCGTCTCGTGTCGTTTGGGAGGGTGTGAGGCGAAAGGGAATTGGTTGAGAGAGGTTCGAAATGGATATTTCGAGCTTCGGATGCGAGGTCTTCTCTGCTTTGGCGGCAGCCTTTGTTCTCTTTGCTGTGAAGTTCTGTTTTGGTGGTGGCGGTGAATTTTCGGGTAAAATAGATTTCAGTGGGTGACAGCTGGCAGGCTCCAGGGTCCTCACGACCAAAGTTTAGGGGTCATTGACGGTGAAACAGTGACCAGATCTGGGATCTCTAGTGACACTTTGTTTGATGTGAGATCAATATTGAGATAGAATAACATAAATTTACCTATCTGAAGCTCCATTTTACAATTTTTGTAAGTACTAGCACTATAGTAGATTTTCTGGCAGTTTATTAACCTGAGGCAATGTAGATAGCTTATCCTGTATGTCCCCGGTGCTCAAACACCTCTTCACAAAGACCTTGGCTTGAGAATTGGAGGAGAGTCGATCTTGTGCAACCCGGGAACATCGATCTACTCATAGGAGCCACTGAGCCAGCAATTAGAGACACCTCTGGCATCAGCCATACCGGAATTAGCATCGTTGAGAAACAGAGACCTCTTCATAGCTTTGGTTCCCCAGCTCATCGAGAGAGGACACGAGACCACTCATTAAACCCCACACTTTCTCCTGAGGACCCAGCAAGGAGGGAGCAAGCTCAATACACGCCTACAGGCAACATACATCATGTATGAAGTCAACTATTTCTCTCCTATATATAGTTTCTTTCTGTCCGAGGGAGCCGCTCACACCTCGATATAGGACCATATACGCCCTCATCATCATCAACAAGGCCGGTGGCCTAATTTACAACAAGACCTTCCACGAAGGCGGCCTCAACCAACTAAGCACAAACGACTACCTCGTTCTAGCCGGCACATTCCACGGGTAACGTCGAGGTGCTCCTCCCCTTCCCTTCTTCTCCCGACTGACCTCTTTCCTACAGTGTCCACGCCATCACAACCCGCCTCAGCCCCTTCAAACAGACCCAACCCCCAGCGGGCCCCAACGCCATCCCCTCGCGCCCAGAACCCCCCTCGGGCCTCGAAGTTCTCGAGACGGAAAACTTCCGCCTGCAGTGTTTCAACACGCTTACGGGGACCAAGTTCTTACTGTTTAGCGAGACGACGCAGGCCAACGTCGACGTGACGATACGGCGCATCTACGAGCTGTACTGCGACTATGTGATGAAGAACCCGTTTTACCAGCTGGAGATGCCGGTGAGGTGCGATGCTTTTGATAGGAAGCTGCTTTCGTATATCAG
Source organism: Scedosporium boydii (assembly GCA_002221725.1). Taxonomy (NCBI): domain Eukaryota; kingdom Fungi; phylum Ascomycota; class Sordariomycetes; order Microascales; family Microascaceae; genus Scedosporium; species Scedosporium boydii. The sequence continues at coordinate 165,740 of NJFT01000019.1, forward strand.
GGAGATTAATAGCAGGTAATTTTCCGTCTACTCCGGAAGAGGCGAGCGGCATGGGGAATGAGAGTGGGAGATGGGATAAAGGCATTGATTTCTTTCTTTCTTATTGTGTTCACACTGGAGTTGATACCTCTCTGAGTATATGAAGAGAAACATTCCGTATTGTTTAGTGGTAGCATAATGTCCCAGTGCGCCAGAGCAAATAATACGACGAAAAAACCATGACTGTAAAGCCTGCGGATTTGCAACTTCTATGACAAGCCAGCCTCTAATTGTACAAATGTATCCCGATAAGTGGACAACACCAAAATTGACCTGCCTACTAGTACCCTCATCCCACTTACGAAGTATCCATCTTATCACCACTGTTGTCTTTCTTATCATCGCCCTTCTTATCACCCGAACCAGAACCAGACGCCTCTCCCTCCTCAGGAACCGCAGCCAGCGACTCCTTCTTAGCCCTCTCCTCCTCCTCCTTGGCAGCCTTCTCCTGACGAGCCCTCTCCTCCTCAAGACTCATACGGATAGCCAAAGCCAGCTCGGGCTCCATGTTGGGATCAAAATCGAAGCCATCTGCGCCCTCGCCGCCCATGCCTCCCGTCGCGGCAGGGGGCGGGTTATCGCCCGAGATTATGGGCGTCGCGATGAGCTGGTCGCTGAGGAGCTTGCTGCTGGGGGGGATCGTCACGAAGTGGGAGCCGTCGGCGGACTTGACGGCCTTGTTGAAAGCTTCGAGTTTCTTTTGCGTGGCCTCGTCATCGAGGTCACCGAAGTGGATGAAATCGATCGTGACGTTCAGTTTCTTCATCTTCTTAGCCAGCGTGACGAGCCTTTTTTCGTCGTCGTCGATGGGAGAGCAGATGAATACTATTATGCGTTGTCGTTGGGAGTTGTTCTGGCGGTGCTTAAGGGCAAGCTGTATGTGGAGATCAATAGGTTAGCATTCTCAGGAGCGAAACGAGGCGAAAGTCATCTCAAAGACAAAAGCAGACAATAAAGGAGAGGGCGAAACACATACTCCTGCTATTTGTATTCCCACGGCAAGGTTCGCCTTGCCCTTAATCTGCCTCTTCGTTCGGTGCAAGCCATCGAGGATCTTGCCGGGATCGGTCGTAAAAGTGGCGAGGACCTCTGGTCCCTTGCCGCCCATACTCATGAGTCCGACAGAGGATTCGGGATTGCCCTGGACAATGCTCTGGAAGATGATGTTTGCCGCATCGGCCTGCGCCTCGAATCTCGTAGGTTGGTAATCTCCATTGCGACTGCTTTCGCTGTTGTCAACGACAATCATCACCGCTTCGAGAACCATGTTGGGCGAGGTGGCAGGTAAGTTTCGGGAGAAGACTGGTCGATTGGCAAATTGGAGGTGATCGAATTATTCAATATTGGATAGAGACGAGATAGGAAGTGTCCCCCACAGAACTGAAAGGGAAGCTGGTGTCGGTGGTAGGGTGCGCAGAAGGTGTAACGCTTGTTGAAGAGTGGTTGCTGGTTCGAAGGTGGTGAACGGAGCTCGAATGCGTAAGGCAGTTCAGCCTGGTGTCGTCTTGGAGAAGCGAAACGGTCCACTGGTAAAGATACATTAATTTCCCACCTAAATGATAGGCAAATATTGTACTATCTACCTACATAGCTTGTGAGAGCTTGAGATCACCAAGTGTGTGATTATGTCAGCGATCCAAGCTTCGCCCCACGAGGAAGTTTGTTTACATGAACCCGATTTCAGCCAATGACACAACGCTGGAAGAGATGCTGCAGACAAGCCAATCCATGAACCACACAGGTCTCATCTTCTCTCAAAAGACTCTTGCTGCTGGACTGGAAGACATCTTCGCTCTCGACGAATTGCATCAATATACCTTCGCACATCCTTACCGCACAAATCTATAAAAAATCGCGATAATAATGGCCCCCGTACGGACAAAGAAGCGGCATTCAGGCGAATCGCCACCGCGAACAATGACAGTCCCCACGAAAACAGGGACCCCGACGCGGACACCTCGCCATAACAGAAGTCCTATTAAGAAGAGGAAAGCTGGACTCACGATTGCCCAGAAGCAGGCTCTCATCGACAACCTACAGCTCGAGAGTTAGTCTCAACCTAAACCGGGAAATGCCTTCATCCCGAGGTTGTCGCAGGGGGGACGAAAATGAGAGACGCGTCGTTCTAACAAATCGATGGCAGTTACCGAACGCGCCAGGCGGTTACGAGCACAATACAGCCTTCAGGCCCAGGGCCTCCGATCCAGGATCGAGATTCGTGTTAATCGCATTCCAATCTCCCTCCGGAAGATGACCATGGGCGAGCTCCTGGCCAAGTTTGAGAAACAACAGGAACGCGCAGGCGCCTTGACGCGCCCTCCGCCCGTCCCCATCAAGGACCTTCACCCCAGACTGAGTCCGCAAAAGTCCTCACAATCACTGGCCCATTCCCCCTTTAAGCCGCCACGGGGATACAAGAGATCAAGGTTTGTTTATACCTGTGTACCCCACGATTATAGCAGACAGACTTACGAGTTTCGGAAATAGCGACGAATTTGTCGGACCTGACAAGGAAAACGAGCTCGGCATCGAGAATCCTAAAAAGAGAACTCGCGGAGCGAACGTCGCCGCAACCCAACCCGCCCAGATCCTCTCTCCCACGTCTTCCAACTCTCGTCTCACCCCCAGAAAACGCGCCCCGCCCCCCTCTCCGACCAAGTCCCTCATCGCCCGACCCGCGTCCCCTACCAAGCCCCCAACGACCCATCGCGGCGCTGGCCTACTCTCGACCATGGTGGAGAAGGCAAAGGCTACACGCGCCGCCGGAGTCCGCAAAGCCACGACAGCATCAACTGTTAGTACCAGTTCCAGCTCGGCGGCCGCGTCCACGGGAACAACCCGTGGTAGGAGACCCGCAGCCACCACCGCGACAAGGACGACAACTTCTCGAGCCGCCGCCACGCGTCGGGTTAGTGCCTCAAGTAACGCCAGCAACGAGAGTACGTCCACCGTGGTGAGGAAGACGACCCGGGCTCCTGCAGCGAGGAAGACCGCAACCGCAACAACGAAGAGAGCCACCGCTACTACTGCTGCAGCTACAGCGAAGAGAACGGCCGCTGCAAAGACTGCCGCCAAGACTGCGACGGCATCAGCTCCCACAACTACCCGGGTGCTCAGGAAGCGAGGTTAGTAGGGATACGGATGGCATTGGGCAGAATTGGAAACAGCATATTACTCGATTGGTTGCAAGGTTGGCGTTCGGGCATAATCATTTTTCAAGGGACATTGGGTTCGGTTTACGGGTATAGGTTTCGAAATCAAGTATATATACAGGATTTAGCGGGTTCACACAAACGACGGAACGCTCGTACAAATGAGAGCAGAGCCATTATCCTGCAGCCTTCTTCTTTTTCTTGTCGTCGACAAGCTCGATGTTGTCGGGCGGAATCTCCTTGTAGTGTTCCAGCAGGAGGTCTTCTATCTCGGGGCTCACATCGCCTTGCACGACAATCTCCTCTCCACCGCTGGGGGTCTTGGTGACTGATGAGCCTGTAGCAAACTTTTTGCCAAACTCCTTGGCGATCTATCATGACAGTCGATGTTAGCTCACGGATGAGAGGTTCATCCCCAAGAAAAAATGAGGAAGAAAGAAGATCAGCAGATTACGTGCCTTCTTCAAGTCCAATCCAAAAGCCTCCAGACCAGAGACGGCCGTAACAAACTTCTTCTTGTTGCGCTCAATACGCTTGATGGTGACAACGCTCTTGGCGAGCTTATCAGCCTGCTTCTGCAAGGCGGCTTCGGCCTTGGCGGCCTTCTTCTGGGCGTCTTTGGCAGCGCGCTTCTGGGCGTCGACGGAGAGGGAGGCGGTCGCGGCTTCTAGGGCCTCTAATACCGGAGGAAAGGACATGCGTTAACAACAAGGCCTATTATCGACGGGTGTTGGACGATTTCACGTGGGTCAGTATCGTACCGGGAGACCAGATTTGCTGGTACATATCAACATGGGTCTTCTCGAGCCATTCCTGGCATTTCTTCACGGTGCCTCCATATTCGCAGTACTACGCCATCGTCAGAAGTTTCGTGTTTCTATCTCGGAACATTGAAGCTCGTTACGCGGAAGACGTCGGGAGGGATTTAAGGGTTTTGCAGCACCTCTGGTGGTAGACTGCAGACTAGAAGTAGAAGTTCAAATTATCAGCCATGGGAAGATGGATACGAGAGAGCACTGGGGATTCGAAGCAATTTCGCGGTGTGACACACCACCGCAGTACACGACCTCGCGACCGGGGTCCAGAGAAACATCGTGCTGGTCGTCTTCGGTCATGATTGTTTTGGGCTTTTGAACGGCGATGATTTCGATAATTACTAATGGACGGGCTCTAAATATAGAGCCACGATGGTCGGGGATTATAATATTACGAATATTCCGGGCTCGGTGAAGACTGCTGTTAAGTCGCGTGGGCGGGGAGCTGGGGGAATTGGGCAAAGAGAGGATAAAAAGCTTGGTTGTCGGCGACGACGAATCGATGGCGGGGCAGTTTTGGACAGAGACAATGGAGCATTGACAACAATGAATGAGGGGTAAATTTTGATGACGGAAGTGGGGAGCAGAGCAGGGGCAACAACTGAACTTGACAGCATTGATTGACCAACTGGACTGCCAGCTCGACGGTGCAGCTTCGATATTTTCTAACTAAAAAGAAAAGAACATGAAATTACTGCAGTTCTAGTTCAGCACTAGACGGTAGGTATCAATATCAGGTCCTTCCCGGGTCCTGATTTCCAAACACCCAGCACAGTACCTGGTGAAACTATCAGTACTTCTCTCTCTATCCGAGCGAGGTGGTGGTCGCCGACTTCTTGAGTAGTCGGCGACTATCTGTCTCCATTCCAGTCTGATGCACCCCATATTATGACTTCATGCGTGATTTGAAAGATCGAACGCATGCCAGTTATCTCCTGCATAAGTTTGAAAAGCTTGCGGTGATAGGGCGAGGCGAGGATACGAAGATGGCAAAGATGGCATGGGAGCTCCCGGTCATCCGGCGAGCTTAGGGGTTCGAGAGATCTCCTTTCCGCGTGTTAGCGTCGAAAACCCCGATTCTAACAATTTGAACTGGGGATGGGGCTTCGGTTCGGTTCTATCAGCGGGCTCTATTCCTAGCTCAGGCCAACGAAGTTAGCACCTGTTGCTGTTAGTCATGACGATATGAGCAGACTTATACCGCCCCTTCCCCACGCAAGATATCAATTGATCTGTCACCTCATCTCCAAACTTCTTCTCTACTTCTCTACTTCTCTACACCTCCAAGCTTCCTACTCCCGAGGAACAAAAAGAGTTTATTTTGAAACAAGTTCTACACCAGCCAACCCCCCAATCCCTCACAATGTGCAGACCGGCCACTTGCAACACTTGTCGTATGTGTAAAACCCCTCCATCAACTTGGCCGCGCCATTCATATCCCTTTCCCTTTCCCTCACACTAACATCCAAAAAGACAAGAAGACCTGGTGGGGCTGTGGAAACCACGTCCCCTCCGTCATGGACTCGGTCGATAAAGCCTCCTGGTGCACCTGCGAGCCTAAGGTCGAGCGCGACGGCAAGGAGTACCCGCCCATGGGAAAGCAGGGGAGCTGTGCTGTGGCTTAAAGGAAATAACGCGGGGTATTCGTCTACCGGAGTTGTGGAGGAGGATTTGATGCAGGGAGAACAGCGTCGGAGTTGAATGGGGTTGCAACGAGGAACTGAGGAGTTAGTGGTGTTTGAGTGGGATTTGGAATTGAAGAGTGATTATTACAGCCGGGTTGAGTTGGCTATGTTGGGTAAGAGTGAAGAGGTGTTATATATATATATATATATTCGTGGATGTTTTGTTCGTCCTGTATAAACTAAAAACAGTGTCTAAGAGTGATCTGTGATCTGCACCGCTCATGCAACGGTTTATTTACATCCTGTGCTTCAAGACATATCCATACTGAACAGGTTTCTGAAGAGGCACGCCCAACGCATCACCAACCTTGAGCACCCAATTCGGCTCCCTCAAGAACTGCTTACCCACGAGGCAAAGATCCGCCCTGGGCGGCTCGATCTTGCCCTCCTCCTGCCCCTCCAACGGCCCATCCTGAACGGTCAGCCTCGCCCTCTCGGGCACATTAATCATCCCAACAGCGCCGATGAGCAGATTCAACCCTTCCTCTTTAACGGCGGCGCGGATCTTGCCCGCCAGATCGGACTGGTAGAACGGATCGCCCATGCGGATCTTTTGCTTGGGGTTGTTGCCGGCGGAGCTGACGTCTAGGAGATCGACGCCGAGGGCGGGGAGGGTCTTGGCGAGGCGGATGGTGGATTGGAGGTCCCAGGAGGGCTCACCAGTGTATTCGAGCCACTCGGTGGCGGAGATTCGGAGGAAGAGGGGCATGGCTTCGGGGATGACGGCGCGGACGGTTTGGATGACTTCGGTGACGAGGCGGGTGCGGTTCTCGAAGCTGCCGCCGTATTGGTCGGTCCGTCGCTGAGTGTGAAAGTTAGAGAAAAGGTTTCGAATTTAGAAGCCATATATACTGGATTGGCCAGAGATTTCGGGTCCAGAACCTACGTTTGTAACCGGGGACAAGAATTCTGAAATCAAATAGCCGTGGGCACCGTGAATCTCGATAAGGTCTAAAAAAAAAAAGATGTCAGCCGCCGTTTCCGAAGAACAAACTCCACGTACACTGCTATCATTGTCTTTCCCCAACTTACCGAATCCAGCTTCGACAGACCGCCTCGTAGCCTCCGCATAGCTTTTCAGAAATTCCTGAATCTCCTCCACCGTCAACTCCTTCGGCGTAGGATACGCCTCACTATAAGCGATCGCACTCGGCGCCACGACGTCATCCGGCCAACCACCCTGCTCCGGCTTGGCATAGGTTAAGTTCTTGCCGACCCAGGGCGGCAAATCGCTTGCTTTCCTCCCCGCATGCGCGAGCTGGATGCCAATCTTTTGGCCCTGGCTGTGGACGTAGTCGACGATACGCTTCAGAGGCGCGATCTGGCTGTCTGTCCAGAGGCCCGCGTCGTGGGGGGAGATGCGGCCGCGAGCTTCGACGGCGGTGGCTTCTACGATGACGAGGCCGGCGCCGTTGAAGGCGAATTGGCCGAGGTGGACGAGGTGCCAGTCGGTTAGGTGGCCATCCTCGGAGCCTGCGGAGGAACGTTAGCGGGGCTGGCATAGGGACCGGGGGGAGGGGGGGAGGTTCCGTTTGAGAGCTCACTTACTGAAGGTGCACATGGGACTCACGGCAAATCGGTGGTGTAGAGTGACGCCCCGGATCTTTAGAGGCGTAAAGAGAGTCGGTAGGTTCTCGGTCTTGAGAGGGGTCCCTGCTGGTGGGGATTGCTCCGGGGTGTAGTAAGGCGCACCCGGGGCTCGAGGGGCTGCGGTAGGAGCCATGGCGAGATAGTAGGAGGGAGAAGGGTATGGTCTTCAGACTCAAATTACGATATTGAGGTTCTCCTCGAGCACTATTCACGAGAGTCTTGTAGTGTAGGAAGATCAATTGACCAGGGAGATGATGTTGTAAGTGGGTTGCCGGGTTGAGAAATATATAGATTCATATACCCACATCAGAGAGATTCAATGATTTTCCACTTCGTACTAGGTTAGGTTAGAGACGGGCCACTCGCTATAAGTCTAGTTTACTCCTGTTGCACACTACGATTTTCCATGCGGGGTTCGCGATAGTTGGGAGGTTGGTGTTGCAGTAAATGGAGTAAATCGATTGATTAGCGATCATTATCAGCACTCAAAAGTTCGATTGTTCTTGTTCTGTGCCGTTCGATTTTGTGGATTTATCAGCATCGTGCCAGCCGGAGACTTTTCTGCGGGGGGAGGGCGCGGGCGGCTTGATCGACTGAAGGACAATCAAAGGTTTTGATGATGTATTGATCAATTCGTGCTCCAATTGCATCATTCTATTTCCAATGGCATCAATTGATCAAATGGCATTGATCCCGAGGATTCGGATGGATCGTATCGTTCTCTAGACTGTTCGGCCGGCCGGTCCATCCTCAGATTCGGCTCCTATTCCTCTGTTAACTCATCCTTTGTAAGACGAATCCAAGACCCTTTTCGGTTGCTCGGTATTATTGAGTGGATGTATCCCCGCCCCTTGCCGACTCCCTGGTCTTTGTAGTTTACGAAATAGTCGCATTTAACGCTTGGTGCGACAAATATAAAGCTCCTTATCTGGGAGCGGCCAAGCCAGCCGGGGCAGCCGGGGCAGCACGCACTGACAGGGGTTAGGACTTAGAGTTAAAGTGTGCGCCGTTCCTGGATAGACCTTCAACGCGTTCCTTGATCAGAACTGATGAGTATTACTACGTCCTTGGGAGCACTTCCATCCAAGTAATCTCGGTACGATAAGGGCCGCAGAGAGTTAGTTCCCGAGGTACTTCGTACGAAGGAATTATACAGCCTCCGAGCGCAAAACAACCCGGTGAGCTTCCTATGAAGCCAGCAATCGCGTGCTTCGGCGCTGGGAGAGCCTGGATACATCGGATTTCTCAGATTTCTCATTCCCATCTCGTGGCAAACTTCTTCTACAATCTCCTCTTCTCGCCTCCTCGCCTCCTCACTGCCGGGAGGTTGTGATGCCGACATGCGTACATATTTCATCGACGCTTCTGACCAGATCTCAAAGTACGGCTGAATCATGAGGCTAAATACACGTGCCAGGAGAGAATATTCCAAGGGCCTTCCAGATCGAAGTTGTTTCGGGCCAATGTTGGTCCCCGTTGCGGTTGGGTCGCGGTTAGGGTAGCCCAAACCAGGCGCAGCATAAAGCTGGGATGAACTTAATCGCGGATCTATAGCGAGCCGAAATGGCCTCCAAGGGCCAAGCTCCAAGGGCCAAAGAGGTGAAGGGAACAGACCAGACATCGGGACCATCGCATAGTTGTGGCGATCTCCGGCTAAAATAGTTTACGTTTGCTTTTCAGGGTGGTGGCCCCTGCTGTGGACAACCTGAAGATACCGGGGAACCTCGAATCTCTCGTATTCCTCAGATCGGACTCCAGGAACATCAACATTGAAACTGAACGAAGTCAGGTACGGCTGTATTGTGATTCAAGAAGATACCCCGTTCCTTGAATGCTCACGTAACAGGTAGTTCTCCATTCAATTATTCTCGCGGTTTATTACTTCGAAGCGGACGTCCCGTCTTGGTCCCCATCCTCGACGTCATGGATTTACCGGGGCCAACTCGATTGATGTTTCTAGAACAAGAATGTTCCTCGTCCACCATAGTAAAATATGAGTTCTGCAAGTGATTTGGAAGTACCCAGTACACAGCTCCTCTGCAGCCACCAGACTCACTAAAACCCCCCAAAACTCCCCAGACCCATGCTCCCAGCCCGTCGGTGGCCAATCACGTGTAGCCCTGACCCTCTTAAGCCTCTTAAGACGCAAGCGATCGTGTTTTACACGGCCTTTTTTGAAACACGGCTTGGCTCACGACGGATCCATCCACTGCGACCTGGTATGCTTGTGCCTGGCCGATTGCATTTACCTGGAGCTTTTACCTGATCGTGACTGGTCCTTGGCCTTCATTGCTATACCCTCAGACCGTGTGCTTGCACCGATCTTGCGTGCAAACGAGATGAAAGTCCTGGCAAGGCTGTGCCATCAGTACCAAATCTGAGATTCTGAGAAAGGGAACGGGAATGAGGATGCGAATGAGCATGAGGAAGAGGAAGGGGGAGGGGAAGGTGAGGACGAAGGGGACGAAAACCCGAGAGACCCGCGAGCTGCTTGAGCGATAACGGTGCATGAGGGGCGGGAGAACGGAGGGGGGAATCTGGACAAGAGCAGCCTGTCACTGGCTCCCTTCCCCGGATCACCTTGATCTCAGGGCAGCCAGCTCCACATGCGGTTTTCAGTTCTCGGAGCAATACCTGTGACGAGTAAGTGCGAAGTAGACTCACCAATTGCGATGGCTCTTCTTTGCTTCCTTCATACTGCCCCTAGGTAACGTCGAACCCCGGTACGCATCGTCAAATCCCGAGCTGGATAAAGTCTCACTGAAACAAGCTTAACACCGATATGCTTCTCGATACTCCCCATTCCCTGCTCGCAATGCCTGCAACTGTCTGCAACCCCCCCACGATACAATGTCACTCGTAGATGTCCATTGTTAGTGCCTTGCGAGGGTCCATCCCCCAGAGATCTGATACAGTTACCAGCACGGGCATCCCCGAGCTTTCCCTGACTCCGCCTCGCATGAATGAGCAATGGAAACCTCGTAAATCATCGAAGAGAACGGGAAAAAAATTCAGATGATCGCTCAAGCAAAGCTCGGCGTGTGCGGAGCGTTTCGTTTCGAGGTCTTTTTATTATTCTCATCTCTTTGTCCCATTCCTGCCCATGATAACAACCCCCTAGCTCCCTTCAAGCTTCCTCTTCCGTTTCTTTTCTTTTCTCTTCTCCATCTGCTGAGCAGGTTCTTCGCTTTTCCGTTTACATTTCATTTGTGGTTTGCATTTAGCTGCTTCTTCTTCTTCTCTTCTTCTTCGCCATTTCCCCTTGCATAAGGTCAAGGTTGAGCGCCCAGGGTCACGAAGAACGTGCGCGGGAGATTTGTCCGTGAGAGCAACTGCATCCAACCCACCCCTGTTCTCTATAGCTACTATAACACATCCCTCTCCTGCTCTCTCCTTTCCACTCGGGGCTTGTTTCTTTTTAGCACGACTCACAGGCTGAGCCTTTTTATCTTGGGGTGTTCGCTTCATTTCTTCGTTTCGCTCTTGACAGGCCGGGCCTATTTTTGTCTTTCATAAGTCTCCTGCTCTGGCTCAGGAAGACGGGGGACACTGGGAATATAAGTCAGAAAAGGGGAGAACAAAAAAAAGAAAAGGAAATAAGAAAGAAAAGAACACGAGAATCAAGATGGCCATCTCCAAATCTCTCACCAGGAGTGCTTCCACAGCTTCCATCAGATACAGGTAAGCTCTCGAGAGAAGCTCTTCTTACATGCGAGATTCCGAGTCCCTACTTATGCTAACAAACCCGCTACTAGATATGCTTATGGAGAGCTCATCCGCGTCTATGTCGGCCGCGAGAACCGAGAATTCATCATCAACAGGGCCCAGCTCTGCGCCGCCTCATCCTACTTCCAAGAGAAGCTCAAGCTCGTCGACGACTCCTCGGTCATGCACCTTCCACATGACTCTCCCGCCATGTTCGAGCTGTTCGTCACCTGGGTCCACAGCCAAGTCTCCTTCCGCAAGTACCTCGACGACACCATCACCATGGCCTGCAGCCAGGCCGCCAACGTCCCCAAGGGCGTCGACTCGTCCACCCTCTGCCAGAAGCTCCATTGGGCCCTGGTGCGCCTCCACCTCTTCGCGTCGACCCTCAACATCCCCACACTGCAAGATACGGCCATGGATGCCATCCAGGACCTCTACCTCCGCCGCGACTGGGACGTGACGCCCCGCTTCATCGCCTTCCTCTACGAACAGTGTTCCCCCTCGGCCTCACTGCGCCTCCGCCGCTGGGCCGTGGCCATGGTCGCCTACACTCTCTCCTCCACAAACTCCCTCGACCGCACACCCGACTCCGTCCCCGCCCAGTTCCACATCCTGCTCAAGACATTTCCGGAGTTCAGCGCCGAGTACGCCAACCACCTCCGCAAGATGTCCGTCTCCGGCCTCGATATCCGCGTCAAGAACCCTCAGCTTCGCATCCCCGCCAACCGTCTGCGTAACGAGGAGCGACGCTTCGCCTTTCGGCAGTGCGCATTTCACACGCACCGCGCCGCTGTTGGAGAGAAGAAGTGTCCCCACGACTTGGCGGAGATGAAGCTTAAGAGGATGCCCATCATGGCTCCTCTTGTTGAGGACATTAGCGGGTTCGAGGAGGCTTTGAAGACGCAAGGGAATCCGGACGTGCCGAAGCCTTTGAGGCGGCTTAGGTCTGTCTCGGGGAGCCAGATATGAAACGGGGTTTTTGTGGTGGACGCTAGGTTTTGGCGATGGAAAGTTGGAACAAGCATCTTTGCGTTTACGACTGAAGTAGTCTGTCCGGCCTTACGTTCCTTATGACTTTTCCTTTTCATCCTTTTTTTTTCCTCTCTATTTTCCCTTCCTATTCGCTTCTTCTTGGTTCCTCGAAGCACTCTTGGGCAACATCTAGAGCATTCGAGGCCACCCTTTTCGGACAACCATTCCCTTTGTCCCCATACAATTTTTGTTTGCCGAAATAGCAAATACGCCATACCCCCCGTCTTTCACTTCTTCCGATGCGAGCGGCACTCGTTCCATCGCGGGGTCCAAGTCGATAATCTCCCCCATTTTCCTATCTCTTATTATACCCGCTCCAGAAGAAAGCACAGATCTCTTTTCCAGAATGAGAAAAAAATATTCAAATAAATGTACTCGAGATGCATTGATAGCTTTAAACCGGGATACCGCAAAAAAAGTAAAATAAAATATCAATTGAAGGGGTAATTATTAAAGTGCTTGCATCCGTTTACACTCGAGTTGATGAGGGCGGAAATTAATTGCGACGACCTCCTCCTGCAAGGGCTCATTCCCGTGATGTCATGCATCAAGGATGGTCAAAACGGCCCCTCTCCTCGATGACCCATTCTTGAATGCGCAAGTAATTCAATCTTGTTTGCGCTCTGTCCTCGTACCGCATGCATTTGATTAAGGTCATGCGAAGCTACCCTCGCCTCAAGCCTCGGCCGGAACTTGCCCTAAGTTTTTATTCTCTTCTTCCCTTTTCTGGTTTAATGGCTGCTCGTACATTGTTACATGGAGGAATGGAGTAATGATCGGCAGGAACAGCGCCTCGAGCTGAGGATACGAGAAAGCGACAGCCGCAGAGAGGCACGAGCAACGCAATTCATGCCGGTCTCTCAAAATCAGAAAGCGATACGTTTTTTTATGGAAAAAAATTCGTCATTTATAGATACTAAATAGGCAAGGCCACCTTCTGACCCTCCCATTCGTCTCTCAGATCGACATCAGCTCGGTCAACATTGTCATACCCTCATCATAACTGTAATCTTGACATGTCCAAATGGAGAGGACAAGAATAAAAAAGGTAAAATAAAAGAGGAATAAAAGAAAGTAAAGAAATGAGATGAAGAGAAGAGGAGAGAGAGAAAAATAAAAAAGGTGAAAAAACAATCCTCCTGGAGCCTCCTTGTAAGGAAACTGGTATTCCCAAGGCACGCCAAGGCATATAAGAAGTAGAAAGGCAAAGGCGAAAGTTAGGTTGGCAAATAAAAGTAACAGGATAAGAGTCGAAGAAGAACGTGAAGAAGAGCATCGAGAAGAGGAGTATAATCATCTATACATGAACCCTCCAAGAAATAAAAATAAAAATAAAAAAGAACATGATGGACTTCGTATCGTCGTAACTTTTCATAAAACGCCGGCCGTGATATACCCAAAGAGAAACAGAAGGAAAACAGGAAGGAAAAAGAAAGGGGAAAACCCCCGATTTCAAATAAAATTCCTGAGAGGCAGAGATGCGTCAGAGGAAGCAGAAGAGAAAACAAAACAAAAGAAATGTACGCCTGAGATATGCAAGTATGCAAATCGAGATGCCCCGTAGCAAAAGGCGGAAATCAAAGCGAGGATGCTGTAGTAGTAGCTCCTTTCGCGGTTTAGCAGCGGGGGTTATAGAGACGCTCATAACTTCCTAGTTAAAATGGAGATTCCGACCGTCTCCAAGTATGATCCCGCTGTCGGAACTCTCTTAGGCGCTCATTGATGTAAGTCAATCGACTGGCAAGGTTCGCCGCCCTCGCAGGGGTATCAGCATCATTGGCAGCAGGCTGCTGAATAGTAGCAAAAGGGCGACGGACTTCGCCAAAAACGAGGTCTTGAGGTTGGGAGAGACGATTCGGGAATGAGAGGCTAGAGGGCGGGGCCGAGAATGGAGAGCCGAGCCGCGGTGGTTGAGCAGCAGGAAGCGCAAGGTTTGCAGTAGATGCCATCGCGGGAAACTTTGATCCGCTCGGGACTGATGGCTCGGCTGTCGCCACCAACTCTTCGATATGAGTGCGCGGGACAAAAAGATCGTCATGCTGCCTCGAGCTCGTCGAGCTGAACTCCAACTCGGGTTTGGCTATCGTGCTTGCAGTAGTGAGACTGTCGCCTGCAAATCCAGGCGCAGTCCATAGATCTGACCCGAGACTAGGTCGTTTGCCCTTCCGCAACTCGCTGGCTGCTTGGCGAGATCTACGCTTTTGGAGAGTATTCGATCGGCTCCTTGTGAGTCGCGCTGGTGATTGAAGCCCGCCGCGACGAGGCTCAAAGGTGTTGGTCTGGCGCTGGGGCATCGATGAACGGAAAGAGAAGCCGCCAGCCAGAGTATTGGTGGAGCTAGGTCCATAACTTCGGGCAGTGAAAGGAGAGCCAAGCCGGTTGCGAAGGCTCTCAGGGAGTTCCAAACTAAATTGGGTGGGCTCGACTACAGGCTCCGTGGCTGCGTTTTCTAGTACCGTAGACTCTAGAGCTGAGCTCGTCAACTGCGCCAGTGGGCCTGTCGGCTGCATGGAATCGGCGGTACTGAGAGCCAGTGACATGTTCATGTCACGGGCCGAGAAGACAGAGGGTGATCGAAGCGGGGTAGATTTGCGATTCCAGTGACGAGTGATGGCTCGTCCGAAGGGGGTAGGGCTGTGAGAGAGATATTGGTGTGTGCGGGCGGCCGACGATGCTGCCTTCATTCGGCACAGTTCTCGTAGGCGAGCTCGCGTCGCAGAGCATGTGTGGGGCCACTGGATATAGGCATTTGGGCCGTCGGCTGTGGGAGTGTTGCTTCCGCTCTTTTGCTCAACAGTGAGAAGGGGTCTCGATCCCTTCCAGCTCCGCTTCGCCTCCCGTGCGACGCGAACACAGACTCCATCAGGAGGAATACCATTTCGGCCAGCGCGGAAGGGTGTCACCTTGGGGTCTTGACAGTACATTAAATACGTTGACCACAGATGCTCGCTCATTGCCTTCGTCCACGGCGCCCTTCGCATTTTCCCTTTTGATTTGGCGGGGAGGGCCTGGGGGATATCATCGGTAATTTGGTTGAACACCTGTGAAGATTCACGTTCGTATTCGGGACTTATGCAGTGGGCCTCGTCGGAGGCCAGCGAGATACGACTAAAGAGAGAGACACTGGTATGGGTGGATCTCGCGGTAGATGGCCGGCTCGATTCGCATTCGGGGCTAGACTCGGAACTGCTGATCGCAGAGTCAATAGTCCAGTCAGGATACCGTCGTGATGATGATAGAGATGCGCCTGCGTCTGGCGCGGGTGTCTTTGGAGGAGAAAATGTGCTCGCCCTCAGCCTCTGGAGGGGCATTCCACATTCTTGAATGCTGAACTGCGGAAGAAGAGGAAAGGGTGCGGTGCGTGTAGACGATTCGGCCGGCTCTTCAATGTCGGGAACTTCAATACTGGGAATCGGGACATCGGCGGCGGCAACGGATGCGAGGAACTGCTGTGTAGGCGCGGTAAGATACGATGCTTGCGACGCGTTGCGACGCTTGAGCCTAAACTTCGGGCGTGGAGGAGATGGCGGCTGGGCTTCACCGTCTGTTGTAGCTAAAGGTTCAGGCGTTCGGGGCTCTGGGAAGTCGGGGTCATGGTAGCGGAAACCCCTTGGTAGGGTAGCCGCACCGGAATGGATCGCGCTCATGGTCTCCGTGGTTACGTCGCGCCTGATGGAATGCGACGAAATTGTAATAGGATATTTCGGATAAAAAAGGGCAATCGCGTCGAAAGAGGACCCGTGTTTCGGCGAGGATAATGGTAAGAACAAAGAAAAAGAGAGACCGAGCTCCTAAGAAATCGAGGTCGAGATATCGAAGGAGAGAAAATGGGGCAGTAAACGCGCCGTTGTAGCCAGGTTCAAGGCGTGTCGCGCGATAGGTCAGGGGGTTGAAGAGGGACGATGCGAGACAAGGTGTCGGTCCATCAAAGCGCAAAAGACAGGTGCTTTTCACGACCTGATTGATAAATCGAATTCCCCAAGACCGACCTCTTGTTGCTATGCAGTTTGTTCTGCGCGAGTTCGTCAATAGCGGGCCAAGCTGGGCGTCGACTGCGACAGAAAGTCGGATGGCTGGGGACAGATTGGACGGAGCGGAAGTGGCGCTTTATCCAGAAAGCCGACGACCAAGAAATTAAATGCAGCAGCAAGAAACCTGCAGACACGCGCGAACGAGTCCCGTCGCTGGACCCAGCAAAAAGTGAAGAATAGAGTGTGCGTAAATCGGCAGGATATCTAGCAGAATTGCGATGAAATGGGGTGGAGAGGAAATATTAAGAGGGCGTCGTAGCGTCGTGGGAATCGTGGGCAGACTAATCGTGGGGGACGAGGACTAGGGAAATAATGGGCAAAGATCGTTGGGTTCGGTGTCGCAATACTGGGGTCGTAGGCTTGTCTGGGCGTGGTTCCCCTGTGCTCTGTGCTCGCTCTGCGACAGGCGGAATGGAATTTAGGGTGGCGGGCAGTGGAGATTGGGGTAAGGGCGGCCTTTACTCGATCAATCTTGCCTTCTTCAAGAGGTGATAACGACCAAGCTCAGATATTGGCACCACCACGCCGTTTGGAAGATTGTCGGCCACCAACAAGCACAAAAGAGAAAATAATGAAAAAAAGGAAAGAAAAGAAAGACTTGAGGGTTAGTAAATTGGGGGAGGGGGGAATGTTGGAGAAGAGAGGAAAAAAAGAAATGAGGACAAGAAAAAAAGAGGGTAGTGGTAACTCTTTCAAGATCGATGGGAAGAGGAAAGAGCGGCAAAATTGGAATAGGGAAACGGTACGAAGTAATAACCGGCGGTTGTAGTTTAGCTGAGCATCTCGAGTAATGAAGGAACATGGGAACTAGGGCCAGGGCGGTACAAAGGAGTGTACACTACCCGCGTCTTCGTACCTGCCAGACAATCGATACTTCGTACAGTGCCTGACATCCAGTGCTTACCTACTTTGTACTTAGCACGGGGCACGGAGCCTAGAGTACAAGCTAATCAGGGTCAATTGACCAAATCAAGCGTGGTTTTCTGCTCTGTGCTGTCCGATCCGTCCTGAACAGGGAAGCAACACAGCGAAAACACAAAATTAGTGTGGCTAGGCAGGCACTGTGGATGTACCAAGATACCTATTTCGCACTTTTACTTTGTACCGATTCTGTTTGGGAGCGAGATACAGGTACCTACGCTATTTAGAAGCTTAGCCAGGGCATTCAATACTACAAGTACGTTCAACTAGTACTTCAGAACCTTGTTCAAGGGAAGGACAAGGATTGACGTCCATTTGATCAACGTTGTCTATGTACCGTACCACTGACGTTGGTACGAAGTAGTTGAAGAAACCTGGGCGGTAAGAGATATCAATTGACCATATCTACTGAGTAGTCTGAGTCGGATGTATTCACACTCCGTGAGGGGAATAGCGCATTTTCGTCAGTCGCATCGTGCGTCTTGTGCCCATGCAGTCAACAGTCCCTGCAGTCGGGTAGCGTTGAGGCAATAGTTGGCATGTATGGACCATCAACAAGCCGACATTAGGAAGATCATGTCCACGAGTCGTCAGATCACCTTGCGGGCCCTACAAGTGTACTTCGTAGATATTTCATGGGGGCGGGTCCGGTTCTTCCTGCGCCATGTATTAAATGCCATGGCCCTTGACTTCGTGCAGGCCCCGGGTGACGATTGTACATTGAAGGAATGTGGAATTTTGAGACCAAGATTAAGCCGGTCCTGTAATTATGTGCGAAGACGAGAGTAATATCCGGGGCCAGCTTTGGATATGCCTTGTCTGGCGGGAAAAAAAGACGAGGTAAAATAGTAAAATAGAGAGAGAACATTACCCCCTAGGGTACGAAGTAATTGACCTCTCATCAGCAAGCCCCTGGCTCCAGAAAACATGATGGCAAGTCAAGCACTTGCTTCGTGTTGTTCTGCAGGAGATGTTGTATTCGGTTCGGTGGGCTCGCCTAGTAGTGGAAGAAGTGGGCTCAGTTATCCTGGCGCCATGCCATAGGCCTTCGCCTTTAGCTTGCGGCGACTGCTCGACAGGTTGATGCATCCCGCTAATGTAAAGGGATACGGGTGGAGGCGCAGATTGTGGCCAGTCCTGGGGGACACGACAGTCAGGAGTGCATATGCATCGATCCCCAACTCTCAGAAGCGGCGAACGGGAGCTATGAAAACGGATAGCTGAGGCCGGATGGGGTTCATCCATAGCGAATCGATATGGAGGAGTCGCGTCTGGCAAGAAGCGCGCCAGACCAAAGGATTGGTTCGGGCGATGGCTGGGATCATGCTGTTGTTTGGGGGTGTCATTGGGCATTGGGTTGCTGCGAAGTAAACCGCAGCTCTCCGGCAGCTGTTTGTCGTCCTCGTTGGCTTGGCCTGGAACGATTGAGACTGCTATTTGTACAAGCCACCTGCTCGACTGGGCCGATACTCAGACAACACCTAACATCGCATCTGATGTCGTTGTAACTCTCGTCTTCAATCGCCTGCCTACCCAAATGGGCTTTGAAAGCTGAGGTAGTTTTCGCATTGGCCAGAACTGTGACATGCCTCGCTCTTGATCAGTCTCTTCAACCCACATCCGCATCCCTTACACGTGCGTCGACAACTCGGAAGCTCGACCCGGAGGCAACAGAAAACGGACAGGATGTGGTGACGAAGACCAATAGTGACAAGCTGACAAGGGACAACAAATATTAGAGACATCACACCAGACTAACCGTTGAGGAGTTCGCATCAAGATTCGGCTCCCAGCAGCAGATTTTTATTCCTACAGATGTGTTGTTACGCGATCAGTCTGTCGCCAGTTTATTTCTTCTCGATCACGAGCCGCTGCCAATTTACTAGGAACACCTGCAATCAGTAAGCCCTCAAGTTGTCGACAGAGATGAGGGGCACCTGCCAGTTGTCAATTGAGGTGGGCGGGGACTGACGTCCAAAATTCTTGGAGAAACCGCGTTCCTGACACGAAAAAACGCGCATGTCGCGCTTTGGACTAGGGTAGCCCCGCTTTTCAAGCCTCCAACGGTGAATGCAACACAGTGTATTTTGTGCAGTTAACATAAACTGTGTGAAGTCGTTGCATAATGATGTGCGGCAGGGGCATTTTTTTTCCAGAATCTACGGGGCACGAAGTACTTTGTCGCCGCTGAGCACGAAGGTACCAAATATCCAATATCAATTCAATCCTCGAGAATTTCAAAGTGAAAAAAAGTCTGGCCTCATACGAAGTAATAACGCCTAAAGAACTTGCCAATTGCAACGGTACTTACCATTTTGTACCTCGGTAATAACTCGCCTATGTAGTACTTCTTATACTGAGTGTACTTCACCAATCCCATGTATCAATATCCTCTCCCAGTCCAAGGCTGGGGAAGTCACCTTGAGAAGAACATCCGAGAACTTACTTCGAAGAAAGGAACTACTGCGTACTTCGTACTTCACCATCGGGGAATCCCCGTTTCGCCTCTTCTTTCGTAATAAACCCCCGAAAGAGCAAGACCCAGAGTGCCGATTCGGCAGTGCTCATCAAGGATCAGCTCCCCACCACGTACGACGTGCACTGCACTACTCATACAGTAAAGTAAACTTAGCTCAGCACATGCAGACTTGGATCTATCGTGACTCTGGGGCTTCGGCATTCCTCACCGACTCCAGTGGGCACCGGCCTTGCCTATTGCATTCTTACCCGCAAGCGCAAGTTTTGTGCCTTTAGCCAGACCCAGTTCGTTAGGGCTTACGCCGTGCTTGTTGGCAGCAGACTACTTCGTACACTAGATCAATGTTAAAGACCACAGCTGAAGTGCTGAAGTGCTGAAGTGGACCACCCCGCATTGCCACGCTTCAGGAACACGCAGTGAAGGAAGCCAGAGCACGATCTGAGCTAAGATGCGGTGAAGCTGACGTGGTAGAGCAAAGTGGTACTGTATCACAAAGTGCTAGCCTGGAAGTGGATACAAAGCCTCGCATCAACGAATATCCCCTGACAACAGGACCACATCCAAGTAGGCGGTGAAGGACTTAGGTTGCTGTTTGGGAAACGCGCTGGAATGAATAAGGACGCGACTGGTGGTTTTCGTTTGATTTTTGGGCCGAGATGATTCAAGAAGCTCTGTCAACGCCGTCGATGTTTCGGCGAGGTTCATATTTCTATCCCTGTCTTCCGGCGATAGAATTAGAGTTATTACAATTGATCTTAGTTTTCTTCCAAGATTGAAGGGGTATCACCGACAAAGACGTTCATGCGCCAGCCGAGTTCGATTTCGCAGCCGATTAGCGAGTGATGATAAACTAAGATCAATCCATGTTCTTAAATCGAGCCTGGAAGTTTCATCTCTATTAAGCCGCTGGCATTATAGGAACACGACCAACCCGAACCGCAGGTCAACGGAATCCCGCCGACCTGATCCCTGCCTGGATCCAGCACAAACATTATATAAATCAAGGGATCCCTAGATCCCTTGAGGTGGCAGAAGGCGACCCGTGAACCATCATGGCGGGCATTGACCTCATTCCTTCCCGCTCGATTCACGCTTTCTTCGTGCAAGGTTCATTTAAGCTGATGACCAAACATCAGTGGCAGCTCGACTGAATTCAAAATCCATCCCTGATCCATACACGCTTGTCCCTTACTTCGTGCCGTGCTGCAAACAATTTTGAATGGACGCGAGTATTAATACACGCAGACGGGGCCATGTGCGAACAGCAGAAGTTGGTACAACTCTAACTTCTGAAACAAAACAAAATGTAAAAAAGCAAATTATCAAAAGCAACACATTAGGACAATTCCTTCGCACCAGGACGAGTTGGGACGACTGGAGGGTAGATCACGGAAATTGAGCTCTATGGCGTCATGAGATATACGATATCTCTGTGTGCGATGCAACGCAGCACGAAATCGTGACCAGTTTCGCCGACAAGATGAGATTTGCTAAATGCTAGGACCTGGACACACCGAAAAGAGACTCCTGCCAAGCCATGTCAGTGAAGATCGGACAGGAGACGGGCGGAGAGACCGACCGTCTTAGACTTGTCCAAGACAATAGATCAATGGTATGAGCTTGCCCAGAAGCGGAATCCCCCACGGAACACCAATTGGTAGTAGGTCTTATCGTCAGCAATAGTCCAAGACTGACACGAACCCAAAGAATCTACCATATGTCCCGACGAAAATAGAGAGGGGAAAGAAAAAACATGTTTCCGACCTCCTTGGTCACCCCAATTTTTTCGCTGCCGATACCAAGGAAAGGCGTGTGCCACTCTATGCTGTCTCATCGGCCTCCCTCCTTCCCTTCCCCTCGATCTTTGAAGCGATCACGGGCAGGATACCTTCGTAGTCGGGTCGCACTTGCTTTTGCGACCATGGCAAGGACTCCTTTCTGTCTTAGACATGTGCCGCCTTTGGATAGCTTCTATTACGAGCTCAATCGATAGCGCATTCTGGCATCTGATCCTGTGATATGTTACATATTTCGGTTACTCGGGGAGGTATCCCAGATATACGATGCAGTTTCTCCTCCACATCCCCCGCCTCTTCTATCTTCTGCGGGAAAACGAGCCTTTGAAGCAACTTGCATTGCTTGCTACCAGAGCAGAGGCAGAGGCACTGTAGAAGATGCTTCATACTCAAGTCGTAACGCGGATGGCGCGGTACCTTCCGCTTGCGAGAAGGGTCGCGGCTTTCGTTCTCTTGGTCCTCTTATTTCATTACTTCACGCACTCGGGAAAGCCATACGCAGACGAAGTAATCCTCCGGTTCAAGGATTCCAAGGTGGTGTTTACGGAGCGCTTCATGCAGAATGACATAAACGGCGGTTCTGACGGCTCGGCTCTCGAAGCGCTGTGCTCGAGCAAGAACTGGTATCCAGATAGAGTGTTCAGCTGTTATCCCGCAGAGGGTGGGATCGCCTCAGTTCGACAATGGGAGCTCCAGTGTATTCGCCTTGCAATAGAGACAGGAGGTGAGTCCAATCGCAGGCGGGATACCTTCACTCAGACCATACGATACTTAGACCTACGCATCCAGCATCCACTCTCATCCTTCCAAACATCGTCAAACGCAAAGACCGCGACTACCGACATCAGAGACGAGCGCATGCCCCTCCCACAGGCCTCCCCATGGACTACATGTTCGACTTCCAACATCTCAGGGACACATTGGAAGCCCATTGCCCCCAGATGAAGGTCTACGCTAGCATTTCTGATCTCCACGACGTACCTAGCCTTCTTACGCCAATAGATTTCAAGACGAACGATGTTTTCGGTGAATGGGAGGAGATGGCCAGACTCTCTACCATTCCTGCTCCTGCGCATTGGAAGGCCAAGTTTGACATTCACATCGAGGTAATACGATCCACGAAAAGGCTGAACAGCAGACCACAGGGTGACCCTTATCGCGTGCGGTTGATGCCTTCCGGGATGAGTTTCCCTGTATACTACGACAGCCCAGAAACTCGCCATGATATCAGTGCTCTATTGCGATTCCGGCGCGATGCCCGACTCCTTGCCGGCGCAGCCCTCTTCAAACTATCAGGGAAATACGACGTGAATGTCGACCCGCGCTCTGGCCGCGACGGGGACGGTTTTGCGGGAATCCACCTCCGCATCGACGCCGACGTGAAAGATGAGCTAGGGAAATCGATCCCCGAGTTCGCCTACCAGGCATCCGAGAGCGTCAAATATGTCACCGACGCAGGACTCAAGATAGCGTTTCTCGCGACCGGCGGGCCACGGGAGACGATTACTGAATTCGTGGAAGGAGCGCGAGAGTTCAACCTCACGGTAGTGACGAAAGAGATGCTACTAGAAGGCCACGATCTAGAGCAGCTTCGGAAACTCACATACGACCAACAAGCCATCGTGGACTACGAGATTATGAAGCGCGCGACGAAAATGGTGGGATTGGGCATGAGCAAGTTCTCGGGCGACCTTGCCATTGCGAGGGCGGAGGCGTATGGCGGAGAGCCTATCTTGAAGGTCCCCGAGCCTGACGATACGATGATGTGGAAGGACGAGCACACGACACTATTCTGGCGTATGCCGGGCATTGATTGGGCGAAATGGGTGAAAACTTGGTGGCCGTAATGCGAGGATTGAATGCTGCCCAGCGGACAGCGGAGAAGAACTCATGCTAGTATCACTAATTAGCTCAGGATAGGTTGAAGTGAGTCTAAAAATTGTGTCTGGTGGGATTTTAGTTCGACAAGACGTTTACGTGAGCAATACAGAATTTGATTAATTGATTATCGTGATCTACTGAGTATAAGACTATAACTCGATCACAATGATGCTACAATGGTCATCCATTGATGGACCAAGTATTTATATCTCGCCCAACCCTCACAAGACCAAGGAAATAGTTTCCTTATTCTTCATATCTGTCATTCCCTTTGTGGACCCTTGCCTCATTTTGACTTAATCAAGATCAATTAACAAGAGTGACCGAAACATTTCTGTTTTGCGCACCCATTGCAGCCTTACAACCCTTCAGGTACCCCGCCATGGCAGCCAAAACTAAGTACATCACGATCTCCAACTTCAAGGAAGAGCTCACGGCATGGAGTCCCGACTCTCCAAACCAGCTCTACGCCATTGTTGACATGGGAAGGTTAGCAGATCCCCAGATCTCGTCAGATCTTGTAAAAATACCCAGATCCAATTGTAAATAACCGCCGCTGATCCTTCTCGCTCACCCCCCCTCCCCCACCCTCAGCAATGGCATCCGCTTCACCATCACAGATCTCACACCGCCATTCACCCGCCTCTTAAAATGTATCTACCGCGAACGTGCAGGCATCTCCCTCTTTGACGCCCTCTCATCCTCCGCACCACCCTCATCGACAGACCTAAACTTCCCCCAAGCGACAATCACGCTAGTCTCGGAAACCCTCGCCCGCTTCCGGCGCATCGCCGACGCGCATAGCGTAGCGCCGGAGAACTTCTCCGTTCTCGCCACGGAAGCCATGCGCCGAGCCTCCAACGCCTCGGCGATGCTCGATGCCATCCATGAGCATGCCGGCGTAGGTGTGCACGTCCTGGCTCCCGAGATCGAGACTCTCTTCGGAGCCATCATGGGTTCTCGGAGCTCTTTCGTCAACGTCGACCGCGGTGGGTTGTTTCTGGATCTAGGTGGTGGGTCGGTGCAGATGGCCTGGGCAGACACGCGGTTGCCCGACTATGAGGTCAAGGCTGCGCTGGCGGGTGTGTCGTTGCCATTTGGGGCGGCGAGGTTTATTCACGTGCTCCAGGGGGACGCTAAAGTTGCTGCCACTCAAAAGGAAGTCTTACGCTCGGGAATGCGCTCTGCCTTTGCTACTCTTTGCGAAAAGTTCCCGTCTCTGAAAGAGTGTTTGGCTGCCGGCCAGGGCGTCGATGTTTACCTCTGCGGCGGAGGTTTCCGGGGCTATGGCTCGATGTTGATGCACAACGACCCCGTGCAGCCCTATCCCATCCCGTCTGTCGGAGAGTATACCGTCCCCGGAAGTTTCTTCTCACAGACCAGACGTATGCAGGAAGTCAACGAAGAGTTCGGCGGCAAGATCTTCGCCATGTCGAAGCGTCGGAGAAGCCAGTTCCCCGCCGTCCTAGAGGTCCTCGAGGCCTTCATTGCCGCGGTTCCGGCTATCCGCACGGCGACTTTTTGTACGGGTTCCAACAGAGATGGAGCTCTGCTTATGAAACTTCCCCGCGAGCTCCGGGAGTCCAACCCGTTGGAGGCACTCGCGAACGTATCGCCGGCAGACAAACCCGTAATCGATGCCGCCACGGCCGTCTTGAGAGATGCGCTACCAAATGAGCAGGACCTCTCATCAGTGCCAACCATCTTCTCACTTGGCCTCGTGCCCCTGTTCGTGCAGAGGATTTGGTACCGTCTTGGAGAAGATGTGTATACTAACGCTGCATACGTGCTGCATGAGGCCGTGACGAGAGACCCTAAGGCGGCCGGACTGACACATCTCGCCAGAGCGGTTCTGGGAATGACGGCAACGGCGAGGTGGGGATCGAGTCTTGGACCGATCGATGCGCAGTTGTACACGGGTTTGAAAGGTCTTCTGGATGCGGCGAATAAGACTTCCGGCTTTTGGGCAGAGTACCTTGGGGTGGTAGCGAATCTCTTGGGGATCGTCATCCCATTCAAGCCCAAAAAGGCCGAGGATATCACAAATGCTATCAAGTATGACACTCTTACTCCTATTTCTTTTTTCTTCTCGTCCTTTCCTTCGCTTTTTCTAGATCTATATATATCTTTATAGCGAGTTTGTTATCGAAGGCCGCTAACTTCTGTCCTAGAATCTCTGCATCACTGGATAACGGCAAGAAGAAGGACAAGATTAAACTCAAGCTCCAGATTGCCCCCTACGCGTTGAAGGGCGTTGATATGACAGCTCTTGAGAAGATGGTTGAAGATATCGGAAAGCAAAGAGGAAAGAAGAGCGATATCAAAGTCCGCGTCGAGATATCTAAGCTTCAGTAAAATGCCTTTTTTCTTAATGAACTAAAACCTCATAACTAGATTTTCTTCGTTATCTTTTTCAAATCGTCGACTCGTGCCTCATGCCATGTATGAACGAAATAACGCGTAGCCACCTCGACTAAAAACTCATCAATCATAATCTCTAAAAAAAAAAGGAAATATCGTACCCAGAACCTCTGGGAGGAACAGGGTTTCAAGTCCTAGCTTTTTCATCGCTCATGTTTTTGCCATCATACTGCCCCCGTTTCTTCATAGCCAACGTCAAATCTCATCGTAAGAAATTAGAAAAGAAACTTGTCCGACCAAAATGCAGAAAGGAAATGCCGAGAATAGCGAATGGATAAAGCATAGCAAAGTCCAAAAAAAGAAAGAACAAAAGTCTGAACGCGCATATGCAAAACGTAAGGCCGCATCTCATCACTCAATAGTCATCGTCCTCGTCGTCGCCATCGTCATGCGCATCGACGACCTTGGTGCTTCGGGAGGATGTCGATTTCCGGCTTCGTCGCTTCAATAGTCTCTTTAGCTCATTCTCAACAATTGTCGAGCCGAGAAGGTTGTCAAACTCGTTCTTAGAGCCGCGAAGCGCTTGGTCTATCGAGATGATTAGCACATATCCAGTATAATCGAAACCAAGGTTATTGTGCTGATGGGAAGGAACTTACAGAAATCAACTCGGTTGTCGAGAATAGACCGGAAAAGCGCAGAAAGCTCGTACTTCAGCTCAATAGGCATCCTCGCGCGGGAGAGGTCGAGCTCGAGGTTGAGGCTCTTGGGCGTGTAGAAGAAGCCTGTGTAGTAGGCCACCAACGCAGTGTACAGCCTGCGGGTGACTTCTCGACATCTCTTCTGGCTGCTGTGGGACACTGTGTAGATCTCCACATTAGTACACTGTCTTCCCACATGTATGCCAAGACAGCTGAATCTCTCTCTTAATAAACTTACAGCTGCTCAGAAGTTGTCGGTAGACAAAGATCAGCTGCCACAAGCAGACCCACAAAAGAGGCTTTTCAAAAGGCTGAACGGCCTTGCTTTGGGTCATGCAGCCATCGAGTTCGCTGAGAATGTCGCGCTCGAGAGACTCCATGGCCTTCTTGGCAATGTGACGGAGCTCCTCGTGGACGGAGTAGGGAAGGCGCATGACGCCCTTAGACGTACGGTAGTAAATACCATTGCTGTGGCTCGAGTTCTGCGTGTGCTGCGTCATCCAGATCTTGAACATGCAAGTCAATTTTCGGACCCGGTCAACAAGGTCGAACTAGGTGAGCGGTTAGCTTCCATTGCGGCTGTCGGTGGGAACAGCCTTTTTGGAGCTCACCTTGGGCAAGTAGTAGTCCCTGCTATTAGGCCGATCCGAGTAAGCCATCACAAAGGTTTCGACCGCCTTCCGGAACGGGGTCTTAGATTCGTATAGAATCTGCTGGCCGGCCCACCGGGCGAGAGAACCCCAGCTCGGAATGTGCTCCCTCGGGATGGCACAGTTGGGTCCGCTTAGCCGACCACCCTTCTCCGGATGGTAGGCCTGGATGCAGAGCTGCATCGTCGGGGCCGATGGGTCCGTCTCGGAAAAGGAGATGGGGGCGTAGACGACTCGTCCAGTAAGATCATCTCTTCGGACCGATTCTCCGGCTTTGTCTGTGTGACGGAGAAAGGGGGGGTGGAAATTAGTCTTGGGTTTCTCAAAGAGTACTGGGGACTTATACGGATGGAGGCAGGCAGGTCCCCCTGCCAGTTCGTGCCACTTCTACACCCCCCGCCCGCAAATGATCCACGTCTAAGACATGAGGTAATGCAAGTTTGCGGGGAGCCCAAGGATTCGAAGGTGGAAAAGCAACCTGCAAGGGCAAAAAAAGGGAATAATATGAACAATAAAAAGACAAGGGACTTACCATGGATGTTGACAAAAACGGGTCCAATTGTTGACAGTTGCTCGTGGATGCATAAGTACTCAAACTTCTTGCACTGGGCGCAAACACGCAGATCGCACTTATATGGGTCCCGTCTTAGTACCAGCCTTTCTCGACGACGGTTTCGTGAAGAGTCGCACGGGTTTTTTTAAGGAAAAACGGGAAGAGAGGAGGAGAAGTAAAAGGAGATTAAAGATCAGACGCTAAGGAAAATGCCGTGGATTGCGAGGGGAAAAAAAATCAACTAGTAGCGTGATGGGAAATTTTTGTATTGAAACTTAAAAAGGAGGACTTTGGGAAATTGCATTTTTTGGGATTGTGCAAATCGAGCAGGGGTATGCGCTTACACGAACTCGTCGAATCCGGCATTTTATACACGCTCCGTTCTCCCTGACCTCGGCCGTCTGCTCGGGATGCTGAAGATGCCTCTTTTTGCTGCTCTTGCTGCTGCTGGATTTGCTAGAAGAGGAAGATGAGGACTTGCGGCTGTGCTGCTTTGGCGACGAGGACCTGTGAGCGGGTGGCGAGGGCGGGTAGGATGGCGGGGAGGCAGCGGACGACGGAGGCGACGAGGAGGAGTAGCGAGGAGGGGAGGAAGAGTAGGATGAAGATGAGGAGGAAGAGGGCGAAGAAGAAGAGGCGGAGGAGCTTGAGTTTAGCATGAGGGAAGAAAAGTCATGAGGGAAAGCGTCTTGACTGGGGTCTTGATGAGGATAGGTCCAGTCGTCATCGTATTGCCGGACGTCGGGGAGGCTGTTTAAGAGCCCGCTGTTGTAATAAGCGTCCAGGAAGCCGTCAGAATGCTCAGAGGGGGGTGTCATCATAGAATGGGTTGTCAGGGCCGGGGTATGGCTAGAAGAGCCCTCGGATGATCGAGTCACCCCGTTACCCTGGTCCCGCTCCCACGCCGCAAAGTCAAAGTACTTTTCATATTCGATATCACCCGCAGGGGATGGGATATGCGAGACAAAGCCATGTCCCATGGGTAGGGGTGAAGCCATGGCTGGGAGGTGTGGGCTGGTGTCCAATATGGCAGCTCGCTGCTGTTAGCCGTGTAAGTCACTGGTGCCAATCTCGGTGGCCGTCAAGGGGGGGGTGTGCGTGTAAGCCTGAATCTGGGATCCGTTGTGCGGGTCTTGGTCAGATGGCTCCTTCAGATGAACTCAAGTTCTTTCAAAAGTCTCAATTGCAATCCTCGTGAGATCAAGACAGTAGAGATTTGTCTCTTGTGCAAAAGATTATCTTCTCTATCTAACTTGGGGCCTCTTTCCCTGCTTCTCCAACTCTGCTCTCGTCCCCCGGACCCAGATTCGGTGAGATCCGGACATCTCATTGGCCAATGCCCCTGTCGACCCAGATAAATGGGACCAATGACAGGCCCGCATTCCACCGAAAATTGAACCATCGCCATGGGTCGCCATGGGTTCTCGATGGACATGGCCCGTGACCGGTCATGTGACTTTCTCAGAGGACTTCATCCCTTCTTGGTCGCGGATTTTTCGGCGTGCGACGGAGCACCGGCCGGAAGGCTGGCACACGATAGTGAGGAAGGTTCTCGCAACACCTCTTCATAACACGCAGTACAAAGCTACAAAAATTAGTCGAATCGGGGAGGCGGCCCCTCCCGCAGCTCCGCAGATTCCTTGCAGATTCTAGGTTACTTTGCCGACCCTGTAAATCGTATCCGTCTGATCGATGGGCCAATGTTGTCGAGATACCTTGGGAAGCCTTTGCTGCCCGACTTCACCTGCAACATCCCGAATCCCACCCGCCTATAGGAAGACTCTAACGAGTAAGCCTTGTCCTTAGATTTTCATTGTTTGCCCTAGGCGCTTGTCATAGCCAGTCGGAAATTCCTTGTGCCCTGGTCCGCCTGGGTTCCTGCTTACCCTTGAAAGGCGCCCGGGGTAGTGCGGATCGTCGTACTGCACCGTACCACAACGCTACGTGACAGATCTAGTTTAGAATAATATTGATCACTGCCTCGGACTAAGTTTGGTACTACTACACTCGACTGGAATGTGGCATTTTGGTGGGTCGGAAATAATGGAGGGGTGTAAGTATAAACTTGAAGTATCAAATTGCTTTGCACTTTTCGACCCCCACAGTGGTCTGGTGCAGGTAGGCGAAGCATCAAGAGCGCGAACTTACACCGAATTTCGATCGCCAAGGCAGTTGGGAATCGTCCCAGCCAGATAAGTATGCATACAAATACGTCGCGCACACTCTCATACAGTGTTCTCGCCCTAAATTGGCTCGAATGCAAATTGCCGCAATGCATGGATTCTGCAACGTGGTTAAAGAAACCACCTAGGATGGACACCCCCCCGCGCCGCCATGCAGTATATACACGGCGGCCGATTCTTTGCATATATGACCGAGGCCATTACGGAGACGAGGTTGTAAATTTCTTTCCATTTTCCATTGTCAACTCACGCGAGACGTCAACAATCGCCTTTGTGGCACCTGCAAACTGGTGCTGGTGTGAATAGTTTTGGAGACAACTCGACGTCTCCTATCAACATCTGCGACATATGCCTCTACATTATACGAGTTGGCGCCACTATCAGGACATCGAAGGTCTCAAACGGGGGCGCCCTAGGAGACGGAGCCACCCATGCACACCCACACACACACAGCTCTTGTTATTCCGCGGCTGCAGGCCGACGGCCAGCCAAAGTCTCTGATATTTACGCGTCTCTTACTAACGGAGGTAAGCATAGGCACCGGTTCAGGATATTCCGTTAACGGGGACACCAGGCTCGACTTGTTGCCACATCCCAACTCAGTTCGCCTGATGCGGTACGAATATCCTGAGTGAATCTCGTAATCAAGCCAGGCAGCACGTTTATAGCCCTCTGGCGTGGGGTTAGGAGCCCGGTGAAACCCAACCTTCGCGTCCTCGAGTGTTACTGGCAGACCACAGGGTGGTCGCATGGCAGAAACGTGCATCGCATTCTGTCAATGAGAAGTCCCAGTGACAACCTGGGAGTGCGGCCTGATGGTCTATTTCCCAACCTGGTTTGAAGGCGTGGTTTTGAGGCGTTTCGCCATCGAACCGCTGGCTTCAACGAGGCCCTATCAAGCAGGATCTAGGTGTGTGTGGCACACGCAAAGGGACAGTGCATGCGCAGGACGAGTAGGCGATGATCCTATACAATAGACGGGACTATGAGTTCCCCCTTTCCGAGCCATCTCTTACGAACCCGTAGCCGAAGAGTATATGTACCGGTACTACCGTGGAATGCGTGGAGTGTGCATATCTGGGCTTAGGAGTTCTCACGGCCGCTCCATTTCCCCCTCCTCGTGAAAATGAGTGGGAACCGAGGTCGTTGGCTCTCAACACGGTGGTTGAATAGATAGAAAAGAAGGGCCCATGGATTCGGATTGACTCGGAGGGAGTTCCCAGGTTATCGGGATCCTGTGTGGTTCGCCCCGCGCCAAACTCATGCGGTCTCGTGCTGAGGAAGATCGTGGCTTGTGATGAGCATGTCAGGAAGGAGGGTCGTGGATCGAGGACAGGGTCCGCTTTGAGCTAAGCGGGCGCTGGATATGCCATCGCCCAATCCATTGGGTCGTCAAAGTCGGTTAGCGACCTGATTCGGTGGCTTTGGCTGCCTTGCCTCATTCGTGTCTCTTGATGGGGATGGATCAAGGTTGATTCGCTCTCACATTTGTAGACGCGAACTTTGAATCCACAAAGATCGACTGTTGGCAACTGACATGCACGTGCAAATCCACCTGACTCTCTCTGTCAGTTTGCCAAAAACCGGACACCTGGCACAGAGTGTGCTCAGGTGGTATCTTTCGATTCTGCAAAGGTACATGCCTGAGGTATTTTTTTCCCGCAATTGAGTTTCAGAGCCCCCACATCAAATTTTATGCAACAAGAATGGTCGTTTGCAGTCAAATCCGCTCTCACAACCTCACCATGTCTGACTTCATAGAGTCTTACTGGAAGGCAGCTATATCTTGTCGTCCTGCGAAGTAGATTTTTTCTTCTTCTTCTTTCCTTTCAGTCCTCCGATAACATTATTTCCCTCTACCAAGTCCTACCTCTCTTGTAATCGGGAGATGGCGGACAAGCCGAG
This sequence comes from Scedosporium boydii, assembly GCA_002221725.1. Taxonomy (NCBI): domain Eukaryota; kingdom Fungi; phylum Ascomycota; class Sordariomycetes; order Microascales; family Microascaceae; genus Scedosporium; species Scedosporium boydii. The sequence continues at coordinate 197,222 of NJFT01000019.1, forward strand.
GGTACCGCAGCCCCTGTCATTGTGTTCAGATCGGGAAGATTCAATTGGGCAAGCCAACGCTCATGTTCTAATTGACCCTTGCGTCTTTGGGAGATGAGCCAAAGAGAAGTCTTCACCCCAACATCGATGAAAGACCTGCGAAGGGGGATGAGACGAAGTATTACTTCGAACGAATGAGTGTGCTTTTACACAGGTAGTATAAGACAGATGTGCCAAACTTGTACGAAGTATTCCTCCAAGAGCAGTTTGGAGGCTCTTCGGAAACTGCGACGCGATCATGGCGTGCGCTTCAGCCCTGTGCCTCAGAGTCTCAGACACGCCTCGGTACATCAAATCCTGATGTCATCATCTCACCCTCAGCCAGAGGTGCAGCACAAATCGGCACTCCAAGGACGCTCACGTTCTTCGTACGAAGGAGCCCCTCGTCCACTAATAGGGAATGGCTATGTTCGGCGGATCGCGCGCTGAACATGTCGGGAGAATAGGGCGGCCCCGACTCTGCAGATATTATAGGAATTAATTCGATCGATACCTTTGTGTGTTTGTTGGCAAAGAAGCGAGCCTGTCATGCAGGTCTCGAGGATGGTGACCTAAATCCTTTTTGAAGGGATTGGGCTAAGCTGGCAAGGCTGGGTGGGCAACCAAGGTCTGCATCAATATTGCTTCAGCTGACCACCTTTAGACTAATAATATCTTGGGGGCAACTGGCGCAACTACGAGTTGGTGCACGTTCAAGCTGCAAGTCTCGATCGCTGTGCATGTAGGTTTATGCATGGTGACAGAGCCTTGTGATGATGTCCATGATGACGACAGGACCCGGCTCCGCGGGACTCCTTGCTCTTATTTCTTGACAGCTAAAAGGTACCCTGGCTGGTACACTCAAAGATCTCATGAGGATGAGCATCACTATTTAGTCGGCCAAGGATCAGTAATAGGAGGATGCGGCGGCGATGGGATATTAGAAGGATAATTAGTATATTAGAAGGAGGAGCGCATGTTCCACATGGCACGGCCTGGATTTGCTTCAGGTTCCTGTTGGCAGTGGGTAGCTAGCCCAGGCCCATCTCGAAATAGAAATCCCTTGCCAACAAGCTCCAATTGCAGGGGCTAGGACTGGACCCTCAGGCGAAGGATTGTAGTGTGCTTCGTACAAAGGTAGATCCTGCTCTTTTAAGGAGGTCGGTCGGGTCCCGAAATTCGTTGGAGATGGCCTGGCCCAGTTAAGGGAAAAGAAGTGACGGGAAAAGAGGACAGACATTAAACAGGACCCCTTGCTTGTCTCGGTCGCTTCGGACCTTTGGAATCCCAAGATGTTTCTGCTTCCTCCTGAATAATTATCTCCCTTCAACTCTCGACTCTTCTCGCCCCCATTTCCCAAATCCGAGCTTCACTCCTCGTGCGGACTTGGTGTTCGACAACCGCGGACTCAACAAATCTTCACCTTCAGGGGTACTTGCAGCACACCACGGAGCCGTCAGCTCTGCTCAGCCGACGACGCGGCTGGTTGCGTCATTAGAGCTAACGCCCAGTTCCGTGATGCATCCATAGTGGATATTCCTGAAAGTCGAGAGAACGCGTACGTACGAAGGAAGTACTGCAAAGCAGAGAACTGGTCACCACGACGGCGACGAACAAGGATTTGGATTTACAACAGATGGTGGTTGCTCTCTTTCAAGTTTTGGTTCAATTTGACAACAGCCACCAAAGCCAGGATTGGACGCAGAGACGAATGAGGAGGGGCAGTCGAAACCTTTTTTTCCCCAACCTAGCGAAAGCGAGTGATGCTTTGTTGTCGATCCCCGTCTGAACCGGTTTAAATCCCAACTCGGCCGATCTTCCCTATTTTCCAGGACTTCGTAATACTTCAAACGCGGCGACGCAAGGTGAACACGAGGCAGAAGGAACCGCCCGAAGCCATCCTCTACTAGAGTCGATCAGAAACAGCCGTCGCGCGCTTGTCTCCACCACCAAGCCTTGGCTCAGCCACCCAAGCCTTCGTACACCGGATGCTGAAGCGGACAAGGAACATACTGTCCTGACCCTATTTCCGTCTACGTCGAGTCGCTTTATCGGGCATCTAGTACGTTTGTTCGTGTTCTTCTCCCTTTGTTGATTGGGCACACCCGGCAAGTCGCACTTCAAAGTACCAAGTACTACAGCTCTGGCAGCGCTTTCATCAACCATGGCGAGTATGACGTCGGGTAAGTGACCTCCCTTCATGCCCTCCCTTCGTACCTTCCCTTTCTCGAACTGTGAGAACATTCCCCTCTGCTCCCGAAAAAAAAAAAATAAAAATATTACTACACCCATAATCCCCTTTCAATTGTTCTCTTTGACATGTCAAAAAAAAATTATATTTGGAGTATCTTTTTGTGTATTGCTCCAGTCCAAGGAAACAAGGACCGCGAGTGATTCGAATAAAGGACGGACGGCCTCTCTAGCTCCGGTGGAACCTTAACACCACATCCTCGATCCCTTGTTGCACAAGCTGAAAGGGTGGAGGGAAACTGGCTCCCCCATTCCATGAATAGAGCTGAAGGCCATTCCGACTCTACCGCCATTCCAAGAAACGAAAATCCTATACATAAAGCCCCGCAGCCCTCGCCCTGCGCATTGCTTACTTACACTCCACTTTCACCTAGAACCGTCGCAGACGCACTCTATCAAGCGCAAACCGATACCTCGTAGGGACTCTTCCTCGACTACAACCTCGATTACTTCACGAAGAAACAGCGTCGGGCCTGCCGAACTGTTCCCGATCGAACCTCCCGGGAGTTCCCAAGCGCCTGTGGCCGAAGAACCTCTCCTCATCTCCGTGCCTGAGCTTACCACTCCACCTGCTCCTCCATCCCCGCCGCCGCCGCCGCCTAAAGAGGAGCGAGCAGAATCACCTCTTCCATTCCCAGATGCTACCGACCCAGGCCGACCAACAATGCCCTCTTTATTTGTCCCCGAAAGCGAGGGCGTGCTGAGACTCCCGAGCCCAGCCGCACCTTTCTTGTCGAACCCTGCTGAGGCCATGAGAGAGCAGCCATATCCGCCACCTCAACATATCGACACCAGGGCTGATGGAAAACTGCGCAAGGCAGCCGATCAGCCGCCAGAAAGACGTCGTGGTACTTCCTTGCAAGGCCGACTGCCTATTCCTGTGATGGATGACGGGATTCATGGGCGAACCGGACGCCTCGATGCTGTTGATCATCAGCCTCGCGGGAGGAGTGTGTCGGCCCAGCCGCCCACCAGTAGGGATGGCGGGTTTGCTGCCCGGGTTCTCACGAAACCCTTCGATGGAGATACGAACTCGCCGCCGCCTGGCCAACAAAGCCCACCTAGGAAGACAGAGAAATTGCGTCGAAGCTTGTTACCAGGTGGAAGATCACGCTCGAACTCGCACGACCCCGGCAGCCACCAACCCGAGGCTTGGGTAATTAGTCCCATGAGCACGGAGAATTCGGGTGTTGAGTACAACGCATCCTTGCTCGTCAAGGCAGAAAAGGTAAGATTTCCTTGTCTCATCTCTCTGGCATCTCATATCTCGGTGCTAACATCAATATATTTAGGTTCCTGAGCTTTGGAATGATGCAGCGAATGTCTGCGTATACCTGTACCCGCCGGACTCGGGCTTTGGTCCATCCTTTAAAATACCAAGCTCTGCCATAGCCTCGTCCCTCATCTTTACCGAACTCATCCAAAATACGCTTTACCAAACGAGAGGATTCGGTGGTCGAGATAGACTCTCTGTTGAAGATGCAACACGGCCTCGGTCTGCTAGCCCGCCGATATCCCCAACTTCTGAATTCGAGTACGGACCGTATTACAACCTATATATTCCGTCTCCAGCACCTACAAATCCCGATCCACAGGGGCTTATGGTTCCATTGGACCGGCTAATCTCGATACGCAACCTTTTTGCGTTCCTCACAGGACAGCCACTGGTTGGGACGAAAGTTCACCCTACACCTTTCGCGATCTTCATGCAGATCTCTAGGCTTTTGGAGGAGTTCGCCTTCACCAGTTTCGACGGACTATCTTTCGGCCAGGAGGTTGACCTGTCGTTTGGTTTCTACATCCGCCAGATCGGCTTGGGCGATGTTCGGAACAGCCGCGAGAAGACGATTGAAGCCCTGGTTCTTGGTGAAAGGATGCGCTCCGCGGAACTTTACAATGAGGCCTTCACCCATGCTGTCGGCAAGTACTCTGCTATTGTTGACCTCAAATCCCATTTATTCGAGCAAGTTTCCAGCCAGACCCGCCAACGTCTGGACCGGGCTCATTTGGGCCTGCTCAATAGGCAGCATAACGTCAATGTGCGGCTGGAGCAATTTGATTTCCCTTCGTTGTTCACTGGTGTTGCCAATTCTACATCCCTGACAGAGTTCCGCAATGTCCGGTTCAAGCACTGGAGGAATGCGTTCACGCGAATGAGAAACTTCACCCTGGGTTACTACAAAACCGTCTTTGGAAGCTGGCCACCCAAGGCGAGCAGCCGGAAGAACCCGTTCTCAGAGAGTGGTCTGAATAGGCTTGTGTTGAAAGCACTTTATTCGGATATGTGCGCACTCTACGACCTGCTGGCTGACCGACAGTCTCTGACGCCCCGAGTTATCGACCAAGGGCTCCATGAGATGAAGGAAGGTGACGACCCCGTGATAACTGCACTGAGGCGAATGCTGTCCGAGTTTGATAACTCGTCTCCTCCTGTGCTGCCACCCATTCCTTTCGACATCCCTATGCTCCCCACGATGACGTCTATTCTGGAGACGTACGACAAGATGCCGGCGAAGGAGCAGGCAAAGTTCGACAGGAGAATCAAAGGCAATGAGCTTAGGCTAGTCCTTGAGAAGTCTTACGACTACCAAACCAACACCGTGAACCGGGATAACCCATTCCTCGTCGAATTTAAGGAGTTTGAGGGGAAGGAGGCTAAAGGCAAGACTGCGGCTGATTTAGCGGACCAAAGGATCGGATACTGGCTGTTCTTGTATGTCGTGATTCAGTCATTGCCCATCCTGGTTATGGATGCTCCTGGCCTGATGTTCTCGGAGGGGGTAGAGTACTTCTTGTGCGAGCCGCCTATGGGCAATCCGCCCTGGGCGGAAGACGGGAGCCAGGTACGCAAGCTGTGGTATGAAGTGTCGGGTGGCGCCGGATACGTCGAACTATCGGCGGATGCTGTCCTATTCAGCGTGGAGGCCATCTATCATAGGAGCCACTGTTGGTTGTCTGCCAAACTGTGGGAGGCCGCCCTCCAGGAGGGCCAGCAACCGCTTCAAATTCAGTCCCCCCTCGATGCTGCCATAGAGGAAGCTTCGGGCGTGCCTCCGGCAACAGCGGCAGCAGTAGCTGCCATGGACTCAAGGGCGGGAACGCCATCGACGCTTAGTCTCGATACTACGCCTTCCATCTCCGCGTCCCCTGTCATCCACCCTCGAAACCAATCGCCCGGTCCTCGCCAGCTTCCGATCCGAGCTGTCAACCACAATCACCGCTCTAGCATTGCGTTTGGCATTGAACCAGTGTTCGATCTCCCAGAGGGGCTCATGCTTCCCCCTGATCGTGGCTCCCGGGTCGTCAGTCATGATCGAGGCAGCTCCGTGAATCTTGCACCAGCTGGTAACCTGTACAGTCACCGCAGCGTGTCTGTGGGCAACCTGTCGGCCCTCTCTAGCGTTCAACCCGTGACGAGCCCCGAGTCGCCTTCGAACCAGGGAGCCACGTTTGACGATATTCTCGGGAAGTCAGATAACAAGAAAAAGAAGCGGAAGACTTTCTTCTTTTCCTAGGGTGAGAAGCCTTGAGTACTTTCGATGGCCTTAGAAGCCCTCTACTCGGATCGCCGCCTGGGATGGCCCATATTGTACGCTGCGAGTAGTTTTTGTTCTTTGTTTACCTTTCTGTTGTCTTGAAAGATCCTCCTCCGATGCATTTAATATTGGCCCACGAACTACACCTGCATCTGTCTGAGAGGAGGATATCCTAGTTTTCCGTTTGGTCTTTTCGTCTTGGTTTTGGGAGTAAATACGGCATAAAAGCATAAAAATATACCCAGACAGCATGGGTTCGTTTTCTTTCTAGGCATAGTTTGGCATACACGTTCGCATTTTGGGATTTTCTTCCTTTTTGGCGTGTCTATTTATAGAATTGTCTGCGAGCGAACAACTTCGTATTTTGCTCCTTGGGCGATGGGCACTGAGGATTTGGATTCAATGAAATCTTTGGTGTTTATTCATGATATATGACTGTTGATCTGGATGAGAGTGGGCGTTTCTTAATTCCGATTTTAAGTGTATTTCTCTCGAGACTTTTTTTCTGATAATTATTCCATATATATACCCTCCGAGTCGTTTGATAACCTCCCAGACACCTGTACTCCTTGATTTCAGCCCTTGCAGGATAGAGGAATATATATTTACAGGCAAGTTACGGACGACTTGTGTCCCATGCTCCCGAGCTGGGGATAGAAAGAAACAAAAGAAGAATCGAAAAAAAAAATTATAAATGAAAAATAAAAAATCAAACCTGTATCGCCTCCCTCACCACATCGTTACAACCTTGCATTTCGGAACGTTTCAGTCCGATTCGATATCATCATCACTCAGCACCAGCTTCTGAACCTGCAACCCCGCCACAGAAGCAGAAAGTCCCGCCGCCGCTCCGCCACCCCTAACCCTGATCCCCGCGGATCCCTTCTTCTTAGGCGAGGCCTCCTCCGTAGGTCGGTCCGTAGCCCACGCCTCCCCAGCAACAGCGCCATCCTCGACATCGTCAGCCTCGGCCTCGTCGTCGGGCCCCACGCCGATGCCGCGGAAGGACACGACCTTTTCAATCTCGCGCTGTCGGAGGGTCGAGTTCTGCAGCGGGGTTTTCCTGCGTGCGCGGCCGATGAGAGCCATGTAGGGGAGCCTTTCGAGCACGAGCTCGCGGCGGGCTGCGCTGCCAAGGGAGAGGAGTGGCGCCGTGCCGCCGTCTTCTGACTTGGAATTGGTCTGAGCTGCCGTGTTGTTGGATTTGGTGGGGGACTGGTAATGGTTCCGAGAGGAAGAGGCGCGAAGAAAGAGGCTGGCACCGTCCGTTATGGACCGGTTATTGTGGGCGTGGCTGTCCTCGCCGTTGAGCAGCTTCGTGGACCACACGTCGACTAGACTTTCCATCTCTTCCTTCGAACGCCAAAGTTTGAGACTCGTGGGGTAGAACATCTTGAACGTGTCTGAGCTCTTGCCCGGTCCGGATGCTATCCGCTTCACGGGGTGAGGGAGCGCGAATAACATGCCGCGAACGGCCACTTGGAAGGCCATCTCGTCCTGCCGGACAATGTGGCTTCCTGTATCTCGACCGAAATAAGCGCCGGAGGCGCCTCTTCCGCCAAAGAACGAATCCCAGGATGGACAGAGCAGGTCGCTATCCGATAAAGCGTCAATGCAGCCATTGATGTAGTCGATGGGATCATTGGCGTCGTCCGGGCAGGAAGACTCGCAGGATAAAGCGTAATTCTCGTGTAAGGCAGAGATGAACGTGCCGGTATCGGCTCCGATCTCATCAATCAACGTATCCACAGAGACTTGGGACCGCTTTGGCCGTGCGCAGTGCTGAAGATAAGCTGGTAACGTCTCGACGGGATCTCCAGCCACCGGAGCTTCGTCCCTCTTATTGTAAACGACCTTCCCGACGGCGTGAAATATGCCAAGGCTGGCTTCCCTCTGCGTGATCTGCTCTAGACTCTCCATCTCATCGCGGGTCAAGGCTATGCCATCCTTGGCACCCCTCTTCGACTTCGTAAACGAAATCTTTGCGCCCCAATCGGCATCCTGATCTCCCTTGAGACATAGGAACTCGAGAGAAGAAACAGCGCTCCGTATGTCACCGATTTCCCCGAGGCGTTTCAGCACTTGGGGCCCAGGTGTTCGCCGCCGCCCAGACTTCCTTGCCTCTTTCATCACCACTAACTCTAGAGCTTTTGTGAGGAGCGATGGTGCAATAGCGTTGAACTCGATAAGTCCTGTTCCGGGATGCCGCATGATTTCTGGCCCTAGTAAGCGATGGGCCGTGAAGCTATCCGCGGAAGCTGAGGTTGTCGTGAGCAAGGTCTCCGAAATGACCATTATGATGGGGGCGACTGGCTTCTTAGGTCTCTGAGAAAAGTCGGCCGCAGATGGTGTATTCTCATTAAGGTAAGCCAAGAGGGCGTTTCGGAAACTTGTTAAGGCAGTCGATGAGCGCGTGAAAGTGTTGGGAAATTCTTCGATGAGTATTATCCGTTGTAGATCCGCCGATGTCGAACTGGGAGTATTGGGGTGGTTCTCTGGGCCGGACTCCAGTTCCAGGCCTCCAAATTTCCCACCGAGGCCGAGAAAGGCTTCGAACTGGGCCGAAGGTGACTGCATTCCCGGAACAAAACTCCCAAGCGGGCTCTTGTATTCCAGAAGCTCGCAGCCCATATCATTCGCTAAGAGACGGGCGGTAGTCGTCTTCCCCGTGCCAGCAGCACCCTTGAGCAGAAGAATTCTCTGGCGTAATTGCCCACTAAGGACACCCTCTATCCACCGGCGCACATCAGCTACCTTCTTCTTGTGCACAGCGAGCTCGTCTAAGTTTATAGGGCCAAATCGTTCCGACCACGGGCGTAGATCGTCATCCACCCGTCCTAGCCTAGTGGGTTTCGGTGGTCGCACAAACATCTGGGTCGGATTTCGGGTCGAAGAAGTGGAAGTCTTTTGTGGGTCACCGAACAGGCGCTTTCTCGCCTTCTCTCCAACAATGGAGGACGCATGCGCCTTGTGGTACGATACATCGTCGTCGTCGGAAATCGGGTCGCCCGTAATGTCGTCGACCGGTGTTTTCGCTCTGGCGGAGGACATTGCCGATGCTTGGGACCTTTGAGCCTGCTTGGAGAAGAGAGTCAAGAGGTCGGCTGTCTTGCCCTTCTCTTCAATCTTAACCTTCTTCTGGGGCCGGCTTCGTAGTTTCTCGGGGCTCGCAGACGGACTCAAATTGGCACCATTCTTGCTCTAAAGGGCAAAATAATATAGATTAGCCCGAAATAGTCCACGGGTCGCTTGGAATTAAGGAGAAGTGGGCTAGATTTACACTTAAAGCTCCTCGGGTTGCCCTCTTCAGCGGACTAGGCGAAGCAGTTGGGGCGCGACTCGAGGAAGCTGAAGCAGCGGCTTTTGGATTTGGCGACGAATTGAGGAATCGGGTTAGCAAGTTGTCTTGTGGGCGATCCGGTTCGTCATCGGACGTCTCGACGACATTCTTCCTTCGACGCTTCGCGGGAGGCGCCATCGGATGGGAGGAGGGCGCCTAGCTAGCGGGCAGTCATGGAGCAGCAGCTTTAGCAATGAGATGATGGAAGTTCGGGTAGATTGGAGCTTCGTGCGACGTGTTCGGGATGAATTGTTAGCAAAATACGCTCGTTTCGTTGGAAAATTAGGCAGGCAATCGTTTGTCGACAGAGCTGAATATGCCCTGCATCATATCCTCCTTGCTGGAAAGGGAAGGGCAGGGAATGCCCGTCAATTGATGTCAGTTCCTATTTCAGCCTTGCTCGTAGGGCCAACCAGGCAGGTCGCACTCAGCACAGGCAGGTGCATCGAAGTGGCAAGAGGGGGTGCTGTACCTTCGTTAAATACGCGTTAATTGGCCCATAAATAGTATAAACACTGGGGCCTATGCACTGTAGCCCTGGGCGGGGCATCAATCGATTCAATGATGAAATTCAAGAATAGCAATGCTGGGGGATGAGTAGACTTCAAGAGCATTCAATTTGATGTCAGCAATACAGTCTAATTGAGTATTAACAGTCTGGATCTTGGTAGTAAACACAATAACTCCAGCCGACCCATTGTCATAACTGCTAAGATCAAATGAATAAATGAATTGAAGGCAAGCAGCGATATTGTTCAAATGCTATTTTCGCCCATGATGTTGAGACTCCCAACCTTGGAAACAACTAAAACAACCTGATGAATTGCCAACCCAAAAACAACCGATACATTTTTATTAGAAAGTCCAGCCATGGAAGTCATCCACAAACCGCACCGCAGCAGCTAAATATCGTTCATGGACATCGCCCCACGTGTGTGCTGCTGTTCTCATTGCGCGGATAGCTACGGACAGTCAGTATGGGGGCAGGGCATTTGCTCGTCAAGGGGCATGACGAAACTAACCTTTGACATAATGAGCATCTGCTGACCAGGGAGAAGTAAGTGCCTTGTTCTCCACGTATGTCCAGTGCCTGCCCTTCAACGTAGAAGGGTCAATATAGTCCGGGTCGATTTGAGGTCGCAGGAGAGCAATGTAGATAGCTAAAGTGTACAGCACCCAACCCCGGACCAAACTCTCATGGAACTTTCCGGGGATGAGGGGCAGTAACACTCTTATAGCATGGCTTGTAGTAAGGACGTGGACCAAAAAGAAGTTATAGCTGTGCGTTCCGGGCGCAACAGTGGCGACGAGGAGAGCAACGGCGGCTTCTTGGCATTCTTCAAACTGTTTCGCCGGATCTTTAATCTCCCAAGCGTTCCAGTACTCGAGTAAGAGGTCTTCATGCTTTTCGAAAAGCAAGTCGAGGTTCTCGAGTTGGCGCTTGGGGAATAGGTTGTCAAACCGACTATCACCCCTAACCTTGTCCAAAAGTTCCGACAAGGAGTGTGAAGTGAAGGGCGATGGTCTTGTATATTTAGGATCATCAATATACTTGTGCAAATAGTTGAACTGCACTGAAGCCAGGGCTAGAGACTCAATTGCCAGCTCTTTGCAGTTGATCTCGTATGCGTAGCCCAAGTGGATCAAGGGATGCCCGACTGTTCAGAATCATGTTAGCAGCGGCAGTTGCAAAGGCATACTCAAGGTTGTTGGCATGATAACTGATAGTAATAATAATACTTACGGCCTCCAAAAAGCCCACTTACTAGTGGCCTCTTGTCTTGGAACATGTAATTTTCCAAGAGCTTCTTCCAGTTATAGGAGAAGCGCATGACGAGCTGATCTTCAAAGTAGTCGACGAAGGCCCGCTGATAGTTACGGTCACCTAGGTAATCGACCCAGTCCTCCTCGGTAATTTCACAAGGCGACTCAGTCCAAGGTTCCAGCTCGGCGATTTGCTTGTCATAGATAGTACGCAGCTGATCCTCATTCGCTCCCAGAAGGTATGCCGAGGAGAGCACATGAGCATTGTGATTATCGAACTGGAGATTGTGGTAAATGATTGAGTAGTTGGCATGATTTGCCCTGATAAGATGCTTTAGGCATCGTGCGCGGCGGTCTGGGTTAGTTTCGATATTGTGAGCTTCGGCGGGTGGGATATCAAAGACAATAGCTGGCGCCGTATGAGAGCCGACGAAGCGGCTCACAACAGGGATGTAGGAAAGAAAAGAAGACATGATTTGAGAGCCAGCTCTTGACGCTCATATATGAGTAAGAATGAAGGAGAAGCTAGGAATGCGGGATTGTGTGTCTGGTGAGCTTGGCGTTGGTGGGTCTAGGGATGAGCTCTTCAAGATCTGCTTTGCCTTGTGAGATGAGTTGACCTTGAGATGGAACAGGTGATGTGTAAGTTGTCAGTCTCGAGTTGCTCCTTGTGTCTGACACCTGTGTTGCCCAAGCACCTCGAGAATGCGGGGAATTAGGCGCGTCCGCTTACACGGCCCAAGATGAAGCAGATGCCTTTCTCAATGGTGAAGCCCTGAAGGATGTGTCTTGCAGTAACGTTGCTCGGCACTGAGTGTTGATCTCAACAATTTTGGGATGACGACCTAGATTTTGTAGCTATAGAAGAAGAGTCCCGCCTTGGTAGGACCAGGGGGGCTGGGTCATTGAGACGAGAGGCCTGGCCACTAACAGCGCAGCACATGCCACGGTGGAAGTGGTCAAGCTCAGGCTAACTCTGGCTGGCCTGCCAGGCCATTGTTGACTGGCCCAGTGACGACAGCTCCGGCTGGTGGTGGAGTTCTCAACAGTATCAGTGGCAATTAATACCGTACAGCGCACTCACGCATTCGTCGCCTGATTTGTCAAGTTGTTCATCCCAATAGCCGCGAATTTTCCGCGAGGGCACGCATCGCGTCGACCCCATCAATCCCTACATTGGCTGCACATTGTGTTTTGCTTCGAGCTTCTTCCCTAACCTCCTGCCACCAAACCAACAATAAGGGGAAGACCCGCACTCCCACATAGATCCGGCTAGGTTACAACATACTCCGAGGCTATAAAAGAGTACATCCGTCGTGTTTATCCTAGCCATCGACATCATGGAACCCACCATCTATGCTGAGCTCCTCTTGAATATCCGTCAAGTCTCTGTTGTCGCATCTCTTCCATCAGAGCCTGATACGACAACGCAGGCAGAAGTGTTTGCAGACGGAACGCGCATTGGCATCCGCCATGGACAAAGTTCTAAGGATATACTCCTCCCAGGGAGAGTGTCCGTTCACGGACGCCTACCAATTCAAAAGTCCGGGAGGAGCCCTAGGTCGTTATCCTGGAGATTCCCGTTAGCTGCATCCCATCCGTCGCAAGGCCTCTTAGCCCAGGACCCGTATCCCACGCCGCCCTGGACATCCGTTGACCTTGAACCCGGAACCCCCATCACCTGCCGTCAGTGTGGCACCGTCTTTGTCCCAGCTGGGACGATCACCGTCTGGAAAGACCTGCCGAGCGAGAACTGGGCCGAGATGATGGAGTTTTGGCATTGCCATAAGCCCGATCCCGAGAATAATAATCACCAGGATCATGACCATCTCACGAAAAGGGGCTATGGGGCCAGTGCTACCATTTCTGCCCAGGCCGCCGTGGGCTTCGTTGACCTTGCGTCGTTTCTGATCCTCGAATCCGATGCGACCAATCTTAAGGTAGGAACGACTCCTCTATCCCCTTCGGTATTTCTATGCCTCGCGTCGTGTACCCGGGCCGACATCACGTATTCGCTTCCTCCCGGGGTGCAAGAAGGTGGCCGAGCCGGCAGCACCTGCCCCTCAGTGGCTTGGTCATCGATACACCACCCCAAGAGCAAACTCCAATGCCATATCTCGCCTTAGCGCGAATGATCTGCTTATGGCAACCTCTCCCTTCACCAGGCATTGCTGAGGCCTTGCATGTTCTGGGATCAATGAGAGGGACATGCCCTGTGATTTCGATTGCCTTTAGAGGCCTTGATTAGTTGCGACCGCGCTTACTCTTTTTCAGTGCCTAGATGCGCCGGAGAATACTACAACCAAGGATGACAACAGTCCTCGACGCCTTCGTAGCGTCAAGTGCGCCGAATGCGACTCTGACGCTGGGCTTCTAAATTCGGAGAAACAGTCCATCAACTTATTCAAGTGGCAAGTCAATTGCCAGACTACATCCTCACTAAGAGCACCAAGTGCCCCGGAGTGCCTTGCTGCCACCTTGCTAGCATCGTTGTCACGTTCTGGCTCCGCCAAGGCAGTAATTTATCCAATTTCCCGCGGGAATCCTAGTAAGCCAGGATTAGAGGGCACGCAGTCTCTCGATGGAGATGACAGGGTCTTGCATGTGTGGATCCTAAACCCAAATATATCCTACACTTCAAGCGAAGAGACAGGTGCTGCCAAGAATGCTATCAAGCTACTATATCGGACCATAGACCATGAGACGGCCGACAAGATCATAGAACCGGTGACATCTGATGTTCAGGATCTAAGTCTCCCTCATGATGCCCTGAACCAGTCCATTAGACGCCTAGAAGCAAGTAATCAACTGTTTCCCCAGGACCAGAGGCGCTACAACGAGTTTAGAGTTGGTTTATTGAATAGGTATGAGATTGGGAGTAAATAGTTTCGAAGAGAATCAATCTTATTTTGAACTATATTGTGAAAACAACACCTTTCATATGGAGGGGGAAGGGGGCGTGCTTCATGAAGAATGGAATGCCAGTTGTGTTTGCCGGTTGTTGACAATTGGCAGTGGCCGGCGTCAGCAGCATTCCTAGTAACCTCGCCAGGCAACGACCCAGATTAAACCTTCACCGAGATATCAACAACCTCTTCCATCATGCGAAATGGGCAATGTGTGACAGAATACCCTACCATGAGCCCTGCTTCTATTTTAGAAGCCCGTAAGGCTCCGGACTTCGGCAGCTATCTCCCGATTGGATGCATTTGCGTCCCAGCCAGCCAAACTAGTCTCTCGGTGGAGCAACTCACCACTCTCAATGGCCAGAATGGTTGGCTTTCATTTAAAGGTCCCGAGAAGGGATCACAAACAAATGGATTTACGACGAGTGACTCCCCAGGTAACTCATGCGAGGACGTCGAGGATTGTCTTGTTCGATGCGCTGCGCTGAAACCATTCCAAGGCCTTCTTCTCGCGCGATGGATACGCCTCAGCTATCGTACCTCCACCAGTAGGGAAGGGCTGATTTTTCGCATCTATATTCTACCGGATGATGTTGATCGTCGCTCAGTCGACCGCGAGGACAAAAGGCTCAAAAAGGCGCGGTCCCTGCTCCTCGAGAGATTGAACTTCTCCCATGAAGTCTGGTTGGGTGCCTGGCCAGCCGAGGACGGCGACCGCATCGTGTCACCACGACCGAGCAATCCAACAAACTATGAAGATGGAACTGGCTATCAGTCCCTTTTAGCCCTATTTAACAGTATTCCGTCGCCGAACCCTCGGCCTGAACAACTCTCAGATCCGTACGTCTCCGAGGCGGCGGATAACCTCTTGAACAGCAAGGTTCCTGGGTTAACCACAACCTTGTACCCCTACCAGCGCCGTTCCGCAGCCGTCATGCTTGAGAAGGAGTCCAACCAAGAAAAGTTACTAGACCCGAGACTAGAGAGCGTGCTTGATCAAGATGGCAATATTTGGTACTTTGATCAATCCGCCGGGGTTGTGTTGAAAGAACCCCGCTTCTACGATGGAGTTTCGGGCGGCATCCTGGCAGAGGAGATGGGAGCGGGGAAAACGATCATCTGCCTCAGCCTCATTCTTGCAACAAGACATCTCTACCCGCTAGCCCCGGATATGTATCGAGGCGCGGTCCCTGTAAGACCCAAGGTGGGCTCGTTAGTGGACATGGTCGCGTCCTTCATTACTCGGAATTCCGTTCCATGGCAGTACTACCTCAAATCCGCAGAAGACCAGTACGATTTGGATTTCTCTAGGTGCATCAAGGCGATTGAACGGCATCCAGGACATTACCTCTGTCCGGAGGAGCCTCCGAGTGACGTCTGCAGGGTAACCTTGCGCGGCAACAGACATCGCGACCCTCGCCCAGAGCAATTAGAGCTCAAGTACTCGACCATCTACCTCAGCAAAGCCACCGTCATTATCGTCCCCAACAACTTGGTTGTACAGTGGCTGCAGGAGATCGAAAAGCACACTCAGGGCCTCAAGGTACTGACGATATCCCGTACAAAAGGCCCGGAGCGAGCCGGTATTCCCGATGTGAAAGAGCTCCTTGAATACGATATCATTCTCTTCGCTCAGACCAGATTCGAAGCACTTCATAGCTCTGGTTTTGCAAACAAGAGCTCGCTTTCCTTGTCATCACTAGCGCAGGTGCACTTCAAGCGTTGCATCGTCGACGAAGGCCACAGACTAGGAAGTTCCAGGATTCGGCAAAAGAGCAATCTTTTGCTCGGGATAGAAAGTCTCAGATTTTCGTCGCGGTGGATAGTCACCGGAACGCCTGCGAAAGGTCTTTACGGAATCGATGGCGAGACGTTACCGGACCAGGACGTGCCATTGCCGTCTCCAAGGGCAGGGCCGAATCAAAGTGAGGCACAGGACCTTGAACGGATTGGCGCTATGGCTGCGTTGTACCTAAAGGCTCGTCCATGGGCGAACACGCTCATGGAGCCCGGAGACACCCCAGCGGACTGGGCGGTCTATGTGATGCAGCCTCACCACAGTTCGAGAAGCCGTGGCCGAACTGACTCTCTTCGGTCGACACTGAACTCACTTATCATTCGACACCCCGTATCCGAGGTTGGAAAGCTTCTTCCACCGGTCGACGAGAAAGTAGTTGTTTTAGAAGGTTCTTACCAAGATAAACTAGCCCTCAATATCTTCTCCATGTACATCGTCTTCAATTCTGTGCAGTCGCAGCGGACCGACCAGGACTACTTCTTCCACCCCCGACAACGAAAGTCACTCCAGCAGCTGGTATACAATTTAAGGCAGGCGAGTTTTTTCGGCGGCTCGTTCTTCAATGTCGAGGACTTGCAGAAGGGCGTTGAGACTGCGGAGAGCTTTTTAGAGAAGAAGGCCGTCCCTATAAGCGCCGAGGACGAGGCATTGCTAAGACAGGCTATAGCCTTTGGCCGCGTTGCGATGGCCAACGAGATCAGGACTCTGAGCAATCAGTTTCATGAGTTGCCCCTTCACGTTCATGCCTTTCCCGGATCGGCTGGCGGGGCGTGGTCGCTAGATAACAGAGACGAGGACCCCGTATTGACTGACGCGCCGATGCTCCTAGCGTTACAGAAGATCGTCAGAAGGCATATCAACTCCCCGGCAGAATTGAATAGATTATTGAACGGAGGCCTGATTGAAGAAGGCCTAACGCAACGTTCGAAAGCGCTCTCGTCCGATGAATCGGACGGTGGGCAAAGCAACCCCCGGGAGGCAGCCCTTGCGGGGAATGCTAAACTGGGCGACACGAGAAGCCCGCAGAAGAGCCGCGTGTTATCGTCGCTAGAAACACTACAGTCGGAGGTGAATCAGATGGCGGAGATATCGCACTCTGCGGATGAACACGACATACCGGCCGCCTTGGCGGAAACAACGGTCACCGCCACAAGTTCTGCTAAGTTGTCGTATCTGATCGATGCCATCACGAAGTACCAAGCAGAGGAGCAGATCATCGTCTTTTACGACAATGAGAATATAGCTTGGTATATCGCCAGCCTCCTCGATGTGGTAAGTAGTAGCCCGGAGATCTGCGGCGAGCTCATGCGTAAGTTCTAGCCACATGTAGACGATTGTGCTAACAAGAAAAGCTTCAAATCACATATCTTATTTACGCCAAGTCTCTGACGACTGAGAAGAAGGCTCAGTACGTGAATAGCTTCAACCACAGTCCCACGTTCCGGTATGAATCCCTCTCCAGTTTTCTTCTGTAGAACCCTAGCAATTTCTAATTTGTTAACATCTGGATTCCTTATATAGAGTCCTTCTCATGGACATTACACAAGCTGCGTTCGGACTTGATATGTGGGCAGCGTCCCGCATATACTTCATGAACCCCGTCCTAAACCCACAAGTTGAAGCGCAGGCCATCGGGCGAGCTCGGAGAATAAGCCAGCAGAAGCCCGTCTCGGTTGAGACTCTCGTGCTCCGCGACAGCATCGACGAGGTCATCGTTTCCAGACGGCAACACATGACTCAGGCAGAGCATCGGAAGTGCAAGTCTATTCTGGATGACCGTCCGATTTACAACTGGATGTTGAATGCGAAGATTATCCCGTTGCCGGACAACTCGGAGGATCGTACCTCGCAGATAGCACCGCTTCAGTCACCGCAGTTGGTGTTTGGCAAAGGGTTTGGGCGTATCATCTCCTCCGATGAGGGTTTGATGATTGGCGGACCCCCCACTGCGGCGACGAGTGCTTCCTCCAAACTTAATGGGATGAAGCGGTCACTTCCAATCGACTTGCCTGATGCGAATTCCAACTCCAGCAGCCATGATGTGCCTGCGCGACCTGCCCGGCGGGTCCGGTTTTCGACAAGCTCAGACGATGAGAAGTGAAACTCATCCTTCTCAGGGCGGGAATTATTGGTATTTGGATTCTTACGGGACTTTCAGGCTTCTTACCGCGAATGACGGGCGAGTAAGCACCCAGACGTGGGGGAACGACATGATGGCTCGGTCCATATGCACCTATGGCGGGCTACTCAACCTGTCGTTTTGCTCTACGGCTTGCGTCCACCTTGATATCCACGCATACGGAAACAGAATTTGCAGACTCCGTGCCTCACGGGTTATGATGGGCTCCGCGCGTTCTTCGGTCGGACTAGGATTGGATCGACCTGCTGGCGGCAGTGGAAGGCGTATTTACGAAATAGGTTGCCCTCCACCGCATCCGAGGAAAGAAAATCAATGGCTCCAGTCCGTATCTGGAAACTGGAGGCCAAGTATCTGCGCGCATGTTTGCGTAGGCTTTAATTCTCGTTGCCGGGGATTGGGAGATCTACCAAGTTGCACAGCGCACGCCGAGCCTAACCTGCTGCCCAGTGTCGCGCTCTTTCGGATGCCCGAGAGTACGACGACATGCATACTTGTGCTACACCTGCTGTACAGTTTGTGGTGGATGGTTTGGGAATCCTTTGTAGTTTAGATGCACACGACGTCGTCTGCGGCAATGGCTTACGTCCGGTATCTGCACGTAGCACGCAGAAATTGCGTGGCTTGGGGGGGGGAAGGCATGTATGTACTTGGCGGACTAAGTAGTACGCACATGACAAGACGTGGATTGTGCGAAAGAGAGTGTGACACTTAGATGAGTAGGGCTTTACGTACTCGAATGAGTCGTGATACTCTCTCGAGGCAAGAAAGATGATGCTTTGAAAAGTTCCAGGCCAGATGTCCATTACACGCATGAATGAAGGAAGTGCGGCACCAGAGCTTGCGAATGTGCCCGTACGAGGAGACTACACTTTAGATCGAATCGGAAGGTGAAGAGAGGTTCGAAACTCGAGGAGACAAAACAAGTTGCCTTAGAATGCCTATATCTGCGACGTGGAGTGGTGGCTTGGAAAAAAGTGCCTCCGAGAGGAGAGGTTGTCCATAGTTGCGTGGAGAGTCCCTCAGTACGGTTCTCTGTTTCAACCCCTAGTTCCTTCAGAGGATTTCCAAAGGTTCCCGGGGCGGGGAGAACTGCATTGAAGTTTGGCAATATCCTCCGACTTGAAACGAAACAGGACCGGGATTGCTTGTATGCAGAGCAACGCCCCAATAAGTGGGCGGTGGTCAATTGGTGGGAGAAGATCCGCGCTCTATTTGCTTATTAGTGTCCGTAGTAATATGCCCCTATAACATAAATTTTGTCTACTTATTGCGGTTTCGGAAGTTAAGGATTCGTCGTCATGGGAGTTGTTCGAGGTTGTAAGTCGAGCTCGGAGAATTCAACGGCCAGACTCGAAGGGCGGGTTTCATCACGGACAAATGCTGAGCGAGAGGCGAGATTGGCAACTTAGCCTTCTTCGTGTGGTAGTTTGAGGGGGTACAATTGTACTCGGAAATTACAAGTATCGAGCAATATTGAAGCCGAGAGTGGGAAATCTACCATCTACCAAAGAGGTGGGCGGATGTTTTGGGGGAGGTTGGTGTCATCGACAGAGATGTTGTGCATTCTCTCATTTAACAGGCAGGCCATCCTCTCGGACCTCACTGTAATGAGCGCTAGATACTTGATAGTCCTACGTCGTTGCCTGTGCTCAACCTTCCATTGGCTTGATGATCGGTCAATGTTGAGATGGTGTACGCGGGAGTGTCAATGAGGAGGAGCGGGAGATTCTACTTTTTGTTTTCGTCATTCGCTCGTACAACCCGTGCTGTCTCCATCTTATTTCTGATCCTCTTTCCACTATGACGGGTGGTTGGGTGGTTGGGAATTGGTTATTTTTCCGGGTTCGACTGGGAGATCATTCTCGTTAGGGAAATATTAACTGATATTGTTTCTTTACCTGGATTTTCCTTGTTTACAGAAGTACAAGGAGCAGCGGTTGATAACTCCGAAGCCCCAAGTGTTCGTCCGCCCTTGAAGACGAGGACAAGGTCGAGGATGGTTGGAGAGAACGACTTGTCCTCAGGTCTCACATCGCAAAGGAAGTTGGATGGCAGACCAGCCTGGCTGGCTGCTACTTGACACCCCTGTTCGGCATTAGGTCTGGACTAGTGTGTCTGCACATCTGGCTGAGGGCTGCTCCACGCTCCACATCAGATGCTTCATCATGAGACCGACCCTTTCGCTCTCGCAAGGACCACGCTGCATCGAATGAAAGCCAATGAGGGAATCCGAAGCGTTTTCATGCCATGCCTCCGGTACCGCCTTGCGCCAGGCCGAGAGGATCTCCCAAAAGGAGCAATCTCATTGTTGGAGGCACAGACACAGAAACGACACACTTTCCTGCAGGCTGCCACTAGTATTGAACGCATCAGGAAATTAGTGTGCTCTAGGACCACCTTTCTCATTCCTTCTATAAGGCTGGTTGTATTATTTGATGCTAAAAAGATGTCAAAGGTGCGGCTCAGCCCGCCCTCCAAAATTGTCTTGTTTCTTTGGCGGGGTTGGTATTCGTCAATACGTGCCAAGTAGATGAGGGAACGGGATCCAATGCTTGCCAGGCCGGCTAGGTTGGGGGCGGATGGTTGAGTGGATGCAGGCCGTGGCGGTGCGGTGCAGGAGCTAATTTCGGCATTGCGAGGGGGCCGATTCTACTCTTTGTCGAGTGGGATGCGAGTGGGATTCTGAGTGTGGATTCAATATCTGGCGTTATTCTTTCTCGTCATGCGCAGTCAGAGATGAGGGGGGTGGAGATGGAGGAGGAGGCGTCCATGTGCGTGCGTGCTTCGTAGGATGGAAGAGCTGGATGACTTCGGCGGAAGAGTGGGCTGTTTAGGAAGCCGGAGTGCAATTACGTGTCGATCAAGGACTCAAGGTGAGGGACCATCAAATGAAGTGGGAGAGTTCAATGTTGATCCATGATTCGAGGCAGGAACGAGCACATGGCGGGTTGGGAACAAACCGAACCAACCGAACAAAACAGGATTGGAGGTGAAAGTTCAAGCCGGTTCCGCCGCTTATAGGCTAGCTGCTTCGTGATGTCTCTCAGTGTGCCTCGATGCCCCGATGTTGGTGTCGATATCCACTTGACGGAGCCAATATGAATCAACGGAGATGATGAGTACGCAGAGTTGACGCAATGGGCGAGCAAATTACACAACATCATTGAATATTCTCTGCGCTGCACAATCAAATATCATTTCGGGCCCAACCTCCCCATTCAGCTCTCAGCTCTGCGTAGTTTGGTGTCCACGCCGACGGTCTGGGTCATCATGTTGGCCAGGCTATCCGGGCAAGCCGGGATCGATCTACGGATCCTTTATTGCTATGGGCCAGAAGCTACGAGCGACCCCGCCCTTGGCTAGGATTTGAGGCATGTGGGATGAGAGATGAGATGTTCATTGTCTTGGTTCACTCACAACGCCTAGACCGAGTTGACAACGGTGACAATTGTGGGGCAGGTGTAATCGGATCAACGTACTTCGTAGAAGTAGAACGTAAAGCAGGAGGAAGCGACGGAATGATACCCTTCCCATATTCCCAGCCAGTCTCGAATCGGAAGACGAGGAGTGTCAAGGCTTAGGCTGACGACATTTGATGTAAGTCTGAGAATGGCATCAAAATGGGGCTGAGGCAGACCTCGAAGTCTTACATAGGATCGCGGATTGCTCTCTTTCCCTCTCCTCTTTTGTTGAAGCCTGCTCCTCAGCGCCGGCGAGTATTCCTCTTCTACGATATATCTAGAAATCACGGTTGATAGGACTATTTGCGAACCTGGCTTTCTGGGATAAAAATCCCACCGCGCTGCATCTCCTCATTTACGCTTGGCGTTACCAGTAAAGTAGATGACAAGTAGATGACGAGTCCTATTATTATCAAGCAGGAGCGATCAATGATGTTCAATGTTGTCCACTTTGCATGTGTCATCATCATCGATTACAGACCCACTGTACTTCAGTACCTCAGTATTGACCTCAGTATCCGTAGGTAGGATCAGTACCATTGATGAGTCTCTTCGCCACGGATGCGGAGCGGAGGTTGGGGGAATGAAAACAGACACGCGGTGAAATGGGGTAAGCTCTGGGCTATTTTACTTTTTTGTCTCCTATCTAGGCAAGACTTGACTCGTCCTACGGACTACATCCTCCATCCCGCGAAGTACGTGTGCTTTGTTGACTGAAGGACCAAAGGATCAAAGTCGCATCATGCACTCAAGTGCTTCCTTGACTCTGAATCCACAAACCAGTGGAGGTATTTTACGTCCTATTTCGGAGGATGAACGACGAAGTACAAAGGCAGCGAGGGCGTGTTTCATACACGCACACGAGTGATCGGCTAGCTGGACCAGCCCTCCGGAATCAACACGCTCATGTTGATGCCCTGGCGTTTCACGACTGCCTAGTGCCGACAAGGTCCCGAGCGATCGAGCCCGCAATTCCATCCATGGCTTTTTGGGCTCTTTCCCTTCCCGACATGTTCAGCTGGTCAAGCCCTACAAAGTTGTTGCGTTGTACATTCGACACACTCGATGGATTAATGTATTGGATGGAAGGAGCGGGAATGCAGGATGGCTAAAGCTGTTTTTGCACACCGCATCTGATGCTGCAAATACATTTGATATCGCCCTATACATTCGATTTTGAGAGCTTGCCTAGTGTAAGCCCGCCCCAAACTATAGGGAGGCTATGGCAGGCTTGCTGGCTATCAATAGTTTTCCTTGTCAACAGGAAGGCGTGCAGAATAGTCACTGCCCCGGCTCATGCAGCCTGCGCACTCTGCATGAGAAGAAATAACAACATCGAACCCCGTCAATGCCGCGCACACACATACAAAATAGAATTCAAGGCTCCATAATAAAAGGAACGAGGGGAGCCGTCTCGCCCTTATCTGACAATCGTAGCTTCACTGCGTACTCTGCCTAAGTAGAACTGGGGATCGGGAATTGAACCCTGTTCGTCTAATCGTTTCAAACAAATCGGTTCAATACGAGCTATCTGATCCGGCCCAGACCGCGACCTGAAGCTTAAGCGTTGCGGCACACCTCGGTCGGACCCTGTGCCACGCCTGCCTCTCAGCTTCTCCTATCGGCTCCGGCACCGAGCCTGTCGTCACGTTCCCAAAGGAGTAGCCCTCCTCTCTCCCTGCATCGGTGTCTTGGGCCATTGTTTGAGAAGGTCTCTGGATCCCACCGACTGGATGTCACCGGATGCGTGGAATCAACAGATATCACTACAACGGTACGGAGTAGGGCCTTGAGGTGTCCTCTTTTGGTCTTGATCGGTTCGCCTACTGGGTCTTAGCTCTCTCGATCTCTAGGATCTGCTTCGCTTCTCTCGTCTTTGGAGATCACCAGAACACAGTCGGCAAAAATCATCTCCAACAAACATACTGATCCCTCCTCTTGTTTCTTTGTTTTCTTTTCAACCTATTCTTACTTATCCGCCCAAGATAGCTGCCCTGCGCGATCCCTTCTTTCCCTTCGGTTTGCATCTCTGGACTGGTCCCTCAGACCCGATTTCCCAAACCTGCAGGCCTTCTCAATTACCTCATCGGACAAGCCTATCACGAGCGCAGGAGCTTGTGGGAGGTTGTGTCCATCCCAAGGAACGGACTGAACCTGCTTCAGGTTCAGCAACGTGCAAGGAGTCAACATCAGCATCTGTGCGTTTACATTTGCGTGCACAGCTGCGAGTCCTGCGACAGATGCTCGAAACCGAAATCGTATGTCTTGGCATTAAAGCGAACAGTTCGGACCTTATCATCGACATCCTAAGAGAATCCCGTTTTCTCTCCCGTGCCCGCC
The DNA here is from genome assembly GCA_002221725.1 of Scedosporium boydii. Taxonomy (NCBI): domain Eukaryota; kingdom Fungi; phylum Ascomycota; class Sordariomycetes; order Microascales; family Microascaceae; genus Scedosporium; species Scedosporium boydii. The sequence goes on from NJFT01000019.1 coordinate 220,775, forward strand.
CTCGCACTCACACGCATCGCATCATATCACATCCTCGGGAAATAAACAACTGCAACTAGGATCGGCGAAGAGGAGAATACCAAGGAATTTAATCTAGGTACCAAGATCGAAAAAACAAAAGGAAGAGGGGAAAAAAGTATCCACGCATCTCCACGACACACCCGGTTTTGTTCCACTCCAGGAGGGAGATAAAGGAAAAGACAACATTGAACCCTGCTCAGTATCATAATCCGAAAGCATCGGCATCCGCTCGCCGGGCTCAAACCCTCTCTGCAACCCCCTCCCAAGCATTATTCTCCACTTCTTGGGTCTCGATCACCGAAGAACTCCAGTATTGCTTTGTCGAATCAAGTCCTTGAAGCACGGAGAAACACTCCTGTTTTGCCCATTGGCTTTTCCAATTTCCGCCCAGTGTCCTCTTTGGGTTTCCAGTAATTCCACCAAGTTTCTCGAAGTTTGAAAAAAGAGATCAGGAAAAAGAGCGAGTCAAAAAACAAGAAAAGGGTGCCTGGGGGCTGAGCTCTTGACTTTGGCCTACTTCCTACTCTAAACCGGGCAGCGTGCTGCCTTGGTTCGCTTACTGCTCTTGTTGCTACCTGCTACCTGCTCCTTTCCCACTTTCAATGCAGCAGCTCTTCCTCCTTGATTCTCTCGAGTAGAATCCCATTTGCCCTTTCTCTACGACTTTCTCTACAAGTCTTTGGGGATAGATCAAAACCTGTCCGATTACACATTTTACTAGACCTGGCTGGTTGTGGAGAAACCGGCTCATCACCATGTTGAGCCATACGAGCCAGGCGAGGCCGATCATGTTCAGGGATCATTTTCAACCACACCATGACCACCACCGTTCCCACTCTCACCACCAGCTCCAACTCCAACAGCCCAGTCACAAGCAACAGCAGCAGCATCGCCCATCTTCGCACACATCGCTCCAGCTTGACCTCAAGCTCCACCGACAGAACAAACATCACCAACACCTCTTTCCACTGCAATATACGAGTGCGACGCCGGAGAAACCGGTCCAACCCCAGCAGGCCGTCGTCGAGCAGCAGCAGCGTGTCCAACCGGCCCAAAAACCAACCCGGAGATCTCGATTCTCGAGGAGGTTGAGTAAGTCGTCCAACCCCAGCCAACACGACCTCCAACCGAACCTTGTTCACCAAAACCCTGTTACTGTTCCTCGGAACTATGAGCGACCGCAAACTTCCAACCGGCCCACCAACACTTCGGTTCCCGTACCAGTTCCGCACCCCGTCGGCCTAGGCATCCGCCGCGCTACAAGCTCCAACACTTTATCGGACAATGGCGGCTTGAGGATCAACGTCAACAGCACAGTGCCTAGCTCTCACAGGCACTCTTACCATGGCGAACCGCCTGGCTCTCCGCTGTAAGTTGAAACCGGATTTCATTTTTCTCTGCTTTGAATCTATGACAACACTGCGCAGCAATTGATATTTCGTGCGCCTCGATCAAATCTCCTTCTCGCCTACGCCCCCAAATGCTACCCCCCGCAATGCAATTTCTCGCGGCTTCTTTTCGCTTGCCATTCGGCATCTTGGCTTGACTCCGAATTCTCCGGGTGGACTTGGCCCGGGACAGGTCAAGCCTCTCTTGCACTTGTATGCAGGATGGGGGAAGAATGACGAGCCGGACAGCCGAACCGGGGTTGGTGATCGTCGCCAAGTGGGTCAATCATCAATCAAGATCAATGTGTTTCTCCAAGTTCTTGTCCGGATGAATAAGCGTTTGCTGGGCTCGGGACTTGGAGAGAACAATGAAGGTTCTGACATGGGGGAGTTCAAATGTTGCATCCTTGCTTGATATCATCCAATGAATTCGTCGCACGCAGCCCACGCTCGCGAGGCTCTCTTCATTGGGATTGGAGCCAAGCAACCAGGATAGGCAGCACTTGATCCTTGCGCAACAGGCCCCCCCGCCCCCCGACCGAGGCTTGGACAGGAACTCGACTCCATACGAACGCTGCTGCGCTACACCACTCTCGGTCCAGGCGGGGCAGTCGATCTTGGCTTAGTGGCCATGGCCCTGTTCCGCCTCATCTCCATGGCATGATGTCAAGGTCTAGGCAATTGGCATTGGCTTGGTTCATTTCAACATTTTTTCTTGCACCTCCACACTTTGCGTGATAACACGAATCGCTCACATATCATGTTTCCGATTGTTTTTCTTTTCTTTTTCTTTTGGGCTCAATCCGCGAAGCCGATGAAGAGCTGAAGAAGCCATGTGCTCTGCTTCATGCTTTTCCCCCCTTCGACTCTACAACACGAAGTAAGACAGGACGTGGAAAAAAAAGGAAAGGGGAAACGATGTCGTAGTTGCAACGGTTTCCTTGGTGGCTTCTTGTGTCTTGTGATGTTGCAGGGCTAGCCTACCAATCCCAGGTACGAAGTTTTAGAGTGCGTACAGAACAGGCTAGCCTTAGGACCAAGAGCCGTTGCGTTAATACGACATTCGACATCACTTCACATCCCCCCTATTTTTCTAGTTTCCCCCGGTCTTGCTTTAAAATACTCTTCGCTGCTTGCAAAGTCGCAGTCGTTCGGGCTGGCGCCGTTGCCAGGAACCAGAGGATCCCGATTGGTAGCCGTTACTCACGATGGTGGTGGCGCTCTCATGTCCCGAGCACTTTTACTCCTTTCTCTTTAATTTCCACATCTGCCGCACAGTTTATCGTTGCTATTAATAATATCCCGCATCCTCGTTGAGTCTTGCCTTTGTCAAAGGCCTGATCTCCTCAAGCTGAGAGAGCAGCTCTTGCTCGAGTCTGATCTTCTTTCTTGCGAAAGACGCTTGGGAAGAAATTCAGGGAGTGGAAGAATCATCCGGCTGTGTCACTGTTATTATTGCCAGTCTTGGATGCTCTCCCCAAATTTCGCGAGATTGGAGATTCAGGGTTAAATTCGCCGAAGCGGCTGACCCTGTCCTTGCTGGATGGATGGACAGACCAGGCCAGTGACATCCATCGATATCTTACTGCTCACACCACACTGCCCACAGCCGCAAACTGTCCAGTGATGGTGCAGTTCACCAGGCAGTCAACAGTCAGCGCTACCTTACCCCTGTCCAAGCAGCAAGGCTTGCCTGGCGTGCCAAGAGTCCAAGACTAAACCTACCTCGACTGAGTGGGTGGTCTAGCCCTATTCTCGAGCTTCGTACTGCAGAAAAAGGTCGTTTAGCTCGTCTTCAGAAGTACGAAGTACACAGCTCTTATTCCACTTATCCTAGAGGGAGGCGATGATGAGATGGGCGTTTTAAAATGAAAGTCTACGCCCGGTCCAGCTCAACAAGTTCATCCTCCCCTGGTCGTACATATTCTGACGCCTTGCCAATCATTCCCATTCTGATTTCTCGCGTTCTTTCTTTTGCTTCCGCTTCCCGTGAATCCCTTCGCTTTCCCCCTTTGCGTAACCTTTTTTCTCGCGTTCCTGCATCCGTGTGTGGGACCGGCATTGGAGCTACCAAGTAATACTAGTTTAGAAAGAGCTAACCCCGTATCTTTCTCTCCCTTTTTATTAGTCGAACACGAGTTCCGATCCACAGAAGGTCAGGATCGGCGACCTTACCTGCGGTGAGAGGTGAACGAAGAATTGACAATAATCTCCTGAAGCCTCCACCTCGATTCAAGCCTTATCTACCCCTGATCCCGCCGGTAGTCCCAGAAGGTGTCGCGGGCCCGTCCGTGTTTCCTACAGAGCTCCAACAGCAATCGCAACAACAACATCCGCAGCAGTCGACCCTCGACTTCATCTTCCGGACCGAACGAGCCGTTGCGAGAGGCCTAGCACCACGCGTTCCCTATACTGGGTATCCGGCTCCCACCATGGAGGCCATCAACTATGCCGACCCGGACATGAGGATGCTCAACCGGCCGAGGAAGCTTTCCAACTCGTCCACCTCCAGTTCTATCAGCACGTCGCGTGAGAGCTTCGCGTCGGTCTCCCGGACGCCGTCTTGGAGCAGCGCCACCAGCTTCGAATCCATGGATTTCATCAGCCGCCGTTCGACCGAGTATGGTTACTCGAGATCCTCTGCCAGCAGTGGTAGGCCGCAGATGCACCGATCCAAGCCTGGCGAGCTGTTTGCGGCACTTCCCGGGGAGGTGCTCGAGGTGATCCTCGACGAGCTGAAGAAGTTGCATCTTAAGAAGACGTCCGAGAGCTGCTCGACGTGCTGGGCGAGGGATCTCTGCTCAATTTCGCTGGCGTCGAGGAAATGGTCTAAATTTGCCCGCACATCACTGTAAGTCGCTGCCATCCCCATTCGATTCTTGTCGAAGATTACTTTCTGCCATATCCTGGGTTATTCAATGCTAACGGAAAAATTAGATACGAGGACATCCAACTCAATGGCCCAGACTCCCCAGCAATGAAGAAACGTTACAAGGGCTGCGCGAACCCCCGCCTCGTTCTCCTTCGCCGAACGCTACGAGCAAACCAACAGATTGCCGTCATAGTCCACTCACTCAAGGTTCCCGCGGTACCCGAAGACACGCCCCTTGAGGCTTACCACGATCTAGTCGCGTCCGTGATCATGGCTTGTCCCAACTTGGAGCGTCTTGTTGGGCTGTATCCTCGCTACACGCACCAATTTGACCGGCTCTTCCACGCTCTCTCGACGCGTCGGAAGCTTAAGCACATGGATTGGATGATTGATGGTGTTTCGGCGATGCAGAGGCCCCAGACTCGCTCTGGAACCAAGCAGCTCGTCAAGAGTCGGCCGATGGGCCAGCAGCAGGCGCCCTTCCTCACACCGAATGACATCTTACCAGGTCAAAGCTCGGCTTTCTTGGAGCTCCATTTCAACTGGAGCCACCTGACGACACTGACGATTCACACACTTCCTGGCGGCTCGCTAACTCCCGACAACCTCATCACGACAGCCATTTCCTACCTCCCGTCTCTCCAGCATCTTTTCCTGTCAAACCTCCCCTTTACTGCGTTCAAGGACGATAGCCTGCTTTCTCTCCCCGCGTTGAAGACACTTTCTCTGTCGTACCTGTCGGGAATCACCTCGAACGGTCTATCGAACTTTGCGACTCGCTCCGCCAGCCGATCGATCCAACGGCTTGTGCTCCGACATATCAACATCGACGAAATGCCAGCGCTTGCCCGTGTGCTCTCGAACCTCGTCTGCTTGGAGAATCTCGCTTTTGTGCAGTCGTTCCCGCCTCTGATGCCCGAGGATAACTTTATCCTCCTCATGCCTTACCTCGCATCGAACTCGCTGCGGAAACTCCACTGGGACATCACGAGCCACCCGAACTGCGTCAACGCCGCCGATTCGATCCTCGCCCGAAGCATCGCAGCCAAAGGTTTCCCAGCCCTGCGAATCCTCCGCGCACCTAACGACCCCGAGGGGCTCTTCCAGGGCCTCTGCCGACCACGCGACCGAGCCGACATGTCGGGAGACAGATTCAGGCCCATTACCAGCCACACGCGAAACATGAGCGGCAGCGGCAGGTCAGCGCTCTCGGTCCCAGCTTCGCCCACAGTAGCGACGGCAGCAGGTGTTAAATCGCCGACGAGCCCCGCGTTCGCACCCGACGCGTCGATCCTCGCTCCGGCGACGAACCTGCACCAGGCGCGGTTGGCAGCTCAGGCGCGTCTCGAGGCGGCGTGGCGGCTCCCACGGTACCATGTCAACGTTGTGGATGAGAACGGTATGCTCGTCGACAAGTTTGGGCTTGCGGGGTTCATCGGCACGACGGAGAGTAAGATCCGATATGACTTGACGCCCGACCCCGGTGCCAAGGATGAGAACGGCGGGTTGGTCGAGATCAGCGATTTGTTGGGTGATTGTGGGGAGAGGGGGACGGATATGTGCAGTGGACGGTGGAACATGCCGACGACGCCGGTGGATAGGAAGGAGAAGGATAAGGATAAGGAGAGGTGGTGGCACACTGAAAGGGGTCGGTGGACTGGTGTTGAGCTCTGAGAGCGTTGTGTGGGTAGTTGGGAATGAGGATGGTCGGAGGATCTACAAAATGCTTGGTTATATTTGGGGAATTTTTTGATACCACGTACGTACGTACTTTCTATCTTGACATGGACATTTGGGGAAAAAGAAAGAAGAACGAAATTGAGAAGAAAAAAAATGGGAGAAGTGGGAAAAGTTGGATATGACAGGGGAAACTGGACACCTTCTGGGACACCTGGCAAGCAGAATGACGATGAATTTTGGGGAGTTGTTCTTATTATTATTTTCTAAGTTTGCGTCAATGACTGGGATTCCTATGATTGATCAAGATTTAAGATACCCCCATCGAATTGATATATGGATTGATATAATTTAAGTGCTAAGGCTCCAAGATCAAGTGTAATAATCTAGTAATAAGTGATGGCGTTGCTGGAAGTAGATTATAATCCGAAATTCTGAATCTAGGCAGCACAGGCAGAGTCTGTCCCACGAGATTTAGGTAGCAACAATTCTCGAGTTGGCGCCTGTGGCCGAGCTACAGTGGGGTGTAGTACTAGGCCGCCCGGGCTGTGTTCGATGGTGTGTGCCTGGCCTCAGTGCTGGCTTAATGGCAGCACACCACGCTAATTTCGAGCTGGGCTGGGAAGGTCCAACTACCCCGCCATTCATCCCACGCCTCCACAAAGCTCTCTCCAACTCCAACCAACAAACACTCGATGCCGTTCTAATCCATCCTCCCCAAGCTCCAAAACCCAATCCTTTTTCAGGCAGGGAGTCTTGCTGAACTCGATCCTTCCTCTGTCCCCCATTTCCCGGTCTATCTCTGCGATATCTCTTCCTCTTCCTCTTAACCTCGAGCTCAGCTGTTTGCCATTCTAGTTCCCACTACCTCACCCCCTCTGCCCTTCACAACCCTCTCACAATGGCGCCCTCGCCAAAGGTCGCCTCGGCCATCGCCCAGGTGCAATCCGCCCCCGACGCCTCCAAGCCCGAGCAATACGAAGCCATCCTCCGCCAAATCAAAGACCTCTCGTCCCCCTCAACCGCCACCACCGACCTCTCCGCCATCGCCGCCTCCATCATCTCCGCCTCCCTCGGCATCGTGGCAACTCGCTCCCTCCTCGACCTCTTCGTCACCACCCTCCGCGACCTCAAAAACGTCGACCTGTGCATCGAGGTCGGCAACCACGCCCTCGAGCTCATCGCCTCCACGGGCACCTCCTCTTCTTTCCTCGACCAGATCGCCGCCCTCCGCGACCTCATCGCCTCGGCGCACGAGTCCAACGAGGATTACATCGACGCGGCGCGGTGCCTGGCCCAGATCCCCTTGGATTCTTCGCAGAGGCAGGTCACGAATGAGCAGGTGGCGAGGATATGGGTGCGCATTGTGAGGAACTTCCTCGAGGTTGACGATACGCCCGCGGCCGATACCTACGTCAACAAGCTCAAGAACATCATGCACACCGTCGCCGATCCGGAGCTGCATCTCCATTTCCAGCTCTCGCAGGCGAGGATCCGCGATGCTAAACGGGACTTTTTGGATGCTTCGAAGCGGTACCACGATATCAGCTTCTCCAAGGCCATCGCCGAGGAGGAGAGGCTGCACACCCTGAGCATGGCCATCAAGTGCGCCGTCCTCGCCCCCGCGGGTCCCCAGAGGAGCCGGCTCCTCGCGAGGCTCTACAGAGACGAGCGGTCCGCGGGTCTCGAGGAGTTCGGCATCCTCGAGAAGATGTTCCTTGATCGGCTCCTCCGGCAGGACGAGGTCGACAAGTTCGCCAAGAGCTTGCTGCCCCATCAGCTGGCCGTTACGGCTTCGGGCTCGACCGTGCTCGCCAAGGCTGTCGTCGAGCACAATCTCCTCGGAGCGTCGCGGCTCTACGAGAATATCGGCTTCGATGCCCTGGGCGCCCTCCTGGGGCTCGATGCCGCCGGTGCTGAGGATACTACGGCTCGCATGATTGAGCAGGGCCGCCTTCTTGGACGGATTGATCAGGTGGATAGGGTTATTTGGTTTGAGAAGGGCGAGGCGTCTGGTGTTAAGGGGAGTGGGAAGGCTGATGTCCTTGTGGGTAAGGAGACGAGGAGGTGGGATGCTAATGTTCAGGGTATTGCTGAGGAGGTGGAGCATGTTGTTAATGCTCTGCAGACTGAGTATCCGGTGAGTCTTTTTCCCCCCTGAGACGAGCGTCATGAGGGTGGAGAGGCGTGCAGGATGCTAACATTTCATTCTGCAGGAGTTTGTTGCTACCCACCTTAGGGCATAGGGGGATGAGAAATGATGAGAGAAACAGGGTAGAAGATTAAGAACGAGTTCTTACTTGGAAGGGGGAATCATGATTTGTGTACAAAACATAACTATTGGCGTTCGGGCTCAAGCATAGCACACTAGGTAAACAAGGCCTAAAAGATTAATCCCTTCTATTCTGATTGCATCTGGGAGTATCATGAACCAAGGAAACCCAAAAACAGGAAACAAACTCCAAAGCAGACCGTAGAACGACAAGCATGCGACTGAGTGTCTAGTCTCTCTTCTAGAAACAAGCACAAAACACCACTGCCCTCCTCTTGCTATCCGAAACCAAAGAGAAACCCAAAACCCAAAAGTACCATCACGTCCATTACTCCAAGTCCCGTTTACGCACCACGACATACCCCTTACTCAACCTCTTCGGATCACCCTCCTCCTCCTCGACGGTCGCCTCGTCGCCGTACACCTTCGGCTTCTTCTTCCTCCTCTCGGGCTTGGCCACCGCGGCGGGTTTGGGCACCACCCCGGCCTGGATGATCTTGATGAGGGCGTCGGCGATGTGTTCTCCCATCCAGTTGTAGCCCTCCTCGGTGAGGTGGAGGCCGTCGTCCCAGTACTTTTGTTTTTGCTCGCGCGTGAGGACGTGGTAGGGGAGATGGGCATGGAGGTCAAAGGCATGACTATATGCTGTCTGTTAGCTACTTCCTACGCCAAAAAAAAAAAAAAATAAATAAAAAAAAAAAAAAAAAGAGAGGGTTGGTTGATGGGTAACAGCGTACAAGTTGTGCTCCTTGTGCTTTCGGATGAGGTCGTTGAGTTCGTTCCGCGTGTCCGTAGCGAACTGCATCTTGGAGCGGCACTCGGGTACGGTCAGGGCAAGGACTTTGGTGCCTTTGCAGAGGGCAATGTCCCACGTTTCGGAAAGGCATTCGAAGATTTGGTCGGCGGGGATGCGGAAGGCGATGTCACTTGTTGGATGTTAGTATGGACGTGCGTTTTTGGACGAAGAGCTGGGAGACGGAGGAGAAGGGAGGTTGTAACATACTTTGTGCCGCCGAGGACGATTGCCCATGTATACTTGTCTTTCTCGACTGTGTGTAAGAGACGGGTTAGTACGCTAATCATCTTGAAGCCCAAAATATATAACAAATAATCATGTCTCGATGGCGGGAGAAAAAAGAAAGAGGAATATCAAAACTGACGCTCAGCTTTCGCCCGGTCCACCCACCGCTCCGTACAAACGAGATCCCCGGGCGCGCCCGACACCTTGACGGAGACGGGGAAGGGAAAGGTGGCCCGGAGACGTTCGGCGAGGGTTTCGGCGTAAGGGTGCTCGCCAAGACCGAAGTTGAACCAGCCCGATGTGAGGGAGTCGCCGAAGCAGAGGATCTTGATGCCGGACATTTGGTGGTTGGTGGGGCGGATTTGGTGATGGTGAATTCGGTAACGGATTTGGAGTCGCGGGGGGTGGGGATGTCGGTTGGCGAGAGCGCGGGGGTTAATGTCGTGTTGGGGTAATGGCGGTGGGAGTGGGAGGGTGGTAGGCTGGGCTAAAGAGGGTGGGCGGGGAGTTAAGTGAGCTTGACCAGGCGGCCCCTGTAGCGTAAAGCTTTCAATGTTGCTGGAGGGACGTTCGAATAGGCATCAGGAATAACACCCCAAGATAGAGAAGACAGAGGAACAGCTTGGCACCTTCCCCGTCTCACAGTGCTGACAAACACTTCACTCTCAGAGCGAGCTGCTGCTGCCTATCGCTTGGGACTGGAGGATCAGGAAGATAACTTCGTACACCGTGCTGCGCTGTTCAGTGATTGTAATGTGATAGAGGCGTCTGTGTCCGTGGATGCCTGATATGGCCTATGTAGCGCAAATGACAACGCCGCAATCCGTTGGTGGATCAATCGGATTTGATATGAAGCTAGTAACTAGAGCGTTTGATACCATACAGTCCCGCAATGACTTCATGGGATAACAAGAAGCAGCTGTCCCAGATCCCTCTGGGCTCTCTGCCCGACAAACATTATTCTGTCTGAACACGATAGATCTGCTGCCTTCTTTAGAAGTTTCTGTTGCTTCATGAGTTTTCCAATGATGCAAGGGTTGGTCCTGTCAAGCAATGCGTGTCGCAGTCATGTTGGAAAACATACATCCCCAACCTAGAAACAAATATAGATCATAGGGTTAACAAGAGCCTTGTTTTTAGCTCCCGGTCTTCTGAGAACCACCACCCACTACACCGTCGTTTTCTTTTGTGTTAAGGAACGCTGAAAAGTTTCCATCAATGCTTGCCTTGTTTTATTGTTTGCAGGCGTGGTACCAGTCACGCTGAGGTTGATCTCAAACACTCGTATGTAGCTTCATCATGTGAACCGCACCACACGGGAACAACAAATACTGAACATGACCCTTCCAGCTCAAGCCTTGTTTCAAGGTTAGTACTATACACGACTATTCTCGAATCGACCTCCTAACTTTTGTGTAATGCCGCTGCGATAAATCATCATCAAGCCCATTGACGCTGGCCTCCTTAGCCAGCGTCAAATATCAATATCCGAAATCCGCCTATTATCATACACGTGTCCAAGCACAATTCCACCATGCAAAAGTAGTGGATAGATGCCATTACCTAGACCCCACGACCATGATACCTCATCGTAGACCTCCTAACATCCAACGAAACGCAATCAGTGTTGAAGTTCCACCCTCTTCCCAGGCTCCCAATCGTCCAAACACTGCTTAATATTCACCCAATACCTCAACCTCACCGCCTCCCCCCTCGCCGCCTCCAAATCATCCTCAGCAAACGCCCTCTCCAACACCTTCTCGCTCACTGCTATCCTCTCATCATTCACCCTCCTCACCCCTTCTAGCTCCTCCTCCTTGTGCGCTTCCTCAATCTCCTCCCTCGCCTCCATCACGTCGTGAAGGAGTTCCATATCCGCCACCTTGGCCGCCTCGTCCGACGCCACGTCGATCCCCCTCAATGATAGGAGGTACTGCGCCCTTAGGAGCGGGTTCGCCAGCGTGCGGAAGGCTTCGTTGAGGTGCGCCGAGGTGGCTTGCGCGCGGGTCTTGTGCTTCGCCGCGTGCAGGTCGGGATGTGCGCGGGCTTGAAGCTGGAGGAATTCGCGGCGTAGGGCGCGGATGTTGATAGGGAAAGAACCGCGGGGAGGGGGTCCTTGGGGGAGCGATTCGGGGAAGAGGTCGTAGTACGTTGTTGGTGCGGTGGTTGTTGTTGAGGATGTGGACGAACTAGCATCGGGTTGGGAGGCGGCAGGAGAGGGGTTCGCGGCGGGAGGGAGGAGAAGACGGTTAGATGTTGAGAGCCAGCGGCGCGGCGACCGTGTTTGTGAGTTTCGAGGAAGCTCGTTTGATCGGGCTTGTAAGGAGGGAGCTGTGTGAGTTGCGAGGATGGCTGTCCGAGCTGGAGCGACGGTGTGGCTGCGCGAGCAGACCCGCGCAGCTGAGCGACTGGCTGGTAACATGTGGGAATGGAGGTTTGCTGTCTTTTCTTTTCTTTTTAAAAGGGTATCGAGTTGCGGATTGAGGTTGAGGTTGACGGGACGTATTATGAGTCGTTCGAAGCGTCGGGCTGTTTTTAGTCGCTTTTTTATTTTTTCGAGTTCAGAATTGTGACTCTGTTGGGTTTGGGAGATTTTTCGAGGTTCGGAGCTGGCGGAGTTTAGAATGACGTCGCGTCCTCTCGGCTATTAGAGGCAAGATGAACAAGTTAGTTCAACGACCACACGTGGTACACATCTCCGTCCAGTAATTTTGCATTCCAACTGTTCAACCGATTTTCGGCAGTTCGACAATACAGAGAATTATTAATGTCTTTCGGATTTCGGGCATCGGAAATTGTAGAGATATCAAACATCTCCGCGGGAATGCATCGAACTGGAGGAATTGACTTCTTTATCCCAAAAACCGATAATCACCGACTCCGCTGGCTGTCGGATGTAATCCAGCGAAATGCGGCTTATTGAGGTTGGTACACAGCGGCTTTTCAGCGCTCCGAAGTCGGGCTTATACCCCCAAACGCCCCCCAAACTGGCGGCGAATCATTGTTCTCAGGCCCATACACATCCACCTTGAGGCTGCGAAGCGAACAGCCATTGATCCCACAATAGCACCCCCAGAAACCCACACGTCCTGCCAATCGTCTGACACGGTACACGCTTCTACTTGCCAATATCACTGTATCGCTGGTAACCTGGGCCTAGGTAGTGAGGCAGGGACAGAGAGCGCCCCCGTCTCTTCTTAACAGAACCCGTTCTACCGCCCCCACAGCCAACTCCTAGTGGTACTAGGGTACTGGGGACCTCTGATAAGATGGGAGAGAGCGTAAAGATTCTAAGCCCAGGCGAAGGTATATATTACTTCATATACTACGTTCTCACTTTGTCCGCCACGACTTGTGACATAAACCCGAGTGCACCCTTTTGCTAACATGTAGTGTAAAACTCAAGTTGCCAAGCACAACACTCAAGAGAGCTGTTGGGTTACCCTATATGGTACGGTGTATGATGTGACCAACTTCCTTAGCGAGCATCCGGGGGGCTCTAGGGCCATCCTGCGCCTTGCTGGTAAGGACGCGACCGAAGAGTTTGACCCAATTCACCCGCCCGGGACTCTGGATGACGACACGGGCAACGTCGTCAAGGTCGGCAAGATCGACGCCGCGGCCTTGCCCAAGCACGACCCCGATAACGAGGAGCGTAAGAAGCAGGCCAACGTGACAGAAAGAGACCCTCCCCTGGAGTCTCTGCTCAACCTCGGCGAGATCGAGGCTCTGGCTACCAAGAAGATATCAAAACGGGCATGGTCCTACTACTACTCCGCCGGCGACGACCTCTGGTCCAAGAGCTTCAACAACCACGTCTACCGCCAGATACTCCTCCGCCCCCGCATTTTCATCGACTGCATGGACTGTGATCTCTCTACGACGCTCCTCGGCCACAAGGTCGGCCTCCCCATCTTCGTCGCCCCGGCGGCCATGGCTCGCCTCGCCCATCCGGACGGAGAACACGGCATCGCGAAGGCGGCGGCCAAGTTTGGCGCGTTGCAGATCATCTCCAACAACGCCTCCATGACGCCGGAGCAGATTGCCGAGAACGCGGCCCCCGGTCAAATCTTCGGATGGCAGCTGTACGTGCAAAAGGAGCGCAGCAGGAGCATCGCCATGCTGGAGCGAATCCACAAGATGCGCGACCGGTTCAAATTCATCTGCTTGACGCTCGATGCTCCGGTTCCCGGGAAGCGCGAGCACGACGAGAAGATGCAGTTCGAGAATGCTTTCGAAGTGAGCGTCGACGGGAAGGGGGATTCGGATAAGAAGCCCGGCGGAGGTGGAGTGGGGCAGCAACTCTTTTGGGGCACGGCTGGCGATCTGACGTGGAAGACCACGCTGCAGTGGCTCGCCAAGAATACCGATCTGCCCATTGTGCTTAAGGGCGTGCAGACGCACGAGGATGCTTACCTCGCCGCGCAGTACGCGCCTCAGGTCCGCGCTGTCATACTATCCAACCACGGCGGCCGAGCCCTCGACACGGCGCCACCAGCGATCCACACGCTGCTTGAGATTCGAAAGTACTGTCCCGAGGTGTCTAAGAAGATCGAGTTGTGGGTCGATGGCGGCATCAAGCGCGGCACCGATGTTGTGAAGGCGTTGTGCCTTGGGGCTAGAGCCGTGGGTGTCGGACGGGCAGCCCTATTTGGTCTCGGTGCCGGTGGCCAGGCCGGCGTTGAACGGACGTTTGAGAGTAAGTTGGGCTTGAAGCTTCCTCGTGGAGACGTACCACAATATACTAACGGAGTAATGAACGTAGTCTTGAAAGCAGAGACGGAGACTTGCGTACGGCTCCTTGGGGCCAACTCTGTTCACCAACTCGGCCCTCACTTTGTAAGTGGCGATCCTAGCCTATAGTCTCGCGGTCATGTTTTAACAGTTTCCTTCTTCTTAGGTTAACACTCGCATGGTCGAGAGGGACATTTATGATGGGCCAAGCGGCCTCGATATCGCTGGGCTGTGGACGGCGCCGACAGCGAAGCTCTAAGTTGCGGGGAATCTCCACCTTCTAACGTAGAAAGGGATGGGAGTGGGCGATCTTTGACAAGAATTTGGGTCCTTAGGATACTTGTTTATAGTATTCGATGGCGTTATAGTTGAGTAGTATATAGTGGGGCCTTCCGTAATTGGATATTCTCACTTTGTCGCGGATATTGCAGGAAACCAAGCCACTGACAAGAATTACTTCCTAGTCCTCAGGTCCCAAGTTTGGCTGTCGTAGGGCTTTTCTTTTCCGTGTCCCAGCTAGAGCTAATGTACGCGCCAAACCAATGGGAGGATTCAGATGACGGCGTTCCAAGCCACAGTCGGGGGCGCCGCGAGAGCACTTCAGTTATTGGTTACTTTGAATATTGTGTCTTGATTATTCGTGAGAATCCTTTTGCTTTGGATATTAGTGAACCAAAAAAAGGAGAAAAAGAAAAGAGAAGGAAAGGCAAAGTGGTGGACACCAAAATGAGAGCTGCAGGCGTTGGACCAGCGAAGTACGCATAGAGGTAAGAGGAATCGATTGGCTGCAATGCACAAAGTGGGTGTGGAACGGGCATGGCCGTGTGGTTGTTGATATGGCCAAGACTCTCTTGATACTCCAAATGTTCTATTGTGTGTCGCGTGCCTCCAGGTTTCGGTGAGGCAGCAGCTGTGATGGGCTGATGGACTCGGCAATGGACTGACACAAACAGACTAGTTGTTTGTTTCCTCTCAGAGCACTTGAAACTGTTGATCGTTGGTGTTCTAGGTTCTACTTGTACAAGTAGAGCTAAAAGCAAGACCGTTTTTACGTCGGTGTTAATCAAAGTGAGACGAGTGATGGGGATGTATCCGAGATGAGAGGGGGTCATTGTCTACAGCCAGGCTTGAGGTCCTGAGGATGATGTTTGGGAAGTGTAGCCAGGACCACGGGTGCTTTGTAGAATGGGGAATGATTAATGATTTTGAAGGGCTCATGGGAACAATTGAACTACAATTGAACTTCGTTTTCAATCAATGACATGACAGGGACTTAGTTTCTACCGACGAAGCGACTCAAAGCACTAATTATTCCTTGGCCGCTCGGGGACCACCGCGAGCTTGCTTTTCTTTTGGGCGTCCAAGTTGGTCGTCGGCATGTCTCAGCTAAGCTCCCAATGATATTTGATATTTTTGCACTACCAGTTCCTCTTTTCTCAGTCCCTTTTTTCGGGGTTCTTTTCCCCCTTCTTTTTTTCTCAAATGATAGATATCGTAATCTCTGGTATGGCTGGCTGGCATCAAACATATCTCGCCGAGCAGAATTGCTTCGCCTTATAACAAGCGAAATGGAGGTTAATTCACTGATTCAAGGGTCAAAGCAGAAACTTGTAAGTTTGGAACAAAGCTCCGAGAGATGCCGTGTTCATGCCGGCAATATTGCCCAGTTTGGCCAGGAAATCCCTTCTCTAAATGTCGCTTTGTGGATCTCGCAGTCGGTCGTACATTTGCAATGAAACGGAGATTGGCGAGGTACGAGCCCTCATAGGACATCTGTGGGAAATCAAAATTGCGGGAGGGTGACCATGGGGACTGGACTGGGCAGACTAGGAACTGGGGGTGGTGGAGAAGAGGCAACGGGTAATGGACCTGGCTGGGTCTGGTCATGGATGCCCCGGAAGAGTCGTGCCTCTTGCCACCGGGACATTGGGGCACGGAAAATGGAGGGCCCTTTTGCTCGACATCGTGGGTCTCGAATAGCCAAACAGATGGAGGAAATTCGAAATCTCCGCAAAGCTCTCTCCACCAGATGACCTGACATCTGGGGAGCCCCCAGTGACCCAGTGGACCACGGATGCGTATTCGTACCTGGGGAGCACAATTGGCGAAAAGAGTTTTTAAGGTTTAATCTGGGGTTCTGCTGCTCTAACGAGCTGGTAAATTGCTAGGTTACTAGTGTAGTGCAAGTGTTAGATATCTCAAGAGTGCGGCTGTTTTCTCTTGCTTTTCTGGAACATCTTGACCGCAAAAGTTGAGACGAAATCAGAATAAGCTGCATTTTCGATGTCGAATGCGCCTTCCACATTCTTGGGAGGACACTTTCACATGCGCTAAAGCTCAAGAGCCGAGGATTGATCCATCGATCAGCTGCAGAAAGCCAACCCGAGCCAATTCCTTCCCGAGAAGAGCGAAGAGCAGCGGTACCTGGTGTGTACTTTGCCCTTCTGCATCAGACAAGTATCTTCGTACTTCGTACATGGCACATTGGGTATTAGTGCCAGATTGTTACCGGGTTACTTCGATGGCAGCATCGAGTCTCCATTGAATGTTTACTCCCTATCGTTTCTATTACCAGGAGGGTATTAGTGGCATAAAGCGGTGCTGGCGGTGCTGGCCGTCGATAGATTACTCTACTATGTACATGGCACTGCGACGGGCAGTTTCTCGGTCCGCGCTATGGTGCCAGCTTATCCCGATACGGCTTGTACTTTGCTGGTATCAACCCATCAACCCAGCCCAGGCCGGCCAGCTGCACCGTTACCCTCTGCGTCAGGACTGCAATCTTCCTCCGGAGTAATAATAATAATAGTAATCTCTCTCAATGGTACACTAGTGTACGAAGTAATGCGAGGAGGGAAGGGCAACGCCACACACACCCCGCCTCTTCAACCCCGGCTCGCCCTCTCGTCCGAGTCTTGCGGAGATGCTCGGGGTGCCTCCCAATTTGGCAATTCCTCCCCTCTGTCTTCTTGTCGTGTGCCACCATCCTGGTCGGCACCAGGCCAACCTAGTCAACTTCTTCGCTGATCTGTGCGTGTTAATCCTTGCTGATTTCTTGCTCCTCCTGCGGTGCAAAAAGCTAGACGCCATTCCGGATCGGCGCCCATGCTGCCAAGTTCTGCCAAGTAATATGGGGAACACCATCCACAACCTCTCTCCTCTGCAGTTTGGACCAGCAACCACCTCCTCTTGGCCCAGGTTCTAGCTAGTCCTAGTCGAGACCGACTCGCCTCACCAGCATCGTGTTTTTTTTTCTCGATCTCGCCCAATTTCCCCTCCGGGCCCTCACTATCGACCAACTGCGCCGTACGAAGCATTATCGTCCCACTCGTTTCCGGGCTTGCGTCTGGCGCATGGTACCTTGGCGGTACGCCAAACGTGCAATGGAGCTCCAGCACACTCCAGTTGCCAAGATTTCAAGATCAGTGTCTTGCTGGCTCTGTTGTTGGTTCCGCTCTACGCTCCATGCGGAGTGGAAAAGCTGGGGATGAGGCTACAACACTAATGAGCTTGGTCCTTTCTTGTACCACCCGTACCACCCACTAGGGGGGAAGCCCCATGGCAAAAGATCC
This sequence comes from Scedosporium boydii, assembly GCA_002221725.1. Lineage (NCBI taxonomy): Eukaryota > Fungi > Ascomycota > Sordariomycetes > Microascales > Microascaceae > Scedosporium > Scedosporium boydii. Next base: position 238,332 of record NJFT01000019.1, read on the forward strand.
GGTCCCTTTTCTTGGGGTTTGCTTGTTGAAATCCGTGGGGTCTCCAGGAAAGCCAATTTGACGCTACTCCCGGAGATGTCTACCAGATTTGGATTGAGCAGTGAACCGCGAGTTTCGAAAACACCACAGTCAAATTCGATAGAGGGATTCTCATAGGATCCTACTTGAGTATTTCTGGGGAACGATTCTGATCGCGGGTGCCACCAATCTCGATCCTACGAGTTCGAAATAAGGCGAAGATGCTGAGTTAGTGTCTTGTCATTGTATAAGTGTGCCAACTGGTGATGTTGTTGACCAGTCTGGTGTCTCGGGGAGTGCGGTTACCAACCTATTGATCCATCCTCTTGTTACATTGCCTCCCCTCCCCTTGCCTAGCATCCCCAGACCTATCCACTGCAACACTGATACATGCATCGTCCTGCTTCGTGCTACGAGTACACGATTGGTGTTCTTGTACCCCCCCCTCCCCCTTCAATGCTCGTTCTTCCACCGTGGCTGGCCGAGCTCATCATGGTGTGTACGATGTAGTGTACACTCCCGTTTCCCACTCCCACTCCCCATCGCCACATTGTTGCTGGCGCGCTGCTTGGTCCGAGTTAGTCGTTCGGGATCCCTTCTTCATTCTCATGTGCTTTTGCCTCACCATTGAACCAGACTATCCATGTGTTACCCGCTACTACTTCGCAGAATCGAGATCTAAAAGTACAATTGTAAATATATATAGATCAAGCGCACTCACCCGCCCCAGTGGCCTCCCTAGTCTCACTTCCAGTCCCACCCTATCCTGGCGAGAACTTTGTTCGTGAACCCTTGTCCCATCCTCCCGTCGACACCTCTCCATTCCCCACCTCTCATCTATTACTTCGTAGTCTCTCGTTTCCGCCCTTATACGAAGTATAAGTAGGACCCATCTTGCCCCGTCTCTTTGGTAACCTACCTTCCTCCCTTCCCTCTCATCTCCTTCGCCGATCCCCGTTCCGCGCCCCCTGTATACAGCCGCGAACTCGAATCGAGTCTTTCCCCTCGTCGATCCCGCAAGCAATCACAAACGACAACCATGGCGAGCGACAAGGAGGTCGTCAAGAACGAGACGGAGTTCGTTGCTCCCGCCGCCAAGAAGCGCGGCTGCGCCAACCACTGCAAGCGCTTCTGGTGGGTGTACTTAATTGGCACCATCGCCGCAATCATCTTGATTGTCTGTCTCATGTAAGTGCGCAACTACTCTTCTCCTGCGCCGTCTACAACGGCAATTGGCATTGTGTAAAGTGGCATTTCGTGAAACCGTCACGTCCTTGCAAACTTCTTTTGCCAATTTCCCCAGTACCTTCGTGGCCCTCTTCCATGAGTGAACTCTCTCACTAACATGAGGCTGCTTTCCCCCCTCCAGCATCTTCGTTGGTGTTCCCAACATCGCCCAGAAGAAGCTTGACGATGCCGAGCTCACACTCGACTCCATCGTCATCTCCCAAACCGAACCCAACTCCTACAACATGGCCGTCAACTCCACCATCCGCACCGACGGCAAGACCCACGCCACAATTTCCCCCTTCACTGGCGTCATGTACCTCGAGGACCTCGAGCCCCATACGCCCTTCGCCAGCGTCAACTTCCCCGAGACCACTTCGGAGAAGGAGCAGATCGTCAAGGTCGACCAGCACGTCGAGGTCACTAACATGGATGCGTACACTACTTTCAACACCTGGTTGCTCCTCAACGAGACTCTTCGGTTGACTATCGAGGGCGATACCCACGTCAAGGTTAAGGGTATTTCGAAGAAGTTTGGCGTTACTTTTAAGAAGACTGTTGAGCTCAAGGGCATCAACGGCTTCAAGGGTCTCAAGGTCCACGAAACCGAGTCACACATAGACATTTCGGTGAAAACAAATAACTACAAGGGTGTCGTCGACGTTCCCAATGCCTCCATCCTCACCATCCACATCGTACGTTTCCCTTTACCATATTTTTTTTTCTTTATTTTTGTTCTCGCAAAAAAAGCCAGTCTCTAACAACAAATCTAGGGCAATGCCACCTTCGTCAACATGTACAATGGCAAGGATATTGGTACCGTCTACATGGACAACCTCATCCTCTACCCCGGCGTCACCACCGTTCCCATCCATGCCGACATCGATCAGGCCCCCGTCCTCGATGCCATGACCACGCAGCCCCACTGTGTTGACGGCATTATCCCCTTCGGCATGAAGGGTAAGGACGTCACCCGCGACGGCGAGGAGATCCCCTACTTCGCCGGCGCCCTTAGGGCCCTCACCCAGGAGGTTAATATCCCCCTCAAGCAAGCCTTTGCTGAGGCTGGTCTTAAGGACCTGAAATGTCTTAACGTGTAAGAAGGAGTAGATGGCCACTTTTTGTTGGTTTTTAGCAAGGGGGTTGCGAATTTGGATTACGTCTGATGAGGAAGATGTATGGGGAAAGTAATTTTTTTTTATCTATGAAATCTCGCTTGGGTCGAGATGAATTTTGCTATATGAGCTTTTTTTTTTCCAACCCAAATGGAACTTGATACCTCTCGGGAGTTTCTGAGTCGGGGTGGATATACGGAATGGAATGGGATGGGGATATCCAGTTAGCAGTTAGCAACCAGTTCTCATGATACCAGCTAACTGCATACCTAATGGAGATCAATCGATGGATACAAATCTGCCCAGGATGGTGCAATATTTTCACCTGCAAATTCGCCACCTCTACCGAGGAATCCGCAACGTGAACACGAAGATCCAACTCCGAGTTAAACTGGGGTATCTACAAAACCAATGCCTTCTTATTTTCGTGAAAAGAAACCCGGAATAAACCGCCCCCCGCACTGAACTAGTTGAAACACCCGGATGGCAGTGTAATAAGGATCTACCCCGTGGGGAAGACTTTTCAAGAGGTCCACGATCATATGCTACCGAGGACGAACGAACTCCCAACATGGGGGGTGGTGTTATCTACTCCATCCTTCTCCGCTTCGACAGCCCCCCCGGCCCCGACTTGGCGGATACGACCCCCATCCCACCACCAGAACCAGAAGCAGGCACAAACTCCACCCTCCCTGTCGCGGCTCTCTCGACCTCCCTCTCCTTCCTCAGCCTCTCCTGAGCGGCCCTCAACCCCTGGCGATGAGCCCAATCCGGAAACGCCCCGGGATCCCAGAGATCCTTGGGTAGTGTCGTGGCGTACTGCGCCATCGGGTCGTCGTCGAGACCCGTGAATTTGAGGAGCTTGTCCATGAGGGCCGGGTTGCGCAGGGCTGGGGAGGACTCGAGCTTGGCGTTGAAGTGGATGCCTTTGTCTTTGAGTTCGAGGAAGTTGGAGACTTTTTTGGTGAGGGCGGGAGGAGGTGAGCCTGGTGGTGAGGGCGGGAGGTCTAGGTTGGGATGGCTGGGGAGGGTGAGATCGCGGAGGAGGGCGCGAGTGGAGGTGTAGGGGGAGCCTGGGGGGATGGGGAGATCTAGTTCTTGATCTGGCTCCGGGAGGTCCGTTATTGTCGGCTCGCTGGGCCCAAGCATGGGACCGACGAAAGGCGTTGGTGTTGATGGTGATGGTGTTGCTGGAGGTACTGGCCCTGTTGGGCGTACTTGAGGCTCTGGTAGCTGTTCATCTTCAGGTTTTGATGATAGCCTAGGTTTATTCTGGAAAGGCGATGTCAGTTTACGATGATATAAGTTGAGGAGGCGTGTAAATGATGCCTTACCTCTTGAGGTGGAGGAGGCTGTAGTTGGATATCTTCCTCCTCACTACTGCTCTCATAACTAACAAGCCCAGCCATGACGGTAATCGGGCGATCTATCTGTCAGGGAAATTGGTCAATTAAGCCAGAAAGAATTATATATAATTCTCTCCCAGCAATTAGAAGTGCGTATTGATGCTAAAAATCACCACCGTTTGGCTTTAGTAGAGTCAAATTTATACACTGAGATCGTTAGCCCAGTCTGAATGTCCAGTTCGAGATGATCGCGAAGCTTGGAGCAAGGAAAAGTGACTTTGGTACAGTCCAATGTGGGGGTTTCGGCAAAACCTCGGCTTACTAACACAACCTCCAATCAAGCTCATCTAAACAAAAGTATATCAAACTCACACGGAGCACTTCACAAGCCTCGTCTCGTCGTACCGAGTCCACCTCAAGGCATCCATCGCTCTTGATATCCACCCCGCCATCCGCCGTCTTCGTTGACATTGTTATATCCTTCGAATGGATGCCGGTATCGATAATACAATCTGAAGATAACACAAAGGGACATATCATCAAAAAAGTACGGACTTTTGACACAGATCTCAGCCGACGAGCCACAAGTAGTCCTGAGGGGGGCGAAAAAAATTAAAAAAAAAACCTCTACATCTGGGATAACCATGGCTCGTCTTAGAGACACCCGCTCACCATCGCCAGGAAGACACCACCGGAAAGATGACGATCGACGCGACAGGGATCGCCGTGATGACGGTAGGGGCTATCGCGCCCGGTCGCGCAGCCCTGGAGATGTAAGACGACAAATCCATCGCGGGGCCGCCGATGACGCGGCGGCATCGTCATCATCCTCAACTAACCATCATCTGCAGCGCCGGTATCGTGACAGACGGGACCGCGATCGCGATCGCGATGATTCGTACCGACGCAGAGACCGATCGGTAGACCGCCGAGATGACGACGCATACAGAGGAAACCGGAGAGACCGCCGAAGATCATCACGCGACCGATACGCCGACCGCTCGCCTGATAGGCGCCGTCGCGATGATAGAGATTATCGTGGTAGGCGAGACGACTCCAGAGACCGTACTCGTAGCCGTCGAGATGGCACACCTGACTCCCGGCCTCGCAGCAGGCATGATGACAGTCGTCAGCGGGCCCAGCCCTCAAAAGATAGTAGCATGAGCCCTTCTTCGACTGCCAACGATGTACGTTCATACCCCTGCACCAAGCAGCCATCATCGGCATCATCCTCACCATCATCCATCGCCATGCAATGTGCTAACTACTCGCGCTCGTCGTCGCAGACTGCCAAGGCTAAGTCCACACAACCGCAATCCGAGGCTGACAAGAAGGCTGAGAGGCTGGCCAGGATTGAGGCCTGGAAGAAGAAGAAGGAAAGCAAGGCTGCTAAAGAGAACGACGCCAACCCTCTCCAGACGAGGAAACTGCTCGCTGAAATGGACGAAAAGGCTAACCGGCCCTCTGCCGCCGCCTCACCTGTTGTTGAGTCTCCCGCTTCTGCCTCGTCTGCCGCAAGGCAACCGTCTGTTCCAGCAGATGCGTCACCCGCTACGTCGTTCACAGGAAAATTCGAGCCTAAAGCTATTATTGCGAAGAAACCCCCATCCGCTACCGCACTGAAACCCGCAACCGGATCCGTCCTAGGCTCGATTCCCGGCCCCAACGGTGCGGCCAAGCCTCTCTCGGTCCAGCCCGCGAAGAAGCTTGCTGACTTCCGCGCGAACCATGGAAACATGAACAGTTTCGGTTTCCAGAGGCAAGGTGACAAGCTAGCCAACAAGCGCAAGATTGACCTTGATGAAGAAGTTGCATCCAAGAGAAAATTAGTCAAGTTGCCCTCGCTTCCTATTGAGGCTGATGACACCCCATACGCTGACCAAGATGATGGAGAGTCGGATGCTGATGACGTTGTCGCTACTGAAGAAGAGGAGGCTGCCGCTGTACGTGCTGCGCATGAGAAGCGTATGCAGCAGGAAAACAACCAGTCTGCCGAGGAGTCGGGAGACACTGTGATGGTGGACGGCCCTGCTGCCCCACAGACCAACGGTACGACCGCCGCAGAACTAGCCGAGGAAAATGGCGAGCCTGCAGCGCCCGCGCCACAGGCAGTACCTGATGCGATGCAAGTTGATGAAGAGGCTGCAGAGGAAGAGGAGGAAGAGGAAGAAGTCGACCCCCTCGATGCATTCATGGCGGGCTTGCAAACCCAGACTAAGAAGAGGGCTCCGGGTAGGACAACCACAGCGAAAAAGGCTCCCGAGCCCGAAGCTTACTTCAGTGATGATGACTTTGCCTTTAGAGATAAGGCGGATGCCAGTGCTCTCGCAGCTGCGCAACAACCCATCAAGCGCCGGAAAAACAAGGACTTGCCGACGATCGATTACAGCAAGTTAGATCTCGAGCCCATCAGGAAGAACTTCTGGGTCGAGCCCGCCGAGCTGAGCGCCTTGACGGAAGCCGAGGCCACCGAGTTGCGGTTGGAGCTGGATGGCATCAAGGTCTCTGGCAAGGATGTCCCCAAGCCCGTCCAGAAATGGGCGCAGTGCGGGTTGACCCGCCAAACCTTGGATGTTATTGAAACCTTGGGCTACGAGAAGCCTACCCCTATCCAGATGCAGGCTTTGCCTGTCATTATGTCGGGCCGCGACGTGGTCGGAGTGGCAAAGACCGGGTCTGGTAAAACTATTGCGTTTCTGCTGCCCATGTTTCGACACATCAAGGACCAGTCCCCGCTCAAGGATAACGAGGGGCCTATTGGTCTCATCATGACCCCGACGAGAGAGCTGGCTGTACAAATCCACCGCGACTGCAAGGCCTTCCTCAAGACGATGGGTCTGCGGTCGGTATGCGCCTATGGCGGTGCGCCCATTAGCGAGCAGATTTCGGAGCTGAAGCGCGGCGCCGAAATCGTGGTCTGCACCCCTGGCCGCATGATTGACTTACTAGCAGCAAACCAGGGTCGAGTGACAAACCTAAAACGAGTCACCTATGTCGTTCTCGATGAGGCCGACCGAATGTTCGACATGGGCTTCGAACCGCAAGTCATGAAGATCTTTGCTAACATGCGACCGGATAAGCAGACAATTCTCTTCTCCGCGACCATGCCTCGCATCATCGATGCTCTGACTAAGAAGGTTCTGAAGAACGCCGTGGAGATCACGGTGGGCGGCAGGAGTGTTGTCGCACCCGAGATCACGCAGCTCGTTGAAGTCAGGGAAGAGAAGTCGAAGTTCCTTCGGCTGCTTGAGTTGCTTGGCGAGTTGTATGAGGAGGATGAGGATGCAAGAACGCTGATCTTTGTGGAGCGCCAAGAAAAGGCAGACGATCTGCTCAAGGAGCTCATGATCAAGGGCTACCCATGCATGTCGATCCACGGCGGCAAGGATCAAGTCGACAGAGATTCCACCATTTCTGATTTCAAGAAGGGTATCGTACCCATTTTGATTGCGACGTCCGTTGCTGCTCGGGGACTTGACGTCAAGCAGTTGAAGCTGGTTGTCAACTATGACGCTCCTAATCACTTGGAGGATTACGTGCACCGAGCTGGCCGAACGGGCCGTGCTGGGAACAAGGGAACTGCTGTCACATTCGTGACTGAAGAGCAGGAAAATTGTGCCGCGTGCATCGCCAAGGCTCTTGAGCAGAGCGGTCAGCCCGTGCCGGATCGCATCAAGGAGCTTCGCACGGCCTATCGTGAAAAGGTAAAGTCTGGCAAGGCCAAGGAATCTTCTGGTTTCGGAGGCAAGGGTCTCGACAGGCTCGACCAAGAACGAGAAGCGGCGCGCTTGCGTGAGCGGAAGACCCACAAGGCGGAGGGTGAAGAAGAAGAGTTCAAGGAGGACAGCAAAAAGCCCACCGAGGAGGACAAGTCCAAGGCGGGCGCCTCCATCAAGGCGGCCGTGTCGGCCATCGTCTCCCGCGACGCCGCCAAGGCGCAGGCCGAGGCGAAGGCAGCTACCAAAGATGCCTCGACGTCCAAGGATCCCCTCGACAAGGTCTCCTCCGCCGTCAGCGCCATCAACACCCGTCTCGGCAAGGCCGGCCAGCTCCGCACCGGCCAGCCCATCGACAACAAGGGCCCCGACGCCGGCGCCTTCCACGCGACCCTCGAGATCAACGACTTCCCTCAGAAGGCTCGCTGGGCTGTCACCAACCGCACCAACGTCGCCAAGATCCTTGAGGCTACGGGGACGTCCATCACCACCAAGGGAACCTTTTACCCCGCGGGCAAGGAGCCACCTTCCGGTGCCGACCCGAAGCTGTACATTCTCGTCGAGGGAGACACCGAGCTCGTGGTGGCCATGGCCCTTCAGGAACTTACGAGGTTGTTGGAGGAGGGCACGAGAGCTGCGGAGGATGCTATGAGCAGAGCTCCCGCGTCGGGAAGATACACGGTGACCTAAGGTCCCGTTCTTCCTTTTGCTTTTTTTTTTATTCTACAGGACATATTTTTGGTGTTCGCCTTTTTTCCTGTTCCTAGGGGGTTTCACGGAGCGGAGTTGATGCATGCAAGTTCGAAGGAAGTGTTCCTTTTTTCTTCAAGACACCTGGACAAAACGGGGCGTTTGTTTGTTTTTCTTAGGCAGCTTAGACCTAGCTACGAAGACGGAGAAAGAAAAGAACTGTTTATATTCTATTTTATTGATACCTTTGTGAGACATTTCCTAGTGAGGCAGAACGTTTTATCCTGAACTAGAAATTGGCACTCGAACGAACTTCGGGGGTTTTATCAAGTTTCAGAGCCCGAGGATAGGTAGACCGACATATATATATTGTACAGTGAACTGAATTATGAGCGGTGTGGATAGTTTCTTACACGGATATCAATCATCTAAATCTACATTATTCTAAATCAAAACCAACTCCAAACCAGGCCACCCTCAAGGACCATTCTATATTTTGCCTCCTTTCTTTTAATTCCGATATCATTTCGCATTTGCCCCCTAAGCCTTGACAACCTCGAGGCCAGACTCGTCGCCCTTGATGACCACACTGGCTGTATCACCCGTGCGAATCTCGCCCCTAATAATCTTGTCCGCAAGACCATTGCCAATCTCATTAGTAATGAGCCTATTGAGCGGCCTCGCGCCGAACCGCGGATCATAGCCCCTCTTGGCAAGCCAATCCCTCACATCGTCGGGGACATCGAGCACGATACGGCGATCATCTAGACGCGCCTGCAGTTCCCGGAGACGAATGTCGGCAATCTCGCGGATGGCAGCCTCGCCGAGCCTCTTGAAGATGATGAAGGAGTCGATACGGTTGAGGAACTCGGGAGGGTAGTTCGCCGCCACGACGTCCATGACGGCCTGCTTTACCTCGGGAGCGACCTCGCCGTCTGGAGACTCCTTGTACGGGTGAATGGTGTTAGCGCCGACGAGGATATCGGCGCCGAGGTTAGAAGTGAGCACGATGATAGTGTTTCGGAAGTCGACCTTGTGGCCCTGCGCGTCGGTGAGGTAACCCTCGTCGAGGACCTGGAGGAGCAGCGCGGAGATGTCGCGGTGCGCCTTTTCAAACTCATCGAAGAGGAGGACGGCATAGGGTTTCCGGCGCACGGCCTCCGTCAGCTGGCCGGCGTCTTCGTAACCCACGTAACCGGCGGGCGATCCGATGAGACGCGAGATGGTGTGCTTTTCCTGGAACTCGCTCATGTCGAAGCGGACGACGGCCGACTCGGTAGAGAAGAGGAATCCCGCGAGCTTCTTGCAGAGCTCGGTCTTGCCGACACCCGTGGGTCCGAGGAAGAAGAAGGAGGCGAGAGGGCGGTTGTCGCCGCTGAGGCCGGCGCGCTGCAGACGGACGGCGTTCGATACGGCTTTGATGGCTTCGTCTTGGCCGCGGACGGACTGCTGGAGCATCTCCTCCATGTGGACGAGCTTCTCGATGTGGCCGGATGTGAGCTTCGATACAGGGATGCCCGTAATCCTCGAGACGACGGCGGCGATATCGTCGGCGGTAACCGCATCATGAATTAACGTGGTGCCACTGCTTCCCTCCGACTCAGTTTGTTCTTCTTCTTTGGGTAGCTTTGCTTCAAGGCTTGGAATAATACCGAATCGCAGCTCCGAAGCCCGGGCAAATTTTCCCTCGCGCTGGGCCTGGTCTAGCTCGATGCGGGCGGCGTCAAGCTCCTCCTGGGTCTTCTTCACTGCGCCAATCTCGCTCTTTTCCTTCTCCCACTGAGCAGTCAGTTGCGAGACCTCATCCTGGAGCGCCTTCAAATCGCTCTCGAGTTTCTCCCTTCTCTCGCGGCTCGCAATGTCCTTTTCCTTTCTCAAACTTTCCAGCTCGATCTGGATGGTCATTATCTTTTGGTCGAGAGCCATAATATCTTCCGGTTTCGATTCGTGCTGAAGCTTGAGGTGGCTTGCCGCTTCGTCCATGAGATCGATGGCCTTGTCGGGCAGGAATCGGTCAGTAATATATCGGTTGGAGTAGGTCGCGGCGGCAACGAGAGCACCGTCGGTAATCCGCACACCGTGGTGTACTTCATACTTGTCCTTGATACCACGAAGGATGCTGATGGTATCTTGAACGGTGGGTTCGTTGACAAGAATCGGCTGGAAACGCCGCGCAAGTGCTGCATCCTTTTCGATTTGTCGGTATTCGTTTAGAGTAGTGGCACCGCAGCACTGCAGCTCGCCACGAGACAGAGCGGGCTTGAGGAGGTTCGATGCGTCGATGGAGCCCTCGGCCTTGCCTAGTCCTAGCAGGATATGAAGTTCGTCGATAAACAAAATAACCTTGCCCTCAGCCTGCTGGACTTCTGTTAAGATCTTTTTTAACCTCTCCTCGAAATCACCTCTGTATTTCGCGCCAGCGATGAGAGAGCCGAGATCAAGGGCAATAACGCGCTTGTCCTTGATACTCTCGGGGACATCGCCGCGAATGATCCGCGCAGCGAGCCCTTCCAATATGGCAGTCTTTCCCGTCCCCGCATTTCCGATCAGCACGGGGTTGTTTTTCGTCCTTCGCGACAGGATCTGAATCGTTCGCTGGATCTCGCTGTCTCGGCCGATGACGGGATCGAGCTTGCCTGCCTTCGCCTTGGCCGTGAGGTCGATGCCGAACTCTTCGAGCGCAGACTTTTCGGGTTCGCCACCAAGGTTCATGCGGTGGGTGCCGCCGGGGGGGTGAGGTCGACCATTTGCGTAGCTTCGGGTGGCGATGATAGGGCCAAGGTGGGAGCGGAGGATCGGTATCGCAGCGGAAGAGGCTCGTAGGGATAGTATTGAGGTTGGTTTGACCAGCCTAGTCCCGGAGGAAGCTGGGAGTGCTATCCTCCTCGAGGCGGTGGCTAAGAGTTGTCGGCGTGCTGCTAACATGGCTGTGAGGTAAAGTTGGCAATTCTTTAGTTTCTAGCCGTATTCGATGCTTTGGTGTACAAGGCAATGCAAGCACCAAGGTTCGAATACGGGACGGAGGTTTATACAGTGCAGGATTGTGAATTGAACAGAGTTTCTAAGCGAGGAAAAATACACCCTTTTAATAGGAGGAATTGATAGACATGACGCTCCATATATAGACCCGATGGATCATCATCTCATGGAATCATCATGAGATTTCTAGATAGCTTCAAGTTTCTGGCAGTTTCCAAGCTCCGCTGGCAGGTGGCAGAAATCACGTCGTGTGAGGGTGGATCTTATCGATAAGCTCCACTCGCCCACTCATACCTTCCTTCGCCGTTCTTGCGTCAGGACCTCAGAACATCCGGCTGAATCTCGGCACCTTCACCGGCAAAACCTCTCGAAGAAGGCGAAAGAAATCTGTTGCACGCCGACGCCCACTTTTCCAAATAGGGTTTAGCGCCTGAGGGTTTTCGCTGCTGCTTCGCACAAATCGCTGGCCTTCCGACTCCACGAGAAAGAAATCCCAGCAACAAGAAATCCGGGCGCATACTAACCAACCGACAACAGGGCTCGGTCAACAGGATTCGAATTTCCTTTTCTTCCTTCTGATACTTCCTGTTTCTTGTTCCTCCCTTTCCCCCAATTCCCCTTCAACCTCGACGATCCAACAGTCCACTTCGACAACAATCATCCACAATGTCGGCTCAGCCTACCACCAAGAAGTTCGGCTCGTCGACCCGGGCGGTCCCTCACGCCTCTCAGAAGGCCCAGAAGTGGTATCCCACTTCTGACGAGCCTCAGAAGAAGCAGGTATGTGGCATTGATTCTGGTTGTTGCGATATATTTCCCTTTTTCCCCCTCGTGCTCGGTATCTGCGTGGGACACAAAAATTTCGGCGGTATAGGGCATGGAGGGGTCTTGGGGTTTCCCAAAGAAGGAAGGAAAAATATATGAAGATTCGAAATCGACGGCACCACCTCCTCGACGCCAGGGAAGCAAGGAAATCAGAATCTCGCGATATCTTTGAGCTGTGGCATAGGGCGGTGAATGGATTCTTAAGAGGCCGAGCTGGCATTTGATCCGCATTCAATCATCAATGCATGACTCGGCGACGCGAAGACAGCTAACACTTCTTTCCCCCGAACTGCAGGTCCGCAAGGCTCTCCGACCCTGGGCCCCCCGATCCACGCTCCAGCCCGGAACCATCCTCATCCTCCTCGCTGGCCGCTTCCGGGGTAAGCGCGTCGTCCTCCTCAAGGCCCTCGACCAGGGTGTCCTCCTTGTCACCGGCCCCTTCAAGATCAACGGTGTCCCCCTCCGAAGAGTCAACGCCCGATACGTCATTGCGACATCCTACAAGATCGACATCTCCGGTGTGGACGCCAAGAAGATCGAGGAGATCTCTCAACCCAAGTACTTCGTCGGCGAGAAGGAGAAGGAGAAGGCCGGTGAGGAGGCCTTCTTCAAGCAAGGAGAGCAGCCCACGGTATGTTGGAACAACAAATGGGGGCTATCACGCCAATCCCCCCCTTCCCACAACTTCCCTGGACGGGGTGGTGGGATAGGTAACCCCCTCCTATGATATGGTATGGTTTTTACTAACGACTTTCTGTTTCTCTTGTCTACAGAAGAAGGAGGTGAGCAAGAACCGTGTGGAGGACCAGAAGGCCGTCGACAAGGCCCTCATCGCGAACATCAAGAAGGTCGAGTTCCTCGCCAGCTACCTCGCTACTTCCTTCTCCCTGCGAAAGGGTGACAAGCCCCACGAGATGAAGTGGTAAACGAGCAAACGGCAGCGCAGGGAAGAAAAACGGTATCGATTCTGATTCTTGGACGTCGCGTGTGTGGGGTCGGATCTTTGGAGCGGAAAAGGAGATTATGTTAGAGGGCCGGTTTTTGCGAAATGGTCTGGCTCAGCCAATTGCATTTGGAAGCCTCACAAACGGGCTTTGGTCTCATTATTGGCGTCTGTAGGTAATGAATTTCTACAGTCAACACAAAAGATCATAAAAACGACGCAAAAAAAAAGGACACAACTCCCCTTCCAGTCTGGGCTGTGTGGTGGCATAAAGTCAAAGTTTTAGGGCATACATATCTCATTATGGTTTGTTTTTGAAATTCGGAGTGACACCGGCGGGAAAAACTACAGGCAATGTATTGATGGCTAGCCACAGAAAACTGCCAACAATGTGATTTTAGTACCAGTTTCTACTATGTGAGGCGTGATGCGCAGTAGATGCTATGGAACATAGTCATCTCTATTATGTCTTCATTTATTCATTTTCTAAGCTTCGGGTTGCTACCAGCAGTTGCAGACCTCCCGTAAAAGCTAGAGTATGTATATTATACATGTACAAAACCAAGTACGAGTGGTGTCCGTTTACAAGACTGGGTTTCACAGTTTCCTGTCGGCCCAGCTCTCAATGATCCCAGCGAGACTGGCCTCGTAATGCTTGATACTAACTTTGCCGGTAGCCTCGTCGACGGTGGTGTTGGCCTGGACGAATACCTTTCTCGGCTGCTTGTTCTCGAGGACAACATTCCTGACCTTGGTGCCCCAGAAGTCCTTGTCGACAGTAGTCATGTCAGTGTAGAATTTGGTGCCGTTCTCCACATCGGCGGTGCTCTTGAAGACATGCAACTTCTGGAGGTATTTACCAACCGCTATAAGACATTTCAGTTAGCAAAGATGAATCGAATAGCTATGAAAGGTGCTAGCACATACCATCCCGGCCAGCCGTCAGAATCTTGGATCGGTCAAGCTTGATGGTCAAATCAGACAAGTCATCGTTCTTGTACTCAAGCTTGCAGAAATCGTCGCCCGCTTGGAGGAAACACTAGATAGCCATGGTTAGCGTGAATGGCGCAGGAGATATAGTGCTATAGGACCATAGCACCCATACCTGGAGGATAGAGAAGCGAGCCTGCGAATGGGCCTGGCCCCATTTCTGGCTCTTCGGGTCCCACATTTCGAGAGAAACGAGGCCAGCTCGAGCCATAGAGAGGTACGAGGCATAGAGCACGTCGCCGGCCTCGCCATCGAGATCATTGGATCCATCTCCAAAACCGAAGATCTTGAGGACGGGGAATTCACAGCTCAGGTACATCGCAACAAGCTCAGCCCGGCATTCCTAATGTCGATTTGTTAATATTCCTAGCTTTCTTCCCACATCTGGGATCGGATACATACTTCATAGGAGGCAGCAATGCTTCCAAATACGGAGCCCCATGTCTGGCCGGGTTTGTACCAGGTTGTGATAGGCTTGTCAGTCAACGGGCTGACCGGGGGGTTGGCGTGGTCGAAGTTGTAGACACCGGGGGACGTCTCTTGAAGAAGTTTGCCGCACCCATGACCTACTCCAGTTAGCCACAGAAACTAGGCAGACGAAGGGAGAGTCCACTTACCAGTAAGTTCGTGAAGGCCAACTTGAACCTCGAAGGATGCATCGCGATATTTCTTGTAGAGCTCAAGGTCGGCCTCGGCGATAAACGGAATCTTCTCATTCGGGGCCTTGGCACTAAGAACATTTCCGAGAGAAACATTCTTGAAGCCCTCGGTTTGCCGAATATCATCATAATTGGGGCTAGAGTTGTTCAAGAGTTAGGCGTGCGCTAAAGGGTATGATTAGAAGAAACTACTCGGGCGACTAACATGTTGATGCCGGCAGGAATGCCAGAACCTAAAAATCAATCGACGTTAGCCACGGGTTACGTTGTCCCGGGTACGCCCCCAAGTAAGTGGGTGACTTACCGGCAAACGTCAAAACCTCCAGTGAGGTAAAGTCGGGGGACAAAAATGCGTCTTTCTCGAAATCTTTGTTCCATGGAAGAAGGGGGATGAGGCTTGGGGCGGATGCCACGAGTTCAGCAAAGGCACGCGTGCGTTCCACTATTTGTCGGAGTTAGACCGGCCATTCCGAATAGAGACAGGGGAGTCATTCTTACAGTTTACGACTATGGAAGTATGGTGTGTTAGTCTCGCTTTCACGTTCAGCAAGGTTCTCATCTTTTGGGTTCAACTAACCAGCAGCAAATCCTTCCCATTCGCCCCTAATGCCAGCCGGGTCCCTGTAAGTTTCAATGAAACCAATGTTGCATTCAACCATAGGACCCTTGTCCCGAATCCAGAACCTCTGGCTATCCTTGAAGTCGAGCAATGAGCCGCTCTCAAAGGACTTGGCGTACGCGGTGTGCATATCTTTTTGGGTATCGTTGTCGGCATTTTCGGCGGCCTTCTTCATATATTGTGCAATGACCTGCATCTCCTTGGAATAGTCTCCGAAAGTGAGCTTGATCGTCTTCCCTTCCAACGGTCCATCCTCGACGACGAACTCGGTCTCTTTGCCGATATCACCGCCGTTAGAAGGGACTTGGGTAACGGCCGCGGCAATGAGGAGTTCGAAATGGCCGTCATTAGTCTTGCGTAGCCTGGTGTTTTCTGGCAACAGACCCTTCTTTTCCATCCAGTTCGAGACAGCGTCGATCTCCGCCTTCGTGATGTCTGCGGTTTCCGGGTAGTAAGTTGTCATGTGGCCGTCGTCGCCGTATCCCAGATGCATCAAACCCTGCTTGTCAGCACTGAAAATGGCACCATTCGTTGCTTTGTAGAAGCCTTCAGCTTTCGGGGAGGTGGCCGCGAGGGCCTTGAACACGCTCTCATCGCATCTTGGGATAAACTTGGAGTCTCCGAAGCTCTTATAGTTGCCGTTGTTACCAAGGAACATAGCAGCATACTCGAGAAAGGAGGTCAGATCCTTCTCACTAACGCCGGCCTTCTCAGCCAGAGAGGCCCAGTTGCCGCCGGACGCCTCATGAAGGCTCAAAATGAAATCATAGATAGCCTCGGATTCAGGCGAGATCTGCCTCAGCACAATTCGAGTGCCAGCAAACGCAGCCCTGGGCGGGGGGGAAAGGAGGGGTAAGCATGTAAGCAAGGGATCATGAGTCTGCGGGGTTCGCCCGAACAGCTCGCTCGGCTAAGATTATGGTGGAAGATCAGGATTCTTACTTGCTAATATAGTGAGCATAACGCTTCTGCTTATCACTCAAAGCTTCAAAGTGTTTCTCAATCTCGAGCCTCACGACGCTTGGGGGAGAGTCGGCCAGGTAGTGCTTGAGATCCTCGGTATTCATTGTTGCAAACTGACGGTAGGCGAAGCGAGGGGTAGCTGAGTGTTGGCTAAGGTGGGCCGGGTGCGGCTTGGAAAGATTGCGGCGAGTATAGGCAGAGAATGATCTAAGGGAAGACGGTAGCAGATGTTGAGTGGTGATTTGTTTGGAGCGAAGGTGGCGTATATGAAGGATTGATGAACCTCGAGATGGCATCGAGGACCAGGAACGAAGGAGCGTGGCGGATAACACCGGTTGCCCTAGTCCGGCTGCAAAAGTGCAGCGGCGGGGGAGACTCATTGGATCAGGCTGCCAGATATGTGCATCAGGTCACAGGTGCAGTTACTAAACCTGAACCGACAAACAAAGGGTCCCAAGCAAACTATGCTCTCGAATGAGAGGAGGTAAGACCAAGCAAACTGAGCTTTCCTTGCTTACGTACGAAGCAGGTCAAACGCAAAAGTGGCACGCCG
The DNA here is from genome assembly GCA_002221725.1 of Scedosporium boydii. NCBI lineage: Eukaryota > Fungi > Ascomycota > Sordariomycetes > Microascales > Microascaceae > Scedosporium > Scedosporium boydii. Next base: position 254,975 of record NJFT01000019.1, read on the forward strand.
AGGTAACAATTGACTTTTTGGACCTTCCATAAACGTCCGGAGGGAACTTTCTCCTTCTTCGCTATTTTCTGCACCTACCCTTTCAGAGAAAGAGCACTTGAGGGTTCAAATGGCTGCCTGGAAAGAGTCGATTTGATGGCATGTGCTCGTCAATTGGAAAATTTCCCCTTGAAGGACACAGCTGCGCTAGTCTTCATGGCAAGGTGGTGGTTCCTGTGCCTGAGGCACCAATCGATAACACCCAGGTTGGTGGGGAGCTGGGGCCAATTGATCTTTCCAGCATTTCGGGTTTCAAGGTCCCAAGCAGGGTCCAACGGTCTCAGGGTATTATTATTAGAGGTGTCATTGAACATCCCCGCTGGACTGGACCCGGCAAGCTCGGGGATTTAATCCTCAGGGCCTGGGCAGCCAAGTTTGCTGGACAGCTTAAAACCAGGGCTCTTTCTCACACCTTACTTTTGAAGCATCATTGCTCGACTTTATGCGAACCAGGAATGTTGGGAGCTCAGCTCAGTTTAAGGTGTGCAACTCTGTTGGCATGGCAGGCAGCTCTGGCAACCAACGCCTGGCTGTAAGAATCTCGAGACAGGAAAGCTGGAGCTTTTGCGGCTTTCTATTGACGAGTCATCTCATCATCCGTAATCAAAATGGAATCGATTCATGATAACTGAAACTTAGGGGGCTCCAAAGCTTCCCCGAATAGGACGGATCCCTTCTGGCAAATGTTTAGCAAACATTTCCATGGATTTACTAGTTTACCTCCGTGAAACCGTTCCAAATATGCAACGCGATCAGCTGTCTTGGTACAGGAGAAGACGCAAGTCTATCGATTTGGCCCATTGGAGGAGTGGCTGCTTTGGAGAGGCGCAGCACAGGTATGTCGACCACATTTCGACATCCCACAGCTTCACTTCCGGAGAAGATTCTGCATGTCAGCCAGGCTGGCCAACAGGCCACAAGACCACATGACCCCATTGACTGCGGGCACCCCGAGAAAGCAACATGGACGGGGCAAGGTGCATAACATGTCATAAACGCAACACGCCGTCTATTAAATAACCAAACGCAGCCTGCCGCGTCTGTTGCCGCAAATCCAGAGTGACGAAATTGTGAATGTTTACTCGGGCAATGAGTCGCCGATATCGAGGGTGGCAGCTCACAAAAAGCATTTCTACGAAGTACGAAGTAGATGAATGGGTTGAGACTCTCAATGCCTCCCCGGAACCCCATGCTGATCCTCAATTACCCTCGCCATCCCGCTGGGGGCCAACGGTGTAAATCCTAATATGGAGACACATAGAAAATGCAAAGATCAGATGGAGAGCTCATGTCAATATATTTTGAAGATGTTGAAGGCGGTGGATTTTACCGGGATGCCTGGCTCCACTGACACTTCCCTATCATAATAAACAAGATATGTCATGGTTGGGATGAACATTCGACCTGGCTACCAACCCCAGACCTCCAAATCTTCACCCCACCATTACACGAAGCCAGTCATTGAGATGCAAAGTTTTGCCAGGCTTCGAACCCATACATCCCACACGATAAGTACATCTTCGCGATCAACCTGGGACAACAGACATCGCCGAAGGAGCCGTGCTTGCGAGCCATTTCGGGCGTCACACCTTCGCTTGCGCAAACTTGCTGCATGGTCGAAGCGGTGTGAAGATGGAAAAAGTAAGAACGTACGTGAGAGGCTTATGAAGACTCTTAAGAGCAAGGGAGTTACGAAGCAAGGATCGAGGTCCGGAAAGTCCTTGCCGCAAGAGCTCAGTATTTTCGTCACGGCTGTTGGCTGATGGGCTGAGGTTTTTTTTTTGGGGTGGGCTTCGGAAATTTTTTTTTTTTTTTTCTATTTTCTCCTTCTTCTTCTTCCTTTTCTTTCTTTTTTCTGCTGGCAACCTGGCAACCCTCTTTTAGTGGTCCCTGAAACTGGGAAGTTGAAGGATCCAAACGGGAAGCCGGGCAGGTTCTCGCCAACACAAATGCGTAACCATTTAATGCAATAGACCTCATTGGTCCGCAGCATTTCTAGACAGCGGGGCGTTCGAAATTTGGGGGTGGGTTTGTAGAACAAGGCCCTGTGGTTGCGGAATATACTGCCCGCCCGTCCTGCAATATTGATCAAATACCTCGTACGTGCGTAAAAGTGCAAGAATGGTCATCTGTTGCCAATTCCCCCATCGCCAGTTACCCGCTTGCTTCTTACTTTGTAGAAATTATTCAGAATACGTGGAACTAAGTGTGGGCTTACAAGAAGAGTGCAATTTGTTGTGCCCTAGAACTTACAAGTGGAAGTGGAGAAGCTGAATGCCAATGATCGTATCAAAACCACCAACTAAAACTCTTGTCGCCAATACTTTGCTTCGAACTAGAGAGAAAATTAGCACAGGTTAATTGCCTATGAGTAATAAAGGAGAGTCTCGTATCATCGAGTGTACCCCCAATTCTTCGGGGGCCTGGCCTTCGCGCTAGCGTTCATTATTGAGCATCAGCCACGCTCCGACTTACAAAGGAGGTCGCCGAGTCAAGTCCGGAGCATTCGTCCCGGCTTTGGGAGAAGAAAAGAAGAGGGAGAAGAAGGAAAAAGGGCACGAAACCAAGGCCGGTCAACACTCACAAGTAACGCAGGGTGATATTGGAAACATCAAAACGTCCGTCTTTCAGCAAGCTTGAGGCGTCCTCTCTGTATTACTGAGCATAAAATCCAAGCCGACTGGCTGTACCGGACAGGGCTAGTCGCAGGTCACCCCCACGCTAAGAGTCAGGCCCTTGTCATCCACCCAGACTTTGGGGAAGGGACAGATGCTGGAAGTCATGCAGAGCGGGGACAGTGGGGTTAGCTTGCTGTTGAGTTGAGTCGATCGTATGAATGTCAGAGCTGGTACTCACAGACTCACAGTACGCTTTGATGACATGCAGGGTACCCCAGGCTCTTCTTGCTTCGTAGTATTATTATTTGTACGAAGAAGGCAAGGGGTCTCGTACCACCTTTCATGGTCACTCGCCTGGTTGACGGAGAGCTCCTGCTGGTATAAGAACCGGAAGGCTACAGTGCCCTACAAGTACGAAGTACTTCGTACTTCGTACAAGGGAAGAGAGGACAAGAGGAAAGTGAATCCCAACACTCTGGTAACTATTCCATCGCTCCCTCCAAAAGCTTCAATCCTAGATTGGAGTTGCCGTCTTAGATTTGCGTGCGGGAGTGCACTAGCCCAGCCTGCTCAGTCATGCTGTGCCCATCCCCAGAATGTGACATGTCTCTTTTCCCCTTACGAACATGTCGGTGAGGTCAACGGCTGGGTCCGGCTAGGGTGCTCCTTTTTATCACACCGATCGACTCCTCGGCAGGATCATGGATGTACACTACTGTTTTGGAGGTTCGACTTAGTAGCGAGGGTCCGTTTTGGGGAGGATGCATACATGAGGAGCTGCGGACAGCCATTGAGCTTTGATATATTACATTTCGACGAGTTACCTTATGCCAGTCGCACCAGTGAGCCGTCGCTAAAGCATTTGAACATTGAGCCTCTTGCCGCAACTCCTCAGATACCGTTTTTGGCAGTTACATCCTGGAGAAGGCAAGAAGTCTCTCTTAGCCGTCCTTCTCTCAAGCCTCTACTTCTCAAAACTATACTTACTCCCATAAATCAAAGTATTCCCGTCGGCTTATGTGAAATTTCTAAGCAGGAAGCAGCGTTCGAGGCCCGCGCCAGCCGTGAGTCCATCCAACCTTCTTTCGACCCTCAACCCCGCCGATCACAAGACCTCCTGTTGATGTCATCGTAACGACGCCTGCTGTGACACCCACTGTCAAGCAAACATGGGTGCCTCCTTCAGTTTCAGATAGGCATGTTATTTTAATTCAACATTGATCGATATTTCAACTCGTTTGCCTTTTTTGCTGTGTTTGCTCTTTGTCTCTCATCGACATTTGAAGCAATCCCATGATTGATCAATCAGTGGATCTGCCAAGCCAAACCTCCGCGTTGTTTTTGTACCTGTACACCAACCACACTAGGTTTCTCCCACCCACGCCATTTCCCAGACAGCCCACCGCCGGTCTCTTAATGTGACGAAGTATTTTTTTCTCTTTCAAGAGGCAAGAACGGTCCGGGGTAAAAGGTGCGTCGTAGTAGTGCAGTAGTCATGAGGTATCTCTACGAAGTACACGCCTCCTTCCCTGGAACTCCCTTTTTACCCCCAAACCTATTCCCACTTTGTGATCGGGGGCACCAGGCGGGGGTGCTCAACTTCTCTTCCCATTCGCCAACTTCCCATACCGGAACTAGACACGGCGGGGCCGGGTCATCAATATTGGGAGTGAGCCGAGACTTAGAAGCTTTCTTCCTTGGGGTCGTGACCAACTGCTGCGTACTTGGTAGTGTTAGTGTCCTCAACGAAGAAATACTTGTAAGATGGGGGTGTGGCGTACGAAGTAGGATCAATGGACGATGTATTATTAGCTGCCGTTTGGCAGACCCCCCTCTTCCTTCTTCCGGAACTGGACGCCGACTCCATACTCCTTGAGGTAACTTGAAGCCCACGAACGACAATTGGACCCCCATGCCGGCTTCGTGAGGGAAACTCGCCTCGCTCCCCCCAAACCTTGTTTATAATAAAAAGGATACCGCAGCACCATTCATTGTTTCTTAGTCCTGGCTGACTACTTTTTCCCCTTGCCTCTGGAATTTCGGTTTCTACTTTTTATTTTTTTAATTCCCCTTTTCGATTTGTCTGCTTTATTACTCTTCCCGTCTTCCATTGTCCTTTCAACCTATAAGTGGCTCTTTATTCTTAGGGCCTCGTTTGTTTCTGGCTCTCTCCCTATCAAATCTCTCTAACCTGCTTCCTCCCGCCACCACGCCGAAAGACGGCCACGCCTCCCGCTGCGGCAGAACAAACAAATCATTATATTACAATGCAATAGCTGTGACACTCTTCCACGAGAGACAAACCGCACGTCAATTTACTTATAAAAAACCCGATATCTCACCCATTCCTATTTCCCCCGTCCACTCTCTCACAACTACGATGCTCTCCGTTGATTCCCCCCTCCTCGTCACTGGGAACACTACCCCTTCGACCTCCTTCACGAAAGACATGTCGCCGAATGGATCCCATACCCCGGGCCGCGTCCATGTAGCCCAATCGGCAAGGGGACCGACCATAGCGAACGGCTCCACCGACGCCACGCTCTCCGGTGGGAGGACGACGAAGCCCCATCATATCTTCCTTGTAACAGGCCCAGCCGGTGTTGGAAAAAGCAGCGTGGCTGCCTATCTGTCGAAGAAGCTCAATTTCCCCTACATTGAGGGCGATGAGGTTAGTCTCCGTTGAGCGCTCCTTGCCATATCTGCACCGCGAAATGCATTCCGTCTTCCAGTGACCCTTCTCTCCCCACCCATGGCGTGTAAGTCGCTAAATCAATCGAAACTAGTTCCACCCTAGGGCCAATGTCGAGAAAATGAGCAACGGGATTCCTTTGACTGATGCGGACCGCTGGGACTGGCTCACTGCGCTCCGGGAGGAGTCCCAGCGAAGAATACAGTCAGGCTCTGAGGGTGTTGTCCTCACCTGCTCAGCACTGAAGCAGAAGTACCGAGACGTCATCCGCGTGGCTGGTTATTTCGACCACTCCCTTCTGATCCACTTCATCTACCTCTCCGCGCCTGAGGAGCTTCTGCTTGAAAGAGTCCGGCTAAGGCAGAACCATTACATGGGTGCCAATATGGTCCACAGCCAATTTGAGGTCCTCGAACCCCCGGGCCCCAATGAGAGAGACGTCATCAGCATCGATGTCAGCCGAACCCTCAACGAAGTCCAAGAGGAGGCTTTGAGGAAAGTCTCCGAAATTCTTGCCAACGAATCGTATTCCCGCGTGAACGAGTAGAGCGCGTTTTGCGCGTGCGAGTGTGTTTTCCTGACAGGAGTTTTATTTTCTTTGCTGGTGTTTTTCTACTCATTTTTCTTGCTGGCAATTCCCTCTGTCCCTCCGACAGATGTCTTGTGCACCCTACAATAACACAAGGGCGTTCTCGGTTGGTGTCTTCCTACATTTTCTTGAAGCTCGGATTGGAATCGGGGATTGGGGTTTTCGGTGTTTGATGAAGCATAATTTTCTGGGACAATCTTGATGAAATATGTATACGTATGAGATGGTTTCATTTTTTTTGGATAGTCATGATGGTTTTCGTCCCGTCTTCTCCATGTACGCTCTATGGCCAAGTTCGCTACGAAGTATGTTGCTACAAGGTTTTGCACGTCTTTCACAAGATGCATCATAATACACAAACAGGCGTTTCCTTAACACACTCTTGTCTCATTCTTCTAATCTGTCATCCCCCTGACTGTTTGCCTGCTCTAGGGTTACTTGTGTCCCTCCCTCGCATTCGACTATTTTCTGCCACTTATTTGAGCGCGAATTACATTTGCATTGACACATAGGACGGCCCCTAACTCCAGCTCAACCCCTCCTCTCAGGGTGTCATTAATATCCAGTCCTAGTCCTATGCTACATATCGGTTCTGCAACAGACCCATGCCGATTGAGCATGCGCACCTTATTCGATTCGCCACGGGAGACGGCTATGTCCCGTGTCAAGAGCGGGAGCCCACCAGAAGTTGGACACGAATCCATTCAAATCCAATCCGACTACACTGTCAGCTGCAGGTTATCCTCCATGAAGGGGGGGTGCGTTGCCCAACGTGACCCAGCTGGAGGTGCGGCCCGTGAACTAGTTGCAAGTACCTAATCGAGGGCCATGCAGTGTGCTGCATGCTCTATTATATCTTCCGTATGCCTCTGTTGCCGTCAGCCGCTACCTTTACCTACCTTGTAATGATGTGTCCTACTAGCAGAGGGATACACGGGGGTTGGTCGAGGAAGGAAAGCGGGATTTGGGGAGGGAGCAACTCGTCACCCCGCGCCCGGTCGCTGCGTTGCAACGCTACCTTTTTTTCCGCCATGCTTTTTCTGGATATTTACCCTACGCACCCCGCCTTCTTTGACTTTCGCCGGGGATTGGAGCGTCGTCTTGGCTCCGGGGTAAGTTGCATCTCCCTCTCTCCAATCCACAGTCTGACCGCGATAAGCCGGAATATTGGTCATATCCATGGATATTTGGAACCGCGACGAGTACCTCGGTACTTCATACTTCCCGTTTCCTCTTTCTCATTCCGATTCCGAGTCTCCTAGCATTCTTCAGTAAGTTCTGGGGGTGAAAGAGAGCGAGGCACTGGCACCAAAAAGACAGAAAGCAAGCATCAAATCCATTCTTCAGTGATAGATTTGTCTATAAACAAAACTTCCAAAAATACAGTATTCTAAGGTATTCTTCATTGTAACCTATAAACTGTGCTTCCTCACATTCCACTGCATTTTGCATACAGCTAAAAATGCCCCTCTCTGAATGCGCCGAACCCCACCATCTCGAGCCGTTCCAACATCCTTTATGGGAATTAAGTTGTCGTCAGACTTCCCCATCACTCCTTCAAATGCCACGTCTCCTCTCCTACTCTTACTCTATTTATTTCCGCTTCGGCGCGTTTACCGCAAGTGCATGACCATAACATCCGGCTCCTCCACAACTGCCCTGACCACTTCAGCCGCCCTGGCCATAGTCGCACCGTCAACTACCCTGTGGTCCGCACTCCAGCTAAAGTTGCAGACCTGCTTCTTCACAACATTCCCCGCCTCGTCAAAGGCCGGCACGGCTCGCATTCGTCCGACGCCAAGAATGGCGACCTCCTTCTCGACGATGACAGGCGAGAGGTAGGTGCCGCCGATGTTACCAATATTGGACACCGTTATGGTACCGCCGGTGATGTCCCGAGGGGTCAGCTTCCCCGCATATGCGAGGGCTTGCAGGCGCGTTAGCTCGGCCGCGATGCTGAGGATGTTGAGAGAGCCGACGTCCTTGATGACGGGGACGAGGAGTCCTTGAGGGGTGTCCATCGCGACGCCAATGTTGTGTTGGCTGCGGTGCACGACTACGGGCCTCTCAGTCGTCGGGTCAACGTCCACGCGGGCGTTGAGGATGGGGTACTTGTAGAGGGCCATGGAGACGGCCTTGATGATGAAAGGGAGGTAGGAGAGCTTCGCGACCAAGTCCTGCTGGCTCTGGCCGGAGGGGATGACGGTGCCGTTTCCGCCAGTGCTGGCCTTTGCCGTAGTGGCCAAGACCTTATTCAGCCGCGTGCGGAGGTCGCTGATGTTTGTAAAGTCGATCTCGTCGGTGTAAAGGAAGTGCGGAATCGTCAAGGACCGGGTCATGGCCTTGAACATTTGCACTTGGGTGTTGGTCAACTGCACGACAGTCTCCTCTTGCTGTTGCGAGGGCTGTGCGGATGAAGCGGATGGTGATATTTGGGGGGCGGCGGGGGTCTGCGCGCCGGCATTCCGCTGCTGGACAAATTTGTAGATGTCTTCCTTGAGTACCCTGCCGTCCTTTCCTGTACCCTGGATTTGTAGTATGTCCACGTTGAGCTCCCTGGAAAGGTGTCGCACTGCCGGAGTTGCGATCGCCCTGTTGTTTTCCCTGATCCGAAGCCGCCTCTGTTCCTCGGCTGTAAGAGGGACATCAGGCTTGGAATCCTGTTGGATTGCGTCCTCGTCGGCCTTCTCCACCGGCGCCGCTGGTGTCTCCGCCTCGGGCTTGGCCGCAGAGTCTACTTGATCCACCGCGCCTCCCTCGATGTCAATGTCGATGAACGGCTTGCCGACCTTGGCCATGTCACCGGCCTCGTAGTAGAGCTTCTTGACCACACCCGCGAAACGGCTCGTAATCTCGACCGACGCCTTGTCGCTCTGGACCTCACAGAGCGGTGAGAACTCCTCAACCCTTGCGCCTGGCTGCACAAACCATTGGATGACCTCGCACTCGACAATGCCTATGGGGGAGGGTAATTGGTGTTAGTGACGGTGTTTCCCTTAACATTTCGCCTTGGGCTCTTCTTATGTGAAGCCTTACCTTCTCCAATGTCGGCGAGTAAGACCGGCTTGACAGTTTGCTGCCTCCTCGTCTCGTGGAACCATCTGGACGGGCCTCCCGCGCTCGCAGCGAGGGCGGCCTTGGTGACGTTACCTCCGGACACCGCCCATTGCCGGTGTACGGCGCGGATGGCTCGAGAACCGCGTTGCAGAAACATGACTTTGAAGCTTCTTGTCAATTGAACAGGCAGGATATCACTTTCTCACGCTCTGGAAGAAGGGAAGACGAGAAGAAGCGGATGTGTTTTCAAGAAAGCAAAAACATTTTCAGTTTCCCCTCATTATTTACTAGCATTACTAGCGGGCAGGACCATCCTTTCCCCCCCGGAGCACCTTGCTTTCGCCGTGGACAGCTTCGGCTTTGGAAGGCATTGTGTCATCGTCTACTGATTCCCCCGCGGATAACCGAAGGGCTGGAAATCGCCGGTCGGTAATTCCTTAAGCCGCACTGTGACGTCGAGGCTATTTTGATGCTATTGATGCTCCTTATTCCAATTGATCGCCCTGATTGATTCCCCATAAAATGTTAGTGGGCTAGGCCCGGCTCCTGGCAGTGCGGTCCCTGACGGGGCCTGGCCTGGCCCTGCGCGGCTTAAGGATTTGCTGGGGTTTAGCGTGGGAATGTACTGGGGCCCCAACAACATGGAGCTCGGTTTCGTCAGCAAATGTACCTGAGCAATTGGACGCGAGTTTTCAATTTTTTCTTATCAGCTCCAGCCGAAAAAAAAGTACAGCACAACCATCGGCTCCATCGCAACCACGACTCAACCGATAACCGACAGCCCTTAGCATATCCCCCCTTCCCTCCCCCACGCAGAGATGGCCGTTCCTAGGACAAGGGTCGCGATGGCCCTCCGGGGCCCCTCGAAACGGCCCCTCCCTTGTTTGCTCTGCCAATGGCATCGCACCATCTCTACAACCCCCAGTTACTCTCTCCCCGACCCTAAGCCGTCAACGGCGAAGACGGGCAAGCCCGACACCCCGGCTCCGGCTCCGGCCCCGACTGCCTCTGTCCGAGCTGAACATGTCCCCGCCGGCGCCGCTATCAACGCGCCGAGATCCTACGGCAAGCGCTTAGAGGACTTCACTCCGGAGCCTCTTCCCCGACCTATTGGCATGCCCCACCCTCCCATGCCTGGGGAGAATACCGGCATTGATCTGCGATCCATAAAAGAACGGCGTGATGACTTTGTGAACTACGACAAACATCTTATCCGGCGTCAGGAGCTGTAAGTGTTAATCCGGCGCCCGCTCGCGCGCGCTTTTCTCTCCACGCCCCAACTAACCTCTCCTCTTCCTCTGCAGTAAAGAAAAGATCTCACGTCCTTACTTCCGCGACTGGACCAACCTCCAACACCACGACGGCAAATCCTTCATCGCCCCTCCCCGCCTCTTCCGCGCTGACAAGGCCCTCTACTTCCCCAACCTCCACGGCCAGACCCTCCACAAGGACGGCGCCGAGCGCGACACCACCCCGCAGCTCTGTGGTCGCGCCTCCGTCATCGCCGTCTTCAGCAGCCAATGGGGCGAGGAGCAAGTCAACTCCTTTATCTCCGAGAAAGCGAACCCGGCTTTGGCGGAGGTGCTCGCGAGCGATCCCATCCACGGACAGGTCGTTAGGGTGAACGTTGAGGATAACTCGATGAAGGCGTGGCTCGTGACGATGTTCATGGGATCTCTGAGGCGAAGGTTGGGAGAGGACAATTGGGGGAGGTATTTCCTTGTGAGGAAGGGCGTTAGCGATTACATCAAGGAGTCGATCGGTTTGCTTAACGGCAAGGTCGGATACGTCTATCTTGTCGATCCTCAGTGCAGGATACGGTGGGCGGCTAGCGGACCTAGCTTGCCGGATGAGAAGGAGGGCCTCGTCAAGGGCCTTAGGAAGCTCGTCGGGGAAGCTCGCGAAGTTGCGGAGCAGATGGCTGCCGAGAAGAAGGCCGCAGAGCAAGCTCAACTCGAAGAGGGCAACCCTACTGAGGCAAATGTGTAATTATATGTTGCTTGTATTGGAGACCTTGAAGCGCCCTTGCATCCCACAACGGCGATTGTATAATAGAATACAATGCAGACTCCCCCTTATCCGTCTTGATGTACATAATAGAAAGGATTGAAATCAATAAATAATAAAAAAACGCCTCGTAACAAGTCCTTCATGCCTTGCAGTGTGCCTGCGCTTTCCTCTCTCCCTCTTACGAAGATAAGACATCCTCCAACATTCAACCCGCTCTTCTCCCTCATAGGAACCACCAAAAAGTCAAGAAGCAAAAGGCAATAAACGCCCCCATAATAATCCCATCCCTCCTCTTCTTCGCCGAAATCTTCCCAATAAGCGCATTCAATCCAGGCACCTTCCCCGCCGCCGACGTGATCCTCCTATTAATATTCGCCAGCGTCTCCCTCTGCACCATAAAGTTCTCGTTCACCGCGTACGCCTGACTCAGCACACTATCGGCCATCGAATGGCTATTATCGATCCTGTCCCGCTCGGCGAGCATGTACTCTGCCTCGGCGGCCGCCGGGTTGCTCGCGCGGAACTCGTCGATGTCGTTGTGGATGTTGGAGAGGAGGTTGGCGCGGTCGCGCGCGGTTTGGAGGGAGTTGCGGAGGCGGGTGAGGTCGCGGCGGTGTTCGGCGAGCTTTTCGCGGAGGAGGGAGAGGTTGTTTTGTTTTAGGGCGGAGGAGGTGAGGGTTGTTTCGGAGTCGAGGAGGCGGCCAAGTTTGCCTACTACATTCTCTCGCTGTTTTTTGGTTGAACCGGCGTCAGTGCACTGCGTTTCGTTCTATGGGCGCTTCCCGTGCAGAGGAGAGGGGGAAAGCCGTAAAATGTAAATGAAGTATCGGAGATAACGATACCTTCTCCAAGAGTTCTTCTAGTTTTGATTCTGTGGTCTTTTCCTCCTCTGTCGGCTTCGCCGGTATGTTCGGCGCTTGCGAGAACTGCGAGTACGTTTGGAATAGCGTCTCCGTCTAAGAGTATCTTCGGTCAGCGCGAAACGGTCTCGAGAGAGCGACAGGGTCAGAAAGGAATCTAGGTAGGCTCACCTGAGTTTCTAGACTTCGAGCCTGTTGGCGGAGTTGGGCCCAGCCTGAGTTTCCTGTGGTTGACGCCATGATGTGTGGATTGGATGACGTCTCAGGGACGGCTGGTGATAATGGATAATGGATACCTGTGCTGTAGTCTAAATGTCTAAATGGTCTGGCTCGCCCCCCCAAAGCTGCCCCTGTGCATATCGGCTCCAGATACTTACGTAATCCACAAATGCAACACCTTTTGACTTCATCTCGTCCGTTCTCCTTAATTGTGAGCCCATATTGTTGCGTCGTCCCTGATACGAACGATGAACACACACAAGACAAAAGAGGCCGAGACAAGGGCACCAAATTTAACGTTGAAAAAATACATTTTTCTTCGCTACCGTATCCTCTATCATGCTTTTGTTGAAATCAATTCCATATACCTGAACAAATTTCTCGAGGCCAAGCACGCCTGGCCTAAGGTAGTTGAGACCTTGGCGTCCGGTCCTGGTATCCCATCCCGTTTACTCCGTACCCGCCATCCGAGATTCATTTCCCTTGTTCCTCTTTCCCCTTTTCCTTTTTGGTTTCTGCAATAAATCTCTTGTCATGTCATGAAAAATATTGATTTTGCACCGCTTCAACTTAGTGGTGGAAGAGGCGGATGTTCTGCTGGACGAACGTAATCCCTAGCTGCTCGGCGGTCTGGAAGACGGGCTGGTCGTTCTGGCTGCCGCCGGGAGCAGCAATGTACTTGACGCCCGACCTCGCCGCCCGGTAGACATTGTCGGTGAAGGGGAACTGTCGTTGGTGTCAGCACGTCAGATCGAACGTAACAGAGGGGGGAAAATCTGGAGCAACTTACAAAGGCGTCGCTGGAGACGGCGACGTCGGTCAACTTGCCAAGCCACTCCTGCTTCTCGGCATCCGTGAAGGCAGCGGGGACTTCCTCAAATACAGCCTCGAAGGCCTCCCGCTCGGGGCCGTCCTTGGGCAGTTGTCCACTGACGAGGAGGTCAATAGCGTTGCTCTTCTCGGGACGCTTGGTGCCCTTCTTCCACTTGATGCCGAGCACTCGGGGGTGGAATCGAAGCCACCAGTTATCCGCCTTATCACCGGCTAGTCGGGTGCAGTGGATCCTGGACTGCTGACCCGCACCTAGACCGACAACCTGACCCCTGGCGGCATAGCAAACGGAGTTACTCTGGGTGTACTTGACGGCAATAGTGGCGACGGTAAGGTCCCTGAGAGCATCCTCGGAGAGGGTCGTGAGGTCCTTGGGGGTGATGATGTTGGTGAAGGAGGCGGGCGTTATCTCAGCGTCGTTCCTGGGCTGAGAAATGGTGACACCGTTGATGATACGGGACTCCATGCGAGGAGGCTGGTAAGCGGGATCCATCTGGAGCACGAGGTACTTGCCGCCCTTCTTCTTCTTCAGGAGCTCCAAGGCCTCGGGCTCGTATCCGGGGGCCACGACACCATCCGAGACTTCCCTAGAGATGATCTTGGCAGTGGGATAATCCACGACGTCGCTGAGAGCGATTAAATCGCCGAAGCTGCTCATGCGATCAGCACCACGAGCACGAGCATAGGCCTGGGCAAGTCCGGAGGCGTCAATGCCCTCGATATCATCGACGAAGTAAACCTGCTTCTCCTCGGCCGTCAGGGGGATGCCAATGGCGGCGCCCGCGGGCGAGACGTGCTTGAAGCTGGCGGCCGCAGGCTTCTTGAGGGCGGCCTTGAGCTCCTTTACGAGCTGCCAAGCGTTGAGAGCATCGAGGAGGTTGATGGAACTGGGGCCGCCGTTGAGAATCTTGAAGGGGAGCTCTCCCTCGGTCACGTAGGCGCACGCGGGCTTCATGTGGGGGTTGTTGCCGTAGCGGAGGTTGATCAGCTGGGTTCCGTCGGAGGCATACTGCTGGCGGAAGAACTGAGAGATGGCGGCGTCGTAGTCGGCGGTGTGCTCGAACGCCTTGAGTGCGTACTGCTGGCGGGTCGCATCGGAGATGGTTCCGGCTTGGAGCTCCTTCAGGAACTCGGGGTAGTCGGCGGGGTTGGTGAGGATAGTAACGCGGGTATGGTTCTTGGCAGCTGCCCTGATAAGCGTAACGCCACCGATATCGATCTCCTCGACAGCCTCGGGAATGGTCACACCGGGCTTCGCAACGGTGTCCTTGAAGGGATAGAGGTTGCAGATGACGAAGTCAACCTTGTTGATGTTCTGGTCGGCAAGATCCTTCTCGTCGGAGGCAAGGTCTCGGGCTAGGATACCCGCGTGAACAGCGGGGTGGAGGGTCTTTACACGGCCCGCGAGCATCTCGGGAGCCTTGGTGATGGCGGAGACATCCCTACATATCGGGTAAAAATGCATTGCGTCAGTATTAACACCTTATTCGTGCGACTCTCGACATGAGAATCCATTCGTAGCTAGGTTTTTGGTTGTCCCTTACTCAACAGGAAACCCAGACTCGCGGATCATACGCGCAGTTCCCCCAGAGGCCAGGATGCGAACATTGTTCTCGGCGAGGCCCTTGGCGAGATCAAGGAGGCCGGTCTTGTCGTAGACGGAGACGATTGCGATCTGCTGGTTGGACATGGTGCCGAACAATTGAATCCGTCGGTTAGGGAGTGAATGGGTGAAAATCCTCGTGTGAGTAAATCTGCCGTGTCGATGGCGAGTGGGCAAGGAATTTACAAGGAGACGGGCAGAAAGCGAACTGAAGATGGTGGGGTGGATTGGTCGAATTGGTGGTGGTGCCATTCATGGACGAGAAAAAGCTCTGCTACCCCGCCATCGGAATACTAGCGAAAATCGCTCCGAGGGAAGGCTACAAAGGCTGCGACTGAAAGGGACAACAACAGTGTCTAAGAGATGTTAGGTCATGCCCGCGATTACTTGATAAGTTGGTCTTAGAGAGAATTTGAACATTTTCCTAACATAAACTTTTCTAACTCTCTGCGCGCTGTAGCACGGCTCCATGTGACGGGCGTAATGGAGTGAAGAGCTTGATGAACCGGCCCAGCGAGTCTCAAGCGCCCGCCGAGGACGAGGAGTTTTGGCAGCCAATCGGGCAGAGGCAGGGAAACAGGCCAAAACCATCCCGCATGCAAATACCGTCGAAGTATTTGATGTCCGAGCTGTCTCTGTAAGCCGATTGTAAGGTAGACTGTTTATTCATTACGTCGCCCGCATTCACGAGTTTTTATCTTCCTTCTTCTTGATAACCAAGGCTCTAAAATTTGATCCGAGACATGAGGTTCCCCAAGAGAACAGAAGAGTGTCGCAATCATTGCTGGAAACTAGAATATAACTTTAAGCTCTTCTGGTAAATCGGTTCAGTGTGAGAATCACGCTTTTTCTAATCCTCGTGATCATGAACAGATCCAATTCGACGTCAAATCTATGAAGAAGCCAAGGGAAAGTCAATTCTTAGCTCCATCTCCTCAAAATTCCTGGATGACGAAGTAGTAGAGGGGTCCCTCCCACCAACGCTGAAGATGAACATCAACTTCACGGCATAATACCGCTTAAATTCCCGAGTGTCGACCAACTGGGGATCTGTGAGCAGCCATTTTGATGCCCCCTTTCCCGCTTGACACCCTCTAAAAGCATAACTAGCACATTCAAGGTTCTCGTAACATTAATTCTGCTTTAGGGCGACTTGGTCAAGATGGAAGGCGACCACGAAATTGAATCACTTCCGGTCGACTTTTATACCCCATTCTCGGCTGAGAAATGTGCTGAGCTCCACAATAGGTTACTGAACCTGAGCATACAGCATCTCGTTGACAGTGGTGAAACCTTACCGGACCGTGTCAACGTTTTCGACCGTTTCCTGCGGGAGACTGCGGACGATTGGGCAGAGGATGTCTTGAACAACCCGCTTGAGTATGAAGGATTTCGATTACTATCCTTGATAGAGTATAGAGGCGAGGAGCGACTTACTCCAGGTCTTAGGAGTCCTCGCCTTGATCTCCTTGCTGCCACCGAGTGGTTGGGCCTGGAAGAAGAGGATCCTGAACTCATCCTCCTCTATCCCGATCCTATAGGCTGGCATCCAGGCGTCCCAGGTGGTATACTCTTCAACCTGGGCGAGCTGCGCGCATGCTTCTGTCCCGCCGGCCTTGGCCCTGCAAGGACCTCATTTGACTTCGAGCAGTGGCCGCCGCTCGAATTCATCCTCCGGAAGCATCTGGCTCTGTGGGAGACGGGGAAATGCCACTGGAATCCCATCGACGGTCGCATTACCTACGTTCCATGGATACAGGCTGATCTCGACGAAGCACTAGCCGCTTGGGACGAACTCCTCACATCCATCGAAGCTCGGCTGCCCCTGACAACTGCCCGGCCGGACTACTTGGAACCGCTGGATAGGGATTTGTTAACTAGCCTCAAACTCAGCTCCTTCGCCGTCGAATTTCTCTGTCACGCCAAGAGGCCAGGGTTCAAATTCGTCGCTCCCGGAATTACTACTTTCTCGCCCGAGACACTAACATCCCTCTACACCAACCCACGAGCGCCTCCAGCCGCTCATCGTAGTAATTTCCTCAGCCCCGGAGAGGAAATCGAGCTTGCGTCGTTGATCCTCCCTGGCGAAGTCCCTGTTACGCCATCCTTTACCATAGTCCCTAATATGGAACTGAAAACTGAAAAGAAACATCAGATGTACACATTCGAGAGTGGCTTTGCAAAATGCACCGTTCAGCGTATGTCAGGGCTGTATTTGAACCCTCTTGAATATAATTGGGACCTGGATAGCACTGTGTTCGTCCCCGTCGAACCTAGAAATGATATCTTTCAGTTTGGGACGAATTGTCTCTGGGCTCCGCAGCATAGCCCGAGGCTGTGCGAGCTGCTGAGGCACTGGGTAGGCCTGGTTGAGGATGGAACCTGGGGGATTGGACCGGAAGGTGTGTTGACAGGGCAGGAATGGTACGCTTCGGACTACAAAGGGCACGGAAAGCATTTAAAATGGAAGTGGGATGTGCGCTAGATGAGATGATTCTGAGCTGGGCGCCAACCTAACATAGTGGACGTTCACCCCCCTCTCCCCCCCAGATGACGAAAGTAGGCCCTCCCACCTAATACCCCCCGAAGCATGAGCATCAACTTCACGGCATAATACCGCTTAAATTTCCGAGTGCAGGCCGCCAACCTTGGGATCTCCCCGCACGTGACAGGCTAACTTCACACAAGTTTACCCACAGCACCTTAAAATCTTTTTTTTTTTCCCCTCCAGAGAAAATCGTCTTGCTGACTAACACCACCCTTCCCACACCGCAAGCCCTAGGGCAAATTTTCTAAGGCTAGGTCAATTCTATACACAGCAGGGTGCCGTTCTGAGAAGCGTGAAGATCGAAACCGACGACCAACGTATTTCCATCCCCCCCAGCGCCCAACCTCACCACCCGTCCCATATCGAAGGGTCGTCTAATAATCATTTCCTGAACAGACTCTAGACTCGATTAACCACACAGACTTACTGTTAAGATGGTAAGTCTCCCTTCGTCTCCTCGTCACCTTTGATCGTCCATCCAGCCCCAATCGAACCGATCTCGAATCCCGTCCCACATCCTCATCGCGCAACTCTCTTCTCGCCGTGCGACGATTGAGCCATTGTCCGAAGAATTCTTCTTTTCTATGCATCACGTCGCAATTTTTTTGATATACGAAATGGGCTGGGGGTACTGACTGTGTGTGAATTGTAGTCGTCAGGAAAGGTCAAGGCCGGCCAGCTCTGGAACAAGAACAAGGATGAGCTCACCAAGCAGCTCAACGAGTTGAAGACCGAGCTTGGTCAGCTCAGGATCCAGAAGATTGTCTCTTCTGGTACCAAGCTCAACAAGATGTACGTTTCCGCCACTGTTTTCGAATCCCGGGAAGTTATGGAGGGGAGAGGGGAACTTTTTTGGTAGCCCAAAGGGAGGGGGGAGAAACGGAGGGCCAGGTTGAAGGAAGCGAATTCGGGATATTGGGAACCAGGATACTGATATGTTTTCCGCCTCTAGCCACGACCTCCGCAAGTCTATCGCCCGCGTCCTCACCATCATCAACGCCAAGCAACGAGCGCAGCTCCGTCTGTTCTACAAGAACAAGAAGTACATCCCCCTCGACCTCCGACCCAAGCAGACCCGCGCTATCCGCCGCCGTCTATCTGCGAAGGAGAGCTCTGTTGTTCTTGAGAAGAGGCGCAAGCGAAACACCCACTTCCCCCAGCGCAAGTTTGCTGTCAAGGTATGAAGGACTTCTAGCTAGGACCTAATACTCCTTTCATGGATTGCAGGACTAACTTTTGCCTCTGTCGTTAGGCTGCTTAAATTTCTCCGGGCAACCCATGACTTTTTTTTGATTTCACGATGAGAAGGAAAAAAATAAACAAACGAAACGGGGCGGTGGCGTAGGTTTCTGGCAAAAAAGAGATTCCAACAACGTTTTTTCTCTCCAATGCATCGCATCGGTCTTCTGGGATTTCGGGTTTACAGCTTTTTCCCCCCCGTCTGTATTTACGTGTTCTTGGCATTTCAGGCTGGAGGACGAAGGAACCCTCAAAAAACAAAACTTTTTTTCTATCCTGCAATCGGATTGGGCAAGGGTAGATAGCCGAAAATCAAGACTCACGATACTCTGACGCAAATTACTTTGTCCCCGAGGTCTCTATTTCCTGGTCCGAGCCATGTATGGTTAGGATTTGAGTGTAACATGTGCACCTACGTGAGAAGGCGAGAAGTTTCTGCAAGTCGATCGAGTGGCTACAGAGAAGTGTGTCGCAGCGACCTCGAACCATCACCTTCAGGATTCCCGAACTTACATCCTCTCTATATCCCTATCATGTCCCGAGTAGCTCAGCTGCCTTGGCATCGTGCGATCTTAGTAACCTCCGCAGAGCACTCAAAGCTCAGAGACAAACCGGTGGCTCGGTCTAGGAGAGTTGGTATAGGGATTCCCGGGGAAGATTGCTCCCTCAAAATGCTGCACTCTTCCTTAACACTACATACGCTTCGGGGAATTATTTTCGTATAATCTTAATTCCTAATGTACTGAGCTTCTTCTCGTTCGTTCCTTCATTGAAACCTCGATAAAACATTACATGACCAGATAGCCGCCCATAACCATATCGCGATTCGACTGGAACTACTTTTTTTTCTCTTTCATGTTTTAACCCTCTTCAACCTGAACCAGACCAGAACACCGGAAACCTTTGACAACCTCCCATTCAAAGACCCTCCAAGAATAAGAAACATAGAAAATGCGAAGAGAAAAAGAAATAGAGACTGGGAGAAGAATCGGCGGGTGGGGAGAGCGAGGTCGTACATATTTGGGCCTCAGCATCATTATTAAGCCTTGGTCTTCTTCGATACCCTCCCTCCATGCGTCTTTGATAACGCCGTAGCGCCATCTCCGGCAGCTTCATGGAGTTTCTCGTGTTTCCGGAGTTGGTCGGCACGGCTGAAATCTTTGTTGCAAATGAGACACTTGAAACTTCTCGTGTGAATCTTTTTATGTTTAGACAGGTTCGATGACTCGGAGAAGCGCTTGCCGCAGATATCGCAGGCCAAGGGCTTCTCATCTGTGTGTGTGCGAGTATGCATTGCTAAAGAATGGTTAGAAAGAGATGAAACTGAACGGGTATGGAGATGGAGATACGTACTCAAAGCACTTTGCTGCTTAAACTCCTTGCCGCATCCCTCGAAGGGGCACTTCCAAGGGGTTTCGTTCGTGTGAGTTCTCATATGCTGGGCCAAGGCCTGGGTCCCGGAAAGAGCAAGGCCACAGACAGAACACTCAGCTGGCTTGTCTGGATTAAGAGTTAGTGCCAATTCGACCTGAACAAGAAGACAAAATAGAAAGTAAAAGAGAAAAAGAGTCTAGATCATAATACTTACAGCCCGTATGAGTTTGTAGGTGACGCTCAAGCTTTGTCCTCTGCGGAAAACAGCCCTTTGGTCCCTCAGGTCGCGTACAGCCAACCCAGCGACAGCGATGACCATTGCCAGACTTCTTCAGGTGGCGGCTATGTGTCAAGACATGCTGGTGCAAGCTCTCCGCGTCGTCGTAGTGTTGTCCACATACGACTCCCGTATCTTCTCGCCACCGGCAGGTGAATTGCGGCGTGACGTCTATCGTGTCAAGCGTCGCGTCGCTCTGTTGGGTTCGTGGAGTGGCCGAGTCATGGGAAATCGATGAAGGGGTGGCCGTACTGCAAGCGTCGAGTATTCCTCGGCTACCCTGCAGCTTCCCAGCACCCATGGCCTCCATGGCCGACACGAACGCGAGCCTATTTGATTCGCTCAACCTGGGGTCTGTCGCGTTGGCTTCGAGGTAGGACTGTAATGTATTGAAGGCATGAGGATGTGTGCTCGCAATGTGCGGTAACACTTCATCAGGACCTGACAGGAAGACGCCACAAGCGCTAGGTAGCATGTGCGGGTTGGCAGTATCTGTGGTTTGTGTCAAAGCTTGTTGTGTATCAGCTCCGTGGTACACGGGTCGGGGCAACATGCATCGTCTGGTGTGAAAAGGAGCATTGTCTAGCGGGCAAGGGCGGAAGTGAGGGGTTGATTGAGATGGCTGCTGCTGGGGGTTGTGGTGCATTATTAAATCGTCGACGAGCTCGAGGTTTAAGCCGAACTCTCCAGGGAACGGAGGGTAGATGCCCATCATCAGGGGTTGCTGTATGAAATAATTGGGAAACATGGTAGGATATTGTGAAGATAGATGCGGCGAAGACATGAGAGAACTCTGAGGTGAGGCAGAAGCCGCGAGACGCAGAGAGCCTTGGGTCTGGACTGATAGGTCGCCATCAACGAGGTGGTTGGCAGGCTGGTCGCCCGATCCTATCGATGCGAGCGTCGCAGCGGCATCCTCGTCGTTTTCAGAAAGCACCGGGGCTGGACAGGAGCTCGGGCAACACTTGATTTGGTCGACGCAGTTCGAGTCAGTGCAGAGATCCGAGATCTCGTCGCAGTTGGGGTCGCAGCAAATATCAGCTTCGCCGTCTTCGCCACACTGACTCTGGCATGATTCCGGACACGGCGAGTTGCACCGGTCCAGATACATGCCGTTAGAAGCCATGGCTTGGTCATAGCTCGGGAAGACGGAGTCTGAGTCCGCCATGGATAGGAAAAGGTGTGATGGATCCATGACGGCGGGGTCAGGGAGCACAGGCGACACTCCGCCGCTGTGGTCGGGCCAAGGAGAGAGAGACTGTGATGAGACTAGAGACTGAGGGAAACCGGATTCCGTGTATGGGGAGAATGGTGAAGTGACAAAGGACGTGTCTGCCAGCGCATCGGCATAGGATGAGTCTGGTATTTGTATTTGTGTTTGGACATCGAAAGGTGAGGGAGAAGAAGACTGAGAAGTGATCTGGTTATAACCGGACAGATTCGGGTCGTCAATAGATGGTGCAGGATCTTTATCAGAAGTACAGTAATCGGAACTGTTCATATTGCGATCTTCTTGTATAGTATATGAGCGGCAGTGGCGGTACAGTAGACGAATCCGAGACCATTCGGGGTAGTATGTTTCCGGGGAACTGAGCCGTAGGTTCAGATGAGTACTTTGCGATGATCCTTTGCAAGCAGGCAATAGGGTGCTATCTATCTTGGGCAGCGCAGGGCAGAGCAGCGATAGAGAAGAGCAGAATCACTTTTGCTTTTTGAAAGATGATGGATGACGGAGGAGAGAGGAACGAAGGGTCCAAAGCTCGGAGGATGCAAATTTCGATTTGTTGGAAGATATGCAAGCCATTGACCACTGACCACTGACCAACATTCTTTCCAGCAAGTTACGGCGGATAAGACTGCGGCGGAGACTCCATAGTGGCCCAGTTCGTGGTCGCAAGGGCGAGACGAAGAGTGTGTGGGCGTGGGCGGAAAGCACCTTGATGGCCTCCTCCACGGTTGGTTTTGTTTCTTGACGGGGACAAGAACAGGCGAGAAGGGACAGGGCAGAGGGAGTGGAAGTACCGAGTACTCGTTGATGCGATCAAGTCAACTGACAGTACAATTGTTCCGACTGTATAGTGGGGGAGGGGCAGCCCTTCCCAGCCAAGCAGGTGCCAGCATGGCTGGTTGGTGTGATGGCATAGTGCCTTCCACAGGCCTCTAGTAGGGTCTGGACCGACCCAGTGTGCGAATAGGATTGGAGTGTACCTTTGTACTTGTACACTTCACTGAAGCGGGATGTACGGAGTACTTGAATTGGTGATATGACGGTTCTGCGAGTGGGGGGCAGGGCTGTGGCACCATCTGGCCAATAGAAACCCGTTGAATTAGGCCATCTGCAAAGCATGCATCGCATCTCGACAGATCTTCACCGAGTGGCAACTGTTGCCGGCTGTTCAGGGCTTGGTCTTGTCGTCCTCCATCCTTGGCATTTCATCGACATCATGAAAAGTCCAGATCCGTCGACACATAGTTTACATCTTTGGGGAGTGGATGACCGCCAAATGATCCCCGTTCTCAAGCTCTGTTGGAGATGAGATCCATCGGCTCCACCCTCGTCCAAGTGGATTGAGCAAAATCGTGTGGTCATTTTTTTTTTTTTTTTAGACCAGACCCGGACTAGGAGTGTCCCTTTCTCAATGTAATGCAGTGTTGTATTTCCCTAGCCAAATAGCCGCATCAACCACGCCGTTGATCGATTCCATACATCTCTCTTGACGTTGCGTTTGCGGGTTGCCAACAAAAAGAGCCCTGCTCTTTGTCTCAATACGACATCTACACCCTTGAGACCCTTCGATCGTTCACTGCACCTAGCCCAGTTTTGCGTCAAATTTTGAGAGGGGACCAAGTATATTCACCATTTATTGCTACGGGCTCCTCGAAACATGTTCCACACATCACTTGGGCCCCTTGGACTCCTTCGTTCTGATGGCCCGTCTTTAAATGTATCCCCGAAACCACGTCAATGAAGATCCCTTAAATGATGGCGGATTTATTTCCCTTTTGCCAAGCTTGCCCCGCTAAATCTGTTGCTGGAGCTTAGAACAGCGGAATATGGAATCTCTATTGATCCTGACCACCGTGCCTTTTAATGTTAACGTCCGTCTCCAAAGGGCAGCCATGTGGAAGCAAATGAGTCTAAACTCAACCCCGCCAACTGCCCCGGCTAGGTTCCCACCGAGTCCGCCCGCACACCGACACGTCCCAGCCCCCCGTTGTACAAAGCTTCGTCATCGAAGAACCGCAACTCCCGCACCTTCCCTGGCCAAGTATTCCCGCGGCTACCTTCCTTAAGGAGGGCCACGCAACCCTAAAAACCCTTCTCTAAAAGGCAAACAAAAAGAAATATACAGAGAAAGGGAAAAGAGGAATTGCCCTGCGCCTCCTCCAACTCCACCCTCCTCGCCGCGCAACTAAACCTCGTCAACAAAACCATGGGCGCTCTCTGCAGCAAGGAATCCGACAACTTCGCCGGCCCCGGTCGCCCCGTTGGCTCAGCGCCCCCACAAGGCGGGACTTCCTCCGTCCCAAAGACCATCAAGGTCGGTGGTCCGCCTCGGACGCTAGGCGGCGCGTCGGCGACCAACGACAGCGATACCCCGGATGAAGCCCGGAGGAAAGCCGCAGCTGCAGCAGAGGTATGTAGATCCTGCGACCCCCTCCCCCTTCATATACCGTGAAAGCCCCCGTTATTCGATATGCACGACGGCTCTCCTAGAAATTGCTGCTCTCAGTCCCCATCTCCCTACGAAAGACTTCCCCCCAATCCTCCATGCAAACAGACAACGCCATCCGCTCTTGGACTCGGCTAACACTGAGCTTTTACAATTCGCCTAGGCCCGCGCGCAAGCTTCCAAACCTACGGGAAAGCTCGGCAGCAAACTAGAAGCCCAGAAGAAGATGTCCCGTTTGGACACTCTAGCATCTGCGAGCTCTCACGAACAACGATCGCGGGATCTCGATCAATCAGCTGTAGCCTTACGTCACGACTAGTTGAAGCGCTGAGGGGACGGAGTCTGAAGGATAATGGCGAATTCTGAAATATGACAGAAACGTTGGAGTTTGGGGTGCGTGGGGAGGGGAAGGAGGGAACGGAGAGGAGGAGGGAATGCTGGCTTTCTTTTTCGCTCATCCCTCGAGGAGACTTGTCAAATCCGTTGCGCCGAGGGGAGAGGGAAAAGACTGCATCTCATTCTTCGATATATCGCTCATGATATTTCGCCACATTCTACACATCGTGCAGGCTGTACATAATCGAGTCTTGCTGAAGCGGATCCAGTACGCTTCGAGCTTACAGTATATTTCTCAGTTTTCCGCCATACGCAAATTACAAATAATGAATTTCTTCCTAGTTTGGGGTAACTTCGCTCTCCATTTCTCCAACTTTTCATCATTGCCATAATGCCATACTAGTCACCCAAGGCAACAGTATTGTCGTCTGATGTTGTCTGATGTTGGGCTGAAGAGGTTGCTGATAGAACCTAAACACGCCAGTTGGCCCAACTCGGGGCATGTGACCGCCCCGAGCCGCCGGTCTCGGCAAACAGTAGAGAGCAAAAACACCGCAACATGGGGAACGTCGTTGGCCAAGGATATGGATCGCGTTTGCAGAGTTTCCGGTCGTCTTTCTTTTTTATCAATCTGACTAAGCAGTCATCCCCCGTGGTTTTAACATGCTATGATATGAGCGAAAGAGATAGGTTCTTGGAGCATGAGAGCATAACAAAGACAGGAATTAACCAGCCATGAGACAGAGACAGACACTAGCAAAAGTGGACAAGCAGAGATTTCAAAGTAGAGTGCCTTCCAAGCCCCTGTGGCAAAGCTATCCCGCTCCATCCAAGAACTTGTACTAGCATTAAACAAGCGGGGGTAGACGACAACGCCCCATTTCCCATTAACATGAAGAGGCACGCCAAAGGCCGGAAGACACAACTTCACAACGCCAAGAAAGCCACCACCGACACATCTTGTGGGAGGAGGGAATGAAACACGATAACAGACGGGAAGAAAAAAAAAGTGAGAATGCGATGTTTATGAACTATTCGATTGCCTTTTGACCGGGACAGATTTGCAAATTACAACCGAAAACCAGAGAGATAGTGAGGGAAGCAGGGGTGAGCGGGTCGAGACGCGATCGTTTCCGTCTTCTTCTTCGCAGAGTAGGTGTCTGTGTCGCTATTTATCCGTCACGCTTGGAACTTCGGAGGGTGGTGGCGAGCCACTCGAGACCCTCGTAGAGACCATCACCAGATGTGGCGCACGTCGACTGGATGTACTGTGGTTGGGGAAAACACGTTAGCAAGATAAGGGCCAGAAAAGATACGGTTATCCATGGCTTACCCAGGCGCGTTGTCTCAAGCTGTGGAGGCCAAGCTTGTCAGTAATCTCGGCCGCAGCCATAGCGTTCTAGAAAATCGTCATGTTAGTATCCTGTTGCGAGATAGGGAGCCCGAAGAAAGGCAATAGATTCGGCGCAGGTATCGAGAGTTAGAAGACGATATACGTACAGGAAGATCCTGCTTGTTGGCAAAGACTAGTAGGATGGCGTCCCTGAGCTCGTCCTCGTTCAGCATGCGCTGGAGTTCTTCCCTGGCTTCGGTGATACGGTCGCGATCGTTGCTATCCACGACGAAGATGATACCCTGGGTGTTCTGGAAGTAGTGACGCCACAGAGGTCGAATCTTGTCCTGACCACCAACGTCCCAGACGGTGAACGAGATGTTTCGGTACTCGACGGTCTCGACGTTGAAGCCTAGAGTAAGGAGAGGACGTGACTGTAAGTCGGTCTGTTCGCTGATGCTCAAGAACAACACCCATGTAGGATGGAATGGGCCTGAATCGGCAATCTAAGATCCCCGGCGACGCCGATCCGATCCGATCCGGTCTGATGGGGTAGTAGGCTTGGAGCGTTACGTACCGATGGTGGGAATGGTAGTGACGATTTCACCGAGCTTAAGCTTGTAAAGGATGGTGGTCTTTCCGGCAGCATCGAGACCAACCATCAAAATTCTCATCTCCTTCTTTCCCCAGAGCCGCTCCAACATCTTCGAGATTGACATACCCATCTTGGCGGTGGGAGAGGCGGTTGCCCAGCGATATCACGAGAAAAGAAAAAAAGAGGTATGGAAATTAAGTATGTTCTGAAACCTAGAAGCGCGGAAAGGCAGGTCGTAAGCAACTGAACGGATGAAAAGAAAAAATGGTTGTTGCTGCAAAAAGTGTACGAGGTTGGGACAGGGGCTGGCAACTTCGTAGTGACCACGGCGCTGAAGGGGATTGAAGGTGTGCGAATGGGGGCCTGTTTTATGACCGGCGAGACGCGAGACAGACGACACAAAGGACAGATATCAGGATTAGGCCATCGAGCAGTCGTCCCATACAAGACTGGCGTCAACCAGCTATACCCAAGCAAGTATTCAGAGCGGTTGTTTCGTGATCTAGGCGACAATGAATCCCCAGAGACAGGGGGTGGCAGGCGAGCACGAGCGCAAAAGGAGCAGGCAGAAGAATTTCTGTACGGCTCCGACTCGCCGCCATGCTAAGGATGGTGCCAAGTGACAGAACAGGTGATAAGGAGGGGTGCCAGTGGAGAGAGGAAGGAAGAGGATGCACTTGAAGGACTAGAGCAAGGAGAGGGTTCGCTACTTACTCACACGAAGGCCGCGCGGTACTCAGAACTGTCGAGAGGAAGGGCGGTTGATGATGGATTTTCGTGGTAGTTATGGAAGAGACAGACTGATGTCCTGGATATGTTTGTCGGTGTATGGGGGAACAGAGGAGGTGGTGGTGGTTGGAGGCGTGGCCAATGGCTCAAAACAAGGGTGGAAAATGTTTAGGTAATAAGAGATTGCAAGTATAGGGGTTCGAGAGAGAAGGGCTGTGCCTGCCTTTTGCTGGAGACTGGGAGTGTCTCGACTAGAATCTGTGGATCGGTGGTGCAATCCCTCGTCAACTGTTGAAAAGTGTCCAGTAGGGAAGAGTCCTGGAGTACTTGGCTCGTGCTCACCATGTACTTTGATAAGCCAGAAAGATGTCATATTGAGGCCGGGTATTTTGTCGAGGTCAAGTCAAATTTTGCAAGTATTTTTGAAGTACTCTTACTCCACGAGCCCTGGACAAGCATGTACACTGCTAAAGGTGCTGCCTATCAACGTCCTATCTTGTGGTCCTGTGCCTTACTGAGGTACCTTAATTTGTTAGCCTGGCCGCCAAAACCTCGGCTCCAAGACCCCTTTCATTGTTGCTCCTGACGCAGCTGAGCTTGGGCACTTGGTGACTGTACACCAAAATTTCCGTGCTAGACGCCAAAGTGTCAACTACAGCTTCAATTAGCCAAGTCCAGGAGTCGAGCACGCTACAAACCTCAACCATCCTCGAGGCTCGTTCCATCCGCGCGACTATCTCCTCTCCGAAACACGCAGCTTTCATAAATCCCTCTCCTCGTTTAGCCCCCCTGTTCATCAGTTTACGATGCTCTTCTCGTCGGCCGCGAGGTTCCTCCTCGCGGGTGCCGCGCTCTTCACTGCCGCCAGCGCCCATAATATCGCCCTTCCTGCCCACGGCCGAGAATGCTTCCACGAGACCCTCCACAGGGACGATAAGATGACCGTGACATTCCAAGTTGGCGATCGAGAATTTGGTAGCGCCGGAAACCTCGACATTGACTTTTGGGTAGGACGATGGCTGTCGCAATTGGGCTTGTAGACGTCGACATGATTAATTTGCTAACTCCTGATCTGATATAGATTACGACTCCTACGGGCCAGTACGAGACTTTCGAAAAGTCAGTTTCGAACGGCGATTTCTCATTCACGGCGAAGATGGACGGAAGGTATATCTACTGCTTCGGAAACGAGCACTGGGGTGCCAACTCCAAGGAGGTTTCTTTCAACGTCCACGGCATCGTATACGTCAACGAGGAAGATTTCCCCTCTGACCCTCTCGAGAAAGAAGGTAAGACGCATCGCACAAAAGCCAGCCATTTATGTTTGATTCTAACCTTTCTTACCCTCCCCCTCCAGTCCGCAAGCTGTCCGATCTCCTGAACCAAGTCCGCGGTGAACAATCCTACATCATTGTACGAGAACGAACCCATCGCAACACCGCCGAGAGCACCAACAGTCGAGTAAAGTGGTGGAACATGTTTGTCATCGGCGTCGTCATCGGGGAATCCCTCTTCCAGGTCTGGTGGCTCCGCCGATTCTTCGAGGTACGGAAGTAGGAAACATCTTTTTTGGACGTTTCTCTGCTTTTTTACTGTTCTTGATTTTTCGTGTCGTCCGCAGTGTGCAAATATGCACACACATATATACGCCATTCTGTCGTATTTTTTTAAGAGTCCTGAGAAGGAGCCTTTTTGCAGAATTGCTGCTGACTGCTCTGCCTTCGTCCACCTCGTTTATATAGGTCAAGCGAGTCGTATAAGAAGAAGAAGGAATGGGTTTGGTTAACACTTTTGTTCAAAAAACGGAAAACATCATTTCCCATTCTGGGTTCTGGATGGGGGCGCATAAAGGAATAATCGCTGGGAGGGAAATGCTCGGATTCAATTCAAGGAAAGGGTCGAGAAGCAGTTCCAGGGGTCGGGGTCTCCCCCGGGAATGTGTACATGCTACGTATACCATTATAAAATGATAACAAGAGCACCACTGATTAATGATTGTACAATGGCTTCTGTGTGTCTATACTAATTTATAGGGGATTGGCGGTGCTGTGAAAGGAATAAGGAGAAGGGCCATACCTGAGGTCATATTCAACATCCTTCATGTCTAATACCCTCTATCCTAGTATTTCAAACTGAAGTCCCGAAAAAGAACACTACTAGTAACTATGCTCCCAAGTCCCAAAGCATCAAAATCTAACATGAAATGCGGAAGAAACACCAAACGCCCCTGAAATGGATCTTGAGGAAACAAGAACAAAAAACATTCATCCAACCCGCTCTTCACGACCCAGCGTCAAATTCAGCCTCCTCATCCGCCCCCTCAAGAATCGCCATCTCCTCCTCAGGAGGCGCCTCGACAACCATGCCGACATTTTTAATAGGATGAAGAAGCATAGGAGGAAGACACATGCGTCCTTCGCCTCCCACCTCAAAGTCCGCCCCACCACCATACCTAGTCTTGAAGCCCAGCCAAGCCCTATACAGTTCGGGAGCGAAATCCGACCTGTAGAACCAACTCAGGCCATGCAAGTTATGTTCCCTATTGCCAAAGACGCTGGTCCTGGAGCCGCCGCTCGCGCCGTTCCGGCCACCGTTGAGCACCTGCGCAAAGTACTCGGGAGACCAGTCGCGATCCACAAACGATGGGTGAGGGGCGTACACGGCCTTGTAGCCGTGCTGCAATGCCACGGTAGCGGGCCACATCTCGGGGAAGGCAAAGTGCTTCTTGAAGGTGGTCTCGCGGTGCATCATAGTGAGGAGGCGGCGGGACATTCTCGACGCCGTGTTGATGTGCGCTCGTCGTGGGGGACGGCCTCCCGTGGTGTTGTAGCCGGTGATGTCGTCGGATAGACCCCAGGTCGTGCCTTCGGGGTTGAAGATGGGCATGAAGGAGATGAGGTCGGCTTCCTCTCCTACGCCCCAGACATACTTGTCCTGGTCGTGGGAAGTAGGAGGTGTCGGGTCATCCTCGTGCTCGAACCAGTCATTCTCACCGACGGGACGCTCAGGACCCCAGATCGGCTTCTCGGGGCCGAACTCCTTGGGAACACCGCCCCTTATACCAGGAACGCCCGCGGGCGCCATCTCTGTCTGGACCTTGGCTAGGTGTTTGAACTCATCCCACGAGCCGTGCACCTCCGGCACGTAGAACCTCCCGTTCCTCTCCCAAAGCCCCTTCCTCGGCTGTTCGCGAGCCCAATTCTCAATCTTCGTAAAGAAGTCGTAGTAGTGGCCGGTATACCGAATATCCATCTCCCAATGCCAAAAGTAGTCGTACTCCGGGTGGATGTGCGCAAAGTGCTGCATCGCCATCTGCAGGCCCCGATAAGGCCCGTGGACGGGCAATTCAGGCCCCTTGATGTACAAGTCGTAGACCCCCTGGTACAAGGCAAGCATCTGGGTCTGGGTCCACAGCGTGACGAGACCTCGGAATTCCCGCGGGATGCGTTCGCGGATGACTCGTTCGTAAGACGCGGCGTCGGCCCAGATTGGATTGTTGCCTTCGTCTTTCACTTGGACGAGGAGGTGGACGTCGTACCGACCTCCAGAAGCCAGGGAGAGCTCTGAAATGAGAGAGCGGACGTACATGATTTCATCAGCCTGCCATTCCATGTCGTCCCAGCATCGGAGGACGAGAGCCGTCCTATCTTGACGCTTCGACCCGGCATCGCCTTTGTCGTTTGAATCGGTAGCCCTGTCTTCGAGGCTCTTTTCCTCGACTGGGGTTCCTTGAGGCTTTTCCTCGATGAAGAAACCGTGAGGTTCGGGAGTTCGTGCAGGAATAGGGTTATATCTCGCAGCATTAGCTTGATAGCAGCGTCTTTGGGCATCGGCCCAGTCGACCTTTCTGTAGTCGATTTGAGATCCACCCGCCCATACTAGGTCGGCGCCCTCCGTATCACCCATATCGCCTCTTCCAACGCCACCTTGTCGAGGCGAATAACCCAGGCCATACGGCCCATATCTTCCAAACCTGTCGAAGCAGATATCTTTAGGGAGAGAAAGAGTCTCGTAGGATCCAACTATATGGTCCGGAAATCCCTTAGGTCGACCGTTGTAATATCTGATACCGGGAACTCGCATCGTGTTCTCCGCATCAAGAAAGCACTCAGTCAGCTCTTCGGGAGAAGTGGAAAATATAGCCTCCGGATTCTCCGCGGCAAAACTCTTGCTTGAAGACAAGCTCCTCTCCCGGTGCGTCCCTGTCGACGCAGGGACTTCTTCCGCCCGCCTGGGATACTCCGGTTGATTCTCTTCCGCGGAAAGCAGCGTCCGGATGCCACCGTAATATCGGGATAAAGTCGGGAAGTTCTCCCATGCGGGTGGCGAAGGCGGCGGCGGTTTCTTGAACGCTCCCTTGGCAAGGCGCGTCCTCTCAGCGTTGCTGGCGCTAACCAGGGTATATGCCATGAAAATCAGAGAGGATATTATGATGAGGGAAAGATATCGCCCAGCACGAGTTGGTAGCCGGTAGGGATATATCCGCCTCATACGTTGCTTAGCAGTCGGCCGTCTCTGGGAGGCGAGCATCGCTGTGACGCTGGACTCGGAATAGGAACTTGAGCGGGATCCATTGTGGCTGTGGGAGTAGTAGGAGGAAGAGGAGGAGGAAGATAGCACCCGAGGATCTTCATCATCGCCGCCGTAGTCTGAGTAATCGGAGCATTCTTCGGAGAACCTCTCTTTTGTAGGGCTGTTAAGCTTCTCGTAGGTGGGCAACGTAGAGGGAGGTTCGGATCGACCTAATCGCCGGAGAGGACCCGAGAGGATCCCCGTGAAACCCGGCATGGATTGTAACAGTGATGGACTGCCCATGGTATGTCAGTATCGTTCAGCTGGGAGGGCACGGCAGCACGAGGCAAGTTGGTCTCGCTAAGCGTTAGCTTACCTCGTTGTTTGGGGTTTCTGTGAGTGATGGTGTGTCGCCGCGGCTCGGCACGCCTCAGGTAAAGCCGCCTGCCCCTTGCCGAAGAATGATGGGTGAATAAAGTAGTAGAAGTAGGATTGTTTGTCTCCAAACTCAGTCGGTGTTTCACGAAACCGCCACTGTTTAGTTTTGTAGAGCAGAAGAAATCAAAACCGTGAGGACCGTCGATTACACGGAAGCGATGGAAGACGTCTGAGTACGTACTTTGTCGTGAGGGCTTTTAGAAAATCGAGGTAGGATGGACGCTGGCAGCGATAACGGCAGTGTCCAATCAACTCCAGAAGTAAGATGGTCTTTGGTTCTGGCTTAATATTGACATCGCGGCTATTTTTACTTTGAGTGTCTGATTTGGCGAAACGAGGAAATGGAAGTGAGATCTGGTTGCCAGGGGCAACGCCCTGGAATGACAGCTGAGCACACTTGGCCGCTCAACTTGACCACCCCAGCATGAAATCCTTCAATCCTTTGCCAATCCTTCACTGATCCGTCTTGGCCGGCGCCAAGCTGGAAACAGTTCATTGGAGAGCATGTTGAAGACATGTCGTTCGCATGGATATCTGGACTGTGTGGCGTCGTTTCTCCTTCTTCCTTGGAGATCCGGCGATGTTGTAGCACCCTGTGACACCCAGTCCTCCAGTTTTCTTTACATGCAGCGTACGAAAAAAAAAGACAGCCCTGGTAGGAAAGAAAATGGAAGAAGAGGTAGAAGCAAGGTCATTCGACTCTCGCTCTCGACCAGGGAGGGGATCGCAAACCCCCCCCAAGACACGCAGTGCCCAGCTACAGCCCCAAGAAAGACAGATACTCCCCACGGCATCCCCACAATGCTGATGCCTAAAGCCACGAGAAAAGAAGAATAAAGAAGAGAGGAAGAGGTTCCATGACTCCCTCGCTCCCCGCTCCTCGCCGCTCGCCGTCAATGTTTCAACCCTAGTAGTGAAGTCGAGGTGGCTGTGACTCCCAACTGAACCACTCGACCGGGACCAGGCAAGTCCCTGATACCTTCTAGCATCCCGCGCCCCCTTCTTGAGCCAAAAAAATCTCAGGTTCAACGCCGTGAACGCTGCACGAGCTCAGGGGTAAGTAGAAGTGACACGAAGTGCATCGTGTTACGATGCATGACCTTCTCTTACTTTGTTCGGTCCCGTCCAAGGAATCATTTGCAGCCCAATAATAACACTGAGCACGCACGAGACAATTTTCGGAGTTGGAGGCTGTGCAGCCCCGAAATGAATCAACCCCATCCGGTTCCAAACTGTCGGGTCCGGCTTCAAAATAATACCATACCTCGAGTTGACAGCAGAGAAGGTCTTTTTCTATTCAAACCCTGTCCTGGGTGAACTTGCATTTTGCATTGCCACCATGCAACTAGATATTATGTACATACTATTGTCGACGCCTTTGAGAAAGATCCGCACCATGGTTCTAATTGCATGTTGTATTCAAAGTATCATGCCATAGTATGTAGGCCCGCAGAGACTTGCAGCCTAACTTGTAGGTTGGTTGGTTATGTCGCTCGCAGTGCCCGTTGAGGCGATCCTCGAAACGACCCTTCCCCGAGCTGACTTTATACACTTTCAATATTGCGGAGATCAATTCCCACCAGGGTTTCGTTTGCTAACATCTCATCCTTGCATATCCACGGTCATATTAATAAAGCAGTGTAACAGAAAATGGGAAGAGCACGATGGGCGAGTGTTATGCGGCTGGTGGGAGGACTAGGCCCTCGAGCTGCCCTATCTCGAAGTCCCATTTATATTACGTAGAGTATAAGCGACATAGTAACGGTAAGTGAAGAAAACTAGCAATAGATTCATCGGCAGAAGGGGGATCGATGATGGGAACACACAGGATGATAGAGTTGGTGGCCTCCCTGAATACAATAGTGTGTGTGTGGTTAAGTGTAAATGCATGTCATGGTAAGATCTTGATAGGGCTCGGCGAGGCCGCAAGAACAAGGCTGCCTCTGAACATCTATCTACAATCGTTTCGGGACGGCCTTGAGAAGCATTGTACAAATTGGTGCCTGGGTTCGTGCAACCCAGATTAGCAAGCCGCCTTCGCAAGTTAGTCGCCAGAAATCAGGCAGCCGCCTTGGGGATCGAGAAAAAGAAAGAAAAAAGTAAAAGGTGTGTGTATGAGATTTGTCACATTTAGTTTCATATGAGTCAAATAATCGGGGGTAGCAATGAAGGGACTGTCCGGGCAAGGAGAAAGCAAGGCAAGAGGTTCCTTCGTTAGGTGCAGGTAACTCGCCCAAGTGCGTTCGCTCTGCAGGATCCAAGTAGGCCAGTCGACTCAACGAGGCAAGTCACTTGACATGCTGGAGATGCGAGGTGACAGAAAGGGAGACGAGTTGGTCCCAGGATCAGACTCGAAGAGTGTTCGAGAAATCCCGGGGACTTCTGACCACTAACTAAATTCCGCAGCTGGCATGAGATGCACTGCGACAGTAGGCGGGTCGCAGGCGTGACGACTAGAACCAACACTGCAAGGCGTACTAGCATTGCGGGCAAGATGGCTTCGCATCTTCTCCTTTTCACAGGTTCTCAAGCTCTTTCCATGTAGGCATCATTTTCAGGTAAGGCGAGCCTGCGCGTGGGGCATTGACTGATTGCCATTGAAATGTATGGCGTACTATTCAAGTCTGCGATGCCTGCTTGCTACCTAGTAGTGGTGTGGCCTTGATTCTGCGCAACAACTAAAGGTCGGCCTAGAAATAAATGCTGATAGATGCGGCCCACGATGCGGCCAAACATGGCTGTGAAGGAAGGAAAAGAAGGCCAAAGGTGCGAGTCGACGTATCTGAGGTCATTGTACTTGGCGCTGTATGAAGGAGGAGTAACGAAGTGGAAAAGGGGAGAGAGTAGTGGTGTCAATCCTAATGATGCTCTCAAATGATGTATCATGCTCGACGTGCTACCAAAGACACGAGAAAGGACGCGCAGGCAAGGGAAAAAAATTGGAGAGAGAGAAAAAAGTCGAAAGGGCCGGACAGGGTGGCCGCAGAATGGGCCGGTGGCTTCCTCGTCGGCTGTTGTAGCAAGGCCGTCAAGCCTCACGAAACCCGGCCCATTCGGCGACCGCCTGCTCCACCACTCCGGATTAACCCAATGAGATCCGAGCCGGTGAAATCACTTCAGTGTCCGATTTGGCTAGAAAGTGGCTGTGTGAGCCGGTGATGTGGCTAGTAAGAGGACTCCTCTTGCCAATTTCTACACACGGTATCGGTACTTACAATTTGGCTGTGTCCGTGAACAAGTTTCGGGTACATTAATGTACCTCTCAACATCTCTTTCGTTCTTTCCGTTCTGAACTTCAACGTCCGAGGACGAGACGACGACGGCGACGAGCCGGATTAGACTATAGAGACGAGGTCGAGAATACGGTGCGCTGGTGGAGCATGGCCAGCCAGTTGCATCTATACGGACATCTTGACCGCACCCACATCGGACCGCACTGCCATCAACCTCCATCAACAGGCCGCTAGTAGTCGAGCATAATACGTAGATCGATGCTGTTTCCGTTTCAACCATTCAGTATCAAAGCGATAGGATCTTCTTAGGAAGTTCATCTCGTCTCCTTCGTTCTGTCTCCTCCCTTGAAACTAAACTGGATTAAGTGACTCAAGCTGTCAATGATACTGCACCTTCGCCCCTGTCTGGCCTCTTTCCAACCGGCCTTGAAGGATTCTGGGCCGCGTTTGGCGTCTATCCTCAGCCCTGGAAAACTATTCAAGCTGTAGCTTGTAGCGTGGAGCAACTTAGCCACGACGTTCCCCGCGCGCTTCAATAAGTCCTGCCGAGAGATGCTTTCGTGTTAGTGGTGTCTGATGTCTCCCCTCATTTACCGGTTTGTCGTGGGCAAAGCCACTCCGCCTCATGTTCGAGCTTGATGATCTTGTCTTTTGTAGCTATGACATCAACCGTCCAAGTCTCCACAAGCGGGATCAGACGGGGAAGACCATGAGATGTACTCACATGGATCCTGAAGCCTGAGGTTCTTCCACCCCCCTCCCACCCCTTCCACTATTCGGAGAGAATCTTTCTCCATCAGCCTCCTAGCCCCAGAATTCACGCCACCATCCCCTTCCGTACCGTTTCCTTCCTTCTCGCCTTCTCCTCAGCTATCGACCCCTTTCCCTCTCCACACCGGGCACATGAGCGGGACCCTCGCACGTTCAGGTTTTCCCCGTTGGGAATCGCAAAGGCCGCATGGGCCATTCCCCTTAGTCAATGATGCATCAGTCCTACTCATAACTGGCTTGATATATGGGACTTCTCGGAAACAGCATGCCCGTCTAACCTTCGGGCCAACGTCCCCCACACCACTTTCTCCCACCGTTGTTGGATGGCTATACACCCCCCTCTTGTCACCTTGACTCCCCGTCTCCCCCATTCCAGATTCCTACATATAAACTCCCTGCCATTCCTTCGTCTTTTCACTCTCAATCCTACTCCTCATCGCACCCTCGCGACATATCTCCAAGTTAAAATCCATCCTTCTCCCCACCTGTCCCCATGCCGTCCACTCCCACCCGCGAGCTCAGCCAACTCTCTCTCGGAAGTAGTATGCCGCCGTCTGCTCGCTACCGCAGCCATGCTTCCTCTCGAGGTCAGCCAAAGGAAGAAGTGTCGAGTTCAGAAGACGAGAGCGACTCCGGAGGCTCCATGTCAGATGACGACAGCGACGGCGAAGGAAACTCCCCCGTGGTTCGCTCCCCAACTAGGCTCACTTACAAGATCGGGGGACTACAACCTGAAGTCCAGAGCGCTGTCCGCGATGCCTTCGAAGATCCACCAAAGATAACCCTCCAGTACTGTCGTTTAAAGGACGACGTTTATGCCTTCCAGATGACTGAGCTGGTACCTCGGTCTATTCGCATCGGGTCACCGAATAGCAGTCGACCCCATCCGCGTTGTTCTTGCGGGAAGACCTCTCCTCCATGCCGGCACGTCCTCTGGCTTATGGACCAGCTATCAAAGCAGACCCTCTACAACCACGACTCCGACACGCCCCTGACCCTCACACCTGCCGGGTACCCCGCCGAGATTGGCCACCCGTTTAATGACATTTCCAACTTCCACCTCGACCTCCTCGCCGAGAGCCTCCACTGCGAAGTCGTCGACGACACGGACTCGGACGACGAAGACGACCTAAACGACTACCGCGTCCTCGAGGCCCGAGAACTCCTCGCCTCCATCGCCGCCGTGCCCCCCGAAAAGTTCCGCCCAGACATCTTCACCAACCCCCGTCGGGGCAAGAAGCCCCTCAAGCGAGGCGACCTAGAACGCACGCTCTTCCGCATACTCCTCGATAACAACGAGCTCTTTAACTACCTCCTCTCCCTCACCCGCTCCACCGACCCCATCAAAGACCCCTTTCGCAAGCTCTCCCAGCGCGTAACCCGCGTCCTTGCCGAGCTAGACGAGTACTGCGAGAACCCATCCTCTCCGCAGTCCGCGTCTTCCGGCTCCGAAACCCCTTGCAACGTGGGCTGGGCCGCCCACCATATCCTGGGCATCGTCTCCGCTATCCGCGCGGCGATCTTCCCTCCCCATACTTCCTCCCCTGCCCAGCGCATCGCTGCCGCCCGAGCCCTCGTCCGCATTCTCTCCAACGTCTCCGATCGGAATCGCGACGTCCACCCGGGCGTCAACCCCTCGGATCGGAACCTGTACGCCCGCCTCATCGGCACTCGAGACGATGGCTTCATCATCTCGATTCTTGCCCATCTGCCCGAAGCCGCTTCCCAGTTCCTCCACAACCTGGAAGTGGTCCAGGATCGCCTGGGCGTCCATGGCGCTCCGCCGCCGTACATCAAGAAGTTTAATGATCTTATCACTACACTCAGGGGCTTTCCGCAGCCGGGGAGCAGCCGGTCCTCTCCAGGTGGCGCTGGCTCCAAGAGACACAGTCAGGGTCCGGGCTCGAGTCGAGATACCAAGAGGGCCAAGTGATAGAGGAAAGTTGGCCTTTGTGGCTGCCCTAAGTTATGGTTCTTACAGTTGGACACCGCAAGCGATCTTTTTCTTTTTTTTTCTTTTTCTCTCTTCAGTGGCGGTATTCTGAATGTTGAACATTCAAAAGTCAGGACTGGTTTCCATTATTTCCTAGCTCGCGCCTTCCCTATTTGAAATTTCACTCATTCTTTGTTGTGAGCCCATTGTGCCTCGACTTAGTTTCGTGGGTACATGCGATACACCGAATAGACTGCCAAATGAGAACGCCCCCCTTTAAATGACAATATGAATGAATATTCTCTCTATAAGAGACCCTTCCAACCCTAACCCTGTGTGTGCTTCAAAATCGGGCGATTCCCATCTCTTGACGATACTCGTCTAACTCAGTCCAGAGAGCCTTCAGACTAGGGCGGTTAAAGTAGTTACCAGGCGGTCGGCCCTCTTCAATCCCTTCCTCCCTCTCGTCGAGGAAGTCCTCTGCATGTCGGATCTCTTCCTTCCACCACCTCTTCGCGATCGGGTGTAGATATGCCTCAGGAGCATAACCAACGTCTGGTTCTATCGTCCTCAGAGCATCCGGTGATAACTCTAGCTTGCTCCTTACACGGCCCACTTGTTCGCTAAGGGTATGACGCCGCCCCCTTGTACAGCGGTCAATCAAATCCCGAATCTTGCCCGGAGTATGGCGGTAATTGGGGAATTCCAGGTCTGACTCCCACTTGTATGATTGCCAGAATGCAGTCCGGTGCGGTGCACTCACCCCCTCGAAGATGCACCATATAACTCGGCCCAGCATGTACACTTCTGCTGCTTCCTGCTCCTCACGAGTCAAACAGAGCCAAGGAATGTTATAGCTCGGCAAAAGTTGAACGTGCTCCTCAGTGCCAGTGAACTCTGCGATATCGTCAAACCCGCGAAGAAGCCTTTTGATTCTGGCGCCGAAGTGACTTTGAACTGACTCGGGAATGTCCTCTGAGCTCGCCAAGAGTTGCATATATTGGATAAAATTGACTTCGGGGGCCGAGAATTCGCACCACACGCCCCTCTGCTCCAGGTCAACGATAATGGCATCTCCAGATGTCGATAAAACGACATTGTCGAGACGAAGATCAGGGTAAAACAAATGGCATCTTTCGTGAAGATGGAGTAGCGCCGAAGTGATCTGGAGGGACCATCGAAGTTGGTCAGAGAGACCAAGGAGACCATGGATGCGGCGAAGCGGTAGAATGTCTCGTAGAGTGCCGTGTTCATGATACTCTACAAGGAACCCAACAACCGCCTTTTTGTTTCCAAATGAGCACCTCTTCGTCGCCAAGTACTTGGGGCGGGTTATGATATTGTCATGGGGTTCAATAGTAAGGAGATTCCTCAGCTCATGGTAGATATATTTGGGGTAACTTGTCAGTGCCTTGAGAATCCACTTCTGGTCTTCGAACCTCACAATGCAGACACTGTCATGCAACTGCTCAACCAGCTCAAGATTAGACAAAGGGATCTGGGGAGGAAAGATGATGTTATGTTCCTGCTCTTGTCCCCACAACTGGCCAAGGAAATCTGCTGATTTGAGCTGTCTCTCTAAATTGTGCATCGGGGCGACCCGAATGCGAATATCTTCGAGGACTAAAGATATGTTCTCGAAGACGATCCGGGACCCAAACGGCAAAGAGCTGTACCACGCGGCGGGGTCCGGAAAGGCTTTCGTCCATTGCTGGAGCTTGCGAACAATAAGCCTGGTGATGGCTAGGTTGGTCACTCTCGGTCGATCCTTCGTATGGAAGGCATCATCCAGTTGTAGGAGGGCCCGAATCTCAGGAGTCTGAGTCGACTGTTCTGGGATGAAGACGTCGACACGCGAAGGTAAGGCGGGGGTGATGAAAAGAGGAACGGCAAAGAATTGAGTGCCCAACCCCGCACAGCCATCGATCCGCCAAAGAGGATTGCTTGGGATATCAAGGCTGTCGATGCGATTCTTCGGGTTGAGTTGAGATGCTGCCCAGCCTTGCTTGACAGGCCCACCGTGTGGGCTATTCTCCGTCAAAACGTCGGCTCTCTCGTAGGTAGACTTCTGAACAAAAGCCGCAGTGGGATGAACGACATCGTGAATTGCTTTGGAGTTGAGACTCATGGCGAGTGTGTGGATGTATTGGGCGAGAGACTCGAGGATGAAGGATAGAATGTGCCTATACGTGAGTGCTCGTGTTAGACCTTGACTCTTATACACCCGAGATAAGACTTAGATCATGGATACTTACGTGAACCTTATCCTAACCTATGGTCAGGGGCTAGCAGAGGTACTCCGCGGACGCGACTAGGACCTCCCGAGGGATACCAACAAAGGAATGCTTTGGTCCTCGGAAACAAAAATCGATGAAAACCGTGGTAGGGCGACTGAATATGCGTAAATGCACCAGAGCCAGCACTCGGGTTTGCCCAGGAAAATTTGATATGCGGAAAGGGCACGGTCCTGATCAACGACGGAGGAGGACGTCAGCTTAATATAGGTAGAATAGAGTGGGAGATGGAGAACAGACCCGGGCGCAGACGCGCGAATGCGAGGGGGTCTTGAAGAGGAGTCTGGGTGTGGTGGTCTCGAGGGGGTGTGGTGTGCGGCCCGATGAGCACATCAATTGTTTCTACGATTCCCACCAACCGACTATCGCTAATTCATATGATTGGCCCCTGCAGAAGCGAGTCTTTAGAATGCTGAAAATTCCCCATTCACCGAATTCGAATAGAGATGGTAGAGAGTCGTGAGCAATGCGATTCCTGATGCCCCTGGAACTCGGAGCGAGGCTTAGTGGATCAAGTAAGACTCTGGTGTTGATAAGGTGATGCGCGAGGGTTTGTCCAAAGAGACCAAATCACTCTAGTAAGCCGATCGAATACGCACTAGTATTGGCATGTTAAGCAGATTAGTCGAATGAAAGTCAACGCAGCGGGAACAACTGCTTCGAGGAGGCTAGAGATTCAGTTCTATTCAGGCTTCTTTCTAGTAAATATTACAGGCGAAACACGCGATTCACCTTATGTCGAGGGAGTTTCATACGGAGGGAAGGAGCAGGCAAGGATCAATCGATGCCCACCTGCGTTTCAGGCCTCTCTCGACCTGGGACGGGCAGAACGTGCTTTACATCAGAAGGAACAAGCCAAATTGATCGAAGGTTCCTGCTTCTTTACATGGGCCTCGTGGTCTTTGGCATAGAGCGACTCCACTCAAGCGGGCGTTGCAAGATCCGAACTACAGGAGCGTCCTGGTAGGCTGCAAAGACGCACCTTCCGCGCGAGGTAAATCAACGAGTGTCCTATTCCGCACCTTCCTTTCCTTGTCCGCGCTTGACATCACCTTGCCCATTGGAGGGAAGGAAGGAGGAACACCCGTAGCCGTGGCGTGGTTCGATTGGGCTCCACGCACCCATATTCCTGACCAAGTGTGTAGTTTTGCAGACCCTGGTTATCGGTCTCTGTTGGGTAGCTCCTAGCCAGAGATTGACTGATCGGAGCAACGCGATTAGCAACATGCTTGCTCTGCTGAGGGATACGCAGGCGGGTTGCGCTTGCAGCCCACGAGAAGGGAGATTCCCGTAGAGGAAGCCCCTAGTCTATTGACCACTAAACTCGAGTCAAGTGCCTCATCGTGCTTGACCAGTCACATGCCCGAGGGCTGATCGCGATGGTCCTGGCGTGTAGTTCGTCGTACGGTAAATGCAGAGTAGAATCGTAAGCGATCAGAAGGCGGAAGGAACCACGTCAAGGACGCCAAGTACGATCGGTTGATACGGAAGAGGCCGTGTGGCGTGTGAAGTACTTCGTCACATGTTCGTAGAGGCCAAACTCGGATCCGCCTGACGCATGTCGGCTTAGCTATCGCGAATTAACGCGTAGAGAGGCGATGCTGGCTGAGGAAGGAGGCGTCCACGGTCAGTCGTGGCGTTTGGAATGGCGTTTTCGATGTTTCAAGGTCGGAAATTTGGCCTTGGGAAATGAAGGTATGCCGATAAAGGTGGATAGACGGATATTGGAGTATGCACATGACCGTCCGCTGGTCGAGATAGGCATCAAGGCGACAATGAAAGTGGATTGGCAGACGGAGAAGGCTTGCGGATGCCCGAGGCGCGTTGTTGACCGGTTCGACGAGGCCACATCCGGCGTCAACGATGGGATTTGGGAGTTGGAATGTACGCAGGGCAACTAGAGGTATTGTCGGCATCACCTGCGAACGGCGAGGTAGGTGTTGAGAGAAGTCCCTGGGGGTTCCTGCAAAGCACAATGGAGTTATTGTCAGCAAAGCAGGCAACGAGCTCTCGGAGCTCGATGCCAAGTAGGGAATACGGGAGAAGAGGAAACGTCCACCATGCGCGTAGAAGGGAGGGGCACCAATACCAAAATCATGATGGATTCGGTTGGTCGTTTGATGGATGGAAACGTTGACCAGAGCTCGGCTGAGCGGGTCAGTGGTGTGGCCGACAACAGCGAAGGATTCAGGAACTCGAAAAGAGAAAGAGAACGGTCAATTAGAGCATGCTAAGGAGTATAAGACGCCAGCACCAACAGTGAAGGCTCAACTAATCATGGATGGCGGAGACCAGTGTACGTAACCGCAAATTAGAGGACCATAACATCGGAGCCGCAAATGTAAGACAAGGACATAGACGAAGACAGCTTCTAGCAACTTACGCACCGAGGATGATCACTCGAAGGGGAAACTCCAGAGATCACACTTTGTAGGGAATCGGGAGCCTCCTAGGCCTATGAGTCAAAGATGGTCGCGGATTAGGAATGTGGTAACAACACTGAAACCTTTTCATGTACTTCCAATCCAGTGCCTGCTGGGCCTGTGCAGCCTGGGAAACGGACATCGGATTGCTCGGCGAGGGCAGTGTTATTGGCTAGTGTCTTTCCATCCCGCGGACGAAGAGAAACACAAACAGTGAACGAAGAATCCAAGTCCTGCGCCAGCTCTCAAGTCTGGTTAATAATCGCCTCACCGTTTTCTGCCGGACCCCTCCCCCGTAAGTATCCATCAAGAGACGGTTAGCCTCTGGAGAGGCTCTTTCATCCCCATTGAAATGGGATGGTTTGCGCCTCCGAGGATCTCGTTCAAGACTAACCTGACGCCGTTGGGTAGGCGGGTCTTCTCTCGGGTCTGGTACTTGCCCGAGTATCATGCCCCAAACACGCACGAAAGGAGCAGACCATCCAAGTCGATGCCACCCTCTGTGTCCACCCCAATTTCCACCTGTCCACCA
This sequence comes from Scedosporium boydii, assembly GCA_002221725.1. NCBI lineage: Eukaryota > Fungi > Ascomycota > Sordariomycetes > Microascales > Microascaceae > Scedosporium > Scedosporium boydii. Next base: position 297,734 of record NJFT01000019.1, read on the forward strand.
TATGTGCCTAGCCACTAACAGCGGCGACGATCTTCAATAGCTAGCCACACAACTCGGGACGCCGCCTTTGCCGTTAAAGATACCCAGGCCGATGTGAAGTTTCAGCCAATCTTGGACCACCGTGCCCGGAATGATCGGTCCAATGTTTGGAATGCCACGTCGATGTGGATCTGACCAAGACGTCGGTGAGAAGGGCTTGCTACCCTGTCACTCGATGAGCTAGCCTCGTTGAACTCTCAACGGTACACACTCCCAGGCCAGTTAAACCGAAGATTTCTGTATCATTTGACGATGAAAACGGTGTCAAATGCTGGTGAATTCGGTGTGGAATTGATCTTCGAAAAGCTCAGCGTGGCCAGTTTTGCGTAGCAGCACCGTTGAAATAATCCGCAGCAGGGTTCCACACCGGTCAGCCCTCTCGCATGAGAGACGTCGTTTTTTTTTTCTCGCCCCATATTGTCTGCGACACCTCGGTCACCCGTCTGTGTTTTCCGTGCCGAATATTGAAATACGGTGAGGTTCAGGAATTTGAATTGTTCTTCGGGGAGGTCGTCTTCTTAATTGATTGAAGACAAGAATAAAAGATGAAAAATAGAAAAGAAGGGTTGAAAAATAAAATAACCTGGATCGAGCGGCTCACTTGAAGCTCTTGCTTCCAGATTGCAGAGGCGAGTTTTGACCATCAACTTGGTTTGGTAGCGTCGATCGCCAAGAAAAGTAGTGGACGCCTGCATCGAGCCTATCGCATCGGCAGCACCAGCGGGTCCTCCCTTGGATTTCATCGATCCTTTTTCTTCTCAGCACAGAGTACATGGTACGAAGTACGCATGGAGCCTCACCGATTGCTTGGAGAACGTGACGCGACGTCGAAATTGGCTTCAGACCCCGACATCGTCTCTTCTTCGTTACATTTTTTTTTTTCTTGTTTTTTTCTTGTTTTTTTTTTTTTTTCTTTTTCTTCTTTCTCCACCTTTCCATCCCCCCCTGTTCTTGCTCTCGATGCTTCTTCCCTATAACCTCGGCTGGGGACTGTCACCTAAGACATGGCCTAGCCCTCTCAATACGGAATCGCCCGCGGACTGAGACGTCCCTGTTCGGCAGGCAAGATGTGGTTCGTCCACGTTCGCCGATAAGTCTACATTACACACGACTGGCCTAGCCTTCTCCTTCATACGAGACCACATACCTTTCGGGTTGCTCTTAGGCTCGTGCCGAGGTTGGACGCCGAAAATTGACAGCAAGCGTCTTGGGGCCTTGCTCGTCTTTGATCGAAAGTCCCAATGCGACTCAGACGAACAAGATTTCTGGTATGGCTTCACCGCTCTGTTATGGTGATCCTCCACTCTATTACGAATGCCGGGGGGGAGGCAACGCGGCCACTTATAGGCAGGGGGGTTCTACGGCAAGTAAGCTACGGACCCGCCTCGCTAGCCTTGCCACTGGGGAAGGGAAGTCTGCAATCCCACGCTGTACAAATCGTAGCGAGGTCAGCCAGTGATATCTTGGAAAGGAGGAACGGAACGTCAGTCAGTGGGGGTTGGCTCTATCGTATTCGCCCTGCAGGAGGAGAATCATGGGTTACGGCCAGAAGCATCAGCAATGCGACGACAACTCGTACCGGCCGGTGAATCGGGCGCACAGGAGACTTGACAGAGGCTACAAACAAATTCCTCGAGGCTGATTGCCCCCCATTGGTAAGAGTTCGAGTTAATGTCTCCTTCCCCCGCGTCCTTCGGGCGACATGACAAGAATAGAGCTACTGACGCAGGTCGTGCTTCCGAGTACACATCAGGGCTTCACCCCTTGTCTTGTGTGCCGTCCCGGACAGACCATGTTTCGTTTTGTGCTATTCGTCGGAGAAGATGGAGAAGATGGCTCATTTTGGACATGTCCGCTTGCAAAGAATATGGGAATTGCAGCAGCACATATCATGGGAAACTTGGAATGGAGGTGGGAATGACCAGAGGTGGCTGCGGGCAAGAGAAAAGGCAGATGTCGTTGGCTCAAGACGGAAAGACAGAAAAGGTGATGTTGTCTTATCTGACCTCTCAGAGTTCTCGAATTCAGACTGATGTGCCCTCCAACTTCACGGACCACTGCAACCTGGTCCCCTACTGGAATCAAGAAACACCAATACCTGACCGTTGAACATAAGGAAGCTTTTAGCGAGGGAATCCGAGCTCTTTTGATTTTATCTTATTTTTTGTTCCCTTTTTTACCCTAATTTTTTTGGTGGCGGTTCCCGGAAAGGATTACTTTTTATTGTTAAGGAGGTACTTCAGGTCCAGGTCCTCGCCATCCCCTGGTCTTCGATCTCTCGGAAGCTGCAACTGGCGACCACGATGGAGCAAATTATCCCCACTCACCGGTTCCTGCATTGGCCTTGGCATGTAAAAGAGACATCGCGCAAAATAGGTTTGACTTACCATCCGCTTCTCCTTTAGACCCTTGCACCCCCTCCATCAATGTTATTTTTATTCTTCTTTCTCTTTGTCAGGACGAGGATATCAGCTCCTAATGGTCAGAGCATCTAGCGTCTGCTCAAATCATCGAAGGTGCATACGCACGTCTCCTCACCGGGGAGAAAAGCCCCACTACGAATTTGGTCACGAAGTGGCAATATCAAACGAAGCCCAAAAAAGCGCCTCACATCCGAATCATCGTTGAAGATATGATGATTTGATCCTTCGTTTATCTTCTCCAATCACGATTGCATCTCGGGTGTATTCCCCTGAAGCGTTCTCGTCTCAAGCTGGTGGATGTGTAAACTGACGATTCTGTCATGAGGGTGGAAATGGCGAGGCTCTGTGACATATACATATATCTCGACCGCCCACTCAAAAAACTCGAGATGAGAAAGTGAGAAACCTCTGGAGGACGGCACGCAGAGATTGAGCCAGGGCGAAAAGAAAATATCGGAACGAGTTCGTACAACACCACGCCCTCCGGCACCCGCCCTGTAAAGGAAAGCTTTCCGAAAGGTTCGGCGACATGGAGCTCGAGGATGGCGAGTGGTTCGGCTCTCGGGACACTTGCGTGAGCACAACTTCGGGACGAATTGGACACGGTGAATGCAGGCTGCAATGGCTCAACTGGTGGGTCACCAATAAGAGGAGTGTCTGCTGCTCACCGATTGCCTTTCCTTCTCGCTTTGAGCATGCTGGCGTAATTGCCTGGCCCGGGACGACGCTAGCGTAATATAGACAGGCCTCTTTCATGATAGACTAAGTTTCGATTTGACGGACCACCGCTTGTATTTCGTCGTTGAACCGATATGAGGAGGGGTGGGGTGAAGATCTTGGAAAAATGAGACCCGGCTGTTGTCCAATCCGTTCTCATGGGTGCAGCTCAGGTGGGTAGCCATGGGCAATTTGGCCAGCCAGCCTTAACCATAAAAGGAGTAATCTTACCTGGCGTACTGCGGGCATCTCTCGGTGGACTGCGGAATGCCTCACCTCTTCGCAGATCGTTTGATATCAATTCCCACGTAGGGAACAAATAGCAACACCACATTACAATGTCGGCAGCAAGCGTGTGGTCGGGCTCGGATCCTGCCGTTGCCCTCGACGGTCCCGTCGACTCAATCCCATAGCCGACGGTGTGCTCCAATACTCCGTCGATACATCTGGGCTGTGTCAATGGGCGAGAAGACCGGGCGATGACACTCGAGATGCCTGTGGACATTTAATATCTTGGTGACCTTAACCTTGTTGAAAAGTAGTCATCTGCGGGGCGGAGCTCCCGCCGCTGCCTGAATTTTGATGTAGTCAGACGCCGTGACTGCAGATAGTATGTTTACGCGATATGCGGTGGGGTGGGCTACATCTGAAATCCAAACGCCAAACCAAGCCCTTCAGCCACTCTCGTGTCTTCAATTAGCTACCGGGCAGATTCAAACCCGGTCGAAGGAAACGCAAATGCAGGTAGGACGTCAACGAAATGGGCCAGCTATTCGTTTCATGACAACGCGAGCTCCATTCTAAATTGTGGTCGTGGACTGTATCGACGCAAATAACAATATCAATTGCCTTGCTTCTTGGTGGAAAAGAAGCGTAGCACAGCACCTGGAGGTTTGGGTTGCCTTTCGGGGAGAAAAGGGGGGGGGCCTCTGCAACAAAGGCCAGGCTCCGAGGTTGGTGGTAATCTAGAAATTGATGGGGAATTGACTTTCTTGCTAGTTTATTTCTTCTTTTGTTGATCCGCAGCGGCGGTGTCATGTTGCCTTGATCATTCTTGGTCTAGCGAGGAGGGAGATGCACGGCAAAGCACAGCATAGCGCAGGATCTTGTCTGCGGATCGTCATCTTGGGCTGCCTGGTGCCAGGGTCGACATCAGAAGGGTAAATAGGTCCGGAGCGTTGGACGAAAAGACCCAACGTCCTCGGATCTCTTTTTTCCCCATCACGCGACGAGAAAAGTAGCGGGCGAATCGCTGAGCTGGGGATGCACAAGGTCAGCCAAGGTGGTGGGGGGAAACGTGAACGGTGACATCTCGGAAGGGTTTCCTGGCACCCGCTCTTTCAAAGAATCCATGTCCTTAATAGACAAATTATACTTTGCAAGTCATCGCTGTCAGCCCATTGTTGAACGGATGACAGGTGAGGTGATATCCGGGCTGTTTGGCCAGGCCTCGACTTTGGGGGTCATGCTGTTACACGAGAAGGAGCAAGAGAAAACTTGGTTATATCTCCAGTTTCTATGGGTCGCGGCCATCCATTCCAGGCGGGTGCGAAGTACGAAGGAGGTCGTAAAATTGAAAGAGTCTTCTTCTGCAATATGAGGGGAGGTGATGCGGCTCTTCCCTCTTCGACTGTCATATGTTAGGTACGAAAGTAGGAAGAGATGCGGGGAGAAGGTGCAGGATTCCACGATGGCAGCCAGCCAGTCCCTGCCACCCTCCAACCCCGCAACTCAGTTGTCCAGCTGCCCTGTTTTCTGCCTTGTCGTTCGCTGTCTGCCGGAAAGCCGCATGATGGCTTCAGGGTGTTTGGAGATGAGGGCGTTTGTCGAGACTTGATGCTCCTGAGACGAGCACGGCCTATTGTCGAAAGGCGAGGAAAGAAGAAAACCCATCAGAGGAGGATCGCCGACGGATTGAAGGACAAATCTCTCTTCACACCTGGGGAATTTAGAACGGGCCCGATGATCCGAAACAGGAACTGTGCGACTAGTAGTGGAAAGAGGAGGGAAGGAACGAAGATGCAAGATGCCTTCCAGAGGTTCCAAATCTGGGATCAAGGTTCATCATACCCGAAAGGGGGACATCGACACCTGAGCCTAATACCTCTTTCCTGCAAGAACAAGGGTAGGATTTATGCAGATCCTTGTAAGTTCAACGCGTCCTGGAGTAAGAACGTCCTGGTCGGAGATGATCTTACCTCGTATTATTGGGTATTTGCTTTTGGAGGTTTGGAGTATTTGTCGAGACTTCGACCTTTGAGGTGATGAAGTGATTGTTCTGTTTTGAAGTTTGAGGTGTTAGGGCGGTATTTGACTCTATGCCTCATCGTGCTTCTATCATCTTGACCAAGATCGCTCGTTGATATAATAAGACTAAAGTACGCATGACTATAGTATTCGTGAAGTTAAAGGTCCGGTGTTAATAATAATAGTCATACGAAGTACTTCGTACGTTTTGATAAAATGTATCCAATTTTTTCTTACATTATTATGGCTTGGAGCCACCATTATCCAGTATTGGTTTTACCAGTTTAGTATTATGGCGTGCCCACACAGGCTTGGCCTGGATAGTTGGATCAGTCAAATGTGTTACCTTAAGTACGCATATATTCCACAGAGTACTCCGGATTTGGAGGGCGATGGAATTACGAAGTACCCAGTAGTTACGCTGCCATATCCAAATGTAATATTGGCATTTAGTGGGGATATAACCACTTTCGGAATCAATCGACGAAGTAGTGTGCTTCTAATGGATCCGCTGGGGCCGGAAACGCGGAAACGTATGCTAGGAAGAGCTGCCGAGGAGTGACAGGCGGGCGGGCGATGCCGCTTATCGCGGGAGGTAGTTCGGTTCCAGAACCAATGGTTTCTTTCGGGCACGTTCGTGACGGGCGGCCAAGACCACCCATTAGCCTCAAAGTCCAGGTCCTAACTGTTTTGGTTCCGCACGGTAATTTGGAATGGGGTTTGAACTCCAGGACGGGGAGGATCGTGTTGGGACGGGTCCTCTACTAGGCCGAATCGAGACAGTTTAGCACCAATGGACTGTCCACGAGCGTTCTGCTGATAGGTTCTTGACAGGACGGGTACAAACTATATTACAAAGTAAGTTTGTCTTAACCTTCCAAGTCTGGAAATCCATCGAAAAGAATTGGTCTGAACTGATTTCGAGTGCATTGTACAAAGGTAATGCGAAGTATGCGTATGTCGGAAATATATACCTGCAACATCAAGGGCGTGCTTCGATCTCGGCACTTTGTCCTCTGACGCAAACAAAGCATGTGTCAACTACGCACATGGAGGAAGCCCTCCTGGCAAGGCACAGGCGGATTGGTCCTGGAAAGCGAGACAATGGTTCTATGCTGTCTGACCACTCCGTCCTCAAATACTACCTGTCATTAATTTGCCTCAGCCAACCACGGCTTGTGAGGGTGGCGGGGGGCCAAGGCATAGGAGGATAAGACGTCGAGGAGAAACTTGGGAGAGGGCTAGTAATGCGCGCAAGCCATCATTGATTCTCTCGATATCCACAGGATACCAAAATGTTTCCCCCATCTCATCCACCCAAAGAATTGAGTGGAACGGGGCATTGCACCATTTCCAGTTTCGCCCACAATTTGAAGGTGCTTGCTTGCACGTGTGTTAGGGCAGTTCTCCTCCATGACGTACAAGGATCCGATGATAATACTACTCATAATACTACGTATCAATCAATGGCCTCGTTTTGTAATACTCGCTCGTCGAGGCGTCGACTCTCGCTGCGTCGTACTTCGTAAGATAACAGGTTCTCACGCTGTTTTATAGATGGGTCCCTTGTCCGACCCCTTGTCAAATACCCCAGTTATTACGACAATTGCTCGGCTGCGAATACTACCCGACAATTAATAGGTGGCAGATCTGGTCTTCTTTACAAATCAGAGATCAATGATGAGACCGGGGAAGAAAAACCGCACTCGCACCCCTCCTCTGTTCCAGGGTCCCCCTTCACCGGTGAAATACTTGAACGACTCCTGCCAAAAACCCGCCTGACATTTGGTTTTCACCGACTCCCCTTTTCTTCTCTTCTCTCCATTCTACCGCCCATTTCTGCATCGCCCTGTCTCCTGTCCACCCCCCCGGCGGTTGCTTAGCACCAATATCTCGATTAGATTCTGAGAATCAACCCCCCCTCCCTCTTCCATCGGCTTCGCTCTCCACCCCCGCACGCTTTGCCCTCCCTCTCAGCCTTGAACACGTGCCGCGCACCACCTCTACGGAGTACCCAAGACAAGAGTTTCGCGTGGATGCTATTCTCCGGAAGTAAGAGCAAGCCACCAATTGTCAAGAGCTGACCACATCTTGCACTCTCCGCACAACGCTGTAGGTACGAGGGTAGCCTCAGTTTCTCTTGCCCCCACTGCGCCTGCTTCCATCCCAAATACGGCGTGCAGAAAATTAGAATCGTGCTCGCAGCTCATTTTTGACATCCTTGCTTTTTTTTCCTTGTCGCATCCGCATTCGTTCAGAGGGTCCCCAGCTAACCCACCAACTAACCCAGCTCTCCCAGTCGGCAAAAATTCGGAATATCACCACACAAGAAAACGGGAAAGGTACGAAGTAAACCGCGTTGAAAAGAAAAGACGAAAAAAAAAAAGCGAGGAAAAAAAAGTAAAAAGAGACCAATTGACGGAGGCTGTACCCAATTGATCAAACGAAGAAAGGAGTAATAGAAAAAGGGGAGAAAAGCATCGTCTTCGAGACAGGGAACAGCCATCCGTCCACGCCGCCAGCGAGCCAGCCGAGCCAACAATCCCACCGGCCCGGTCCACCATCGAAGACCAAAAATCAAGACCAGACAACACAAATTACTCGGCATCCCCCCGCCTGTGTCGTTGATACTCTCTTCCCTCGCTCGTGCACACCCCCTCGAGGCATAATTAAAAAAGTAACATCGTCGGCCGGTACCACGTGGCCCAGATTCCAGATTGCATCAAATCGATCCCAGCACCTCGGCGGACCTGTCCTGCACCCAATTGCACAGGTACAGTTGCAGTTTAACCACCCATTTGTACTGAACCAACTCCCCTGACGGGATACATCCCACGCGGTCCTTGGCTCCTGCACTCGATCTCACTCCGCCGGGACCCTCCCGTCCATCTCCATCACCTCGCCATCCTCACGCCTTGTACCACTCTTCTCAGCCCCCAGACACGCACTCTGGTCCCGCTTTGTCTTTCTCCTCCCTCGCCCCAACCCGACGTCACTCTGCGGCTTCCACTCGTGTTCTTTGGAGTTCTCTTCGCCGGCTGTTGCCAAATCTCAAGTCTCAAGTCTCCCCTCCCCTGCACTTCTCTTATTGCCGCTCCTCTCTCATCACCGGCGCGTAACGCATTACGCCGCGTGTGTACTACGGCTCGGCGTAAGCTCCCAAACCAAGTTACAGCCAGGTGACCTTCCATATTCTCCAACTCAGCGCGACGAGCGAGAAAAGTTAGCTAGGATGGACTGAGCGGGCATGGACCGGCTACTTTGCCCATCGAACGCTGCGCGTCTTAACCTTGGCTCTCATCAAATTTGAAATCCACTCAGTCCACTCCTGGCATCGGGGTGCAACTGAACGTCCTTGTTCTTTGTCATCTCAACTAAAGTCTCACTCCCCCGTACTCTCCAACACTACTACTACCCCCTTCTAGTTTGGGAATTATCATTCATCTGTCAATATTGTTTCCAAACTACACGATACGATACGCTCGACTCGTTTCGTGATCCACGTCGTTCCTCCGCTCCTCCCATTCCATTCCCCTCGCATTGCTGCCCGGTTCTCCACATTTTTTTTGCTCTCATTTCCTTTCGCTCCTTCGGCTCACCTTTGCTTGATACCCCCCCTTGCCCCTCCCCGCATTAAGGAGAACCTACTCTATACCCTTTACAACAAGGGCACGTCACTTGGGGGTCCCGGTGAGGCACACACTTCACCGACCCGGCCACAGGTATACGGCCCGGTTGTGCGCTGCGGTGCTCTCACTCCGGCCTTGCAGTGTGGCTCCGACTAGCGTCCATGGTTGTTCGATTGCTTGTTTCTCTTCTCTCCTGTACCCTGTACCACATTACGCCACCAGTGGTACCTCGCTAAGACGTACTTCGACATCCTACCCTCGCTCGTGTGTGTCTCTGGCTTTGTCCAACACACCCTCTCTCCACCTCCACTATGGTAAGAAGAACCTTTTCCTTGCTGTCCCCGGAGCCGGCAGATTGCATCGAATATATCATCAATCTTTTTTCCTCGTAGCCATTTTTCTTTCCTACTTTCATTCCGAGTCTGTGTTTTCACTGCAACCTCTCGTTCTGCCACTCTCGGCCTCACCTTCTTCCTATGTCTTCTTTGTCTTTGCCTATAATAACTATCTTCCTGTCTTCTCATTATCTCCCTCACCGTCTATCTCTTGACTACCTCTTCGCCCCATAACTCGACTCATCACCCGTTGATTTATCAACCGCCTTTCTCTCCTCTTCTTCCGTCCCAGAGCATGACTGTTCTTCCGGAGCCAACAAGTCAACATTGTAATTGACACCTAGGCTAGGATATCTACACTCGGAAGAGGCCAAGGCCTCTCGACCATGATCCTGAATCATCCGAATCCCTCGTTCATTCGCCGCCCTCTCCCGTGGGCTACACTGCTCTTGGGATTCCATTTGCAAATCTACTCCCGGACCAGCGAATAAGTCTGGAGCAGGCAGCGTCGATCTACGGGCTCTCAGGTCTCCAACTTCACTGTATTGTGTGGAATAGCCTTGCAAACCCCTCCAGCTTCGAGCTCAACGCTCCCCCTTCAAAACGGCAAAGAATAAGCTATCCCTTCGTACCGCAGTATCCAATGCATGGCCTCGATAGTGACGATCGGGAAAGGATGTCCCAGATGAGGCCCTCTGTCCCGGGGCCCGAACCAATGGGGTCTAACACGGGCCTGACCGGTTACTCCCTCGGCGTGGATGGCTCTCGCATAGCAAATGGTTTAGCAAGCCTGAGGCATGTCTACCAGAACTGCCTTGCGCGGTGTGATGGTCAAGATGGTCCGTCTTCTCCCTCTCCGTCCCCGCCGTCTTTTCTTTTGTTTCTCTGCCATGGCTCTTGTAACTTCATGATGAGACTAACATATGGACGCACGAGCAGGCTACTACCCCATTCCGGCGACTCCTTCATATGACTATGAGGCTAACCGTCCTTATATGGTTGAAAAGCCCCCTTCTCTGGAAGTTGTATCGTCGGGGGATTATGTGCCGCCCACGCTCAAGCCTCCCAGCCCCCCATCCTTTATAGGAGACAGTGAGCCTTCAGCCCGCTATCTTCCTAGTTTTTCTGTTCTTCAACCTGAGACTCAGCCTGATATGGGCCAGCCAGGCAGCCGGGAGCTGCTAAGTTATAATACTCAGCCGCCAGTTGGCGACTTCTACATTGATGAACCCCAGCCCACCCCCCACCTGTCCGTGAGCGCAAACGTACCAAGATCACGGCCGGCAATGGAGGAGCATGTGATGAGTGCGAGGCGATGTTCGCCTCATTTTGGGGATGCACTACCCCACCATCACCCAGACAATGGGCCGGATAGCAATGCGCCGAGATTTACCAGTATTCCTGGTCAAGGGCATGTCGCGGGTTATCAGGACATGATACATGGTGGCCCCAGTTTCGATGTCATCCTCTCCAACCCTTTGAACCGTACAGCTGCACGGCGAGGACCGTTCAAGAATATCGAGGATCGCGAAAAAACGGCACATACTAGGAAAATAGGGTCATGTGTGAGGTGCAGAATGCAGCGTATTAGGGTATGACCGCCCTCCGTGGAAAGGTGATCGGCCCGCACCTTAGATTATTGCAAACTGACTGATCTGCTGTTTTCCAGTGTCAGATAAACCCAACCGACCCAAACGGTCCGTGCTTCACGTGCCAAAAGGTCTCGGCGAATACTAGAGTGCGGCGGTTGCCCTGCCTCCGTTACAAGATCACGGAGGTCAGACTTTTCAAGCCCGGTCAAGTCCGCGGTTTTGAATGGACGAAGCGATGGAGAGACAATATCGTTGATAACATCTCGAACTGGGCGTCGGACGAAATCAAAGTTATCCACGTATCCGAGGGCTACACGCGGCGGCCTGTCGAGCTCCGGGTCCGCAAGTTCATCCCTCAAGAGGGGGATAAGCTCGAACGGTCATGGGTTGTGAATGGCGTCAAGAGGTCTGTTTCTATCCCGCCCTACGCCATCGTTGATCTAGAGGCCGCTCGCAAAGCCTATTCGGAACACATCGACCGTGGCATTATCGAGTGTCTTGAGGCTATTGTAAAATCACGCCGTAGCCTCTTGTGGAAGACGTATGACCTAGCTTGGCAGATGGCTCAAGACGAGAAGGTATCCAAGGACGAAAGAGAACTGCTTCAATTGACCCTCAGACTATGGGTATCAGTTCGCCTTACGACGAAGTCAACAATTATCGTCGGCAAGGAGACACTCGGCATGCCATCCAATATTATGGACGAGTCCAGCCCTATTCATGGTTGCATCCCGCTTCCCCCAGTCATGGGCGCGCAACTTGACCTCATCCTCATCCACCAAATCCAGGCAGCTTTGCGTCGCGACCTTTTGGATAAACTTCAGAGGATGATACAAACGAATAAGCAGAAAACATGGCTTACATCCTACCTTGTAACATTCATCCTCCTCCACAACGTCGCTCTAATAACCAATCACGACGCAAGTTACGCCCGAAAGCATGGGATCCAGGTGAGTTCGCCTCGATGATGAAGGATTCTCGGTTCCTTTTTTTTTTTCTTTCCCCTCTCTCAATCTCATGCACCCGGTTTCTTTGGCCTCGCTCCCTCACAGCTTTGATCAAGCAACGGAACACAACCTTCGTAGAAAACTCACCGGGTAAAAGGTTTGCTAACACAGACTTATTCTTATGTGGCAGAAACGGTTCGCAAGAGAAGACAAAGTGAGGGAATATCATCTGGGTGAGTCGGCCAATTATGTGTATCCATGGGTATTGGCAGATCATTTACTCTGTCTTGACGCCATCGGATGCAGGCAAACCATACAACTGCAGTCGGGTAGAGAAATTGGACTGACGGAAGCGGTCGCGCAGGAGCGAATATCCTTCTCGCATACTTCCACTACTGCAACAAGGGCATCTACCCTTTCTCGAATGAATGCAAAGATCAAGATTTGAGAAACCTAGCCGAATTAGACGACGACAGGCTCAATTTCGTGAAGGAGACTAGGTCGTACGCAGTTGAGCAAAGTAAGTATCGAACGAAATTGGGCATGATCGGTCACATCAGCCCTCCCTACCCCACTCCCACCACTGCTCTTGGGCATTTGCATTGGTTGTTGAAACCCGAGGGTTTGGAACAAGAAAACGCAGCTAACACGATGGTTTGTGCCATGCAGAGTGCCAGTGGGAAAGACTCCACAGAGAAGGCCTGTTCGAAGACGATCACTTCTTCGTGAGCCAGCTTTTCGTCGAGAATTGGGAGCCCCGCACGACGGTGTAATTGCGCGGCATCGTAGTGCGCCTGGGAAGGATAGTGCAGAACCCGGCGTAGAGAGAAGCTGCAGGCGGGCTGCACCAGAACGAAAATGGACAGAAAACCGCGTCCGACTACGATATGACTCGAGGACGAGAGGCCCGTGGCTTGCATTTAATCAACAGTGGAGGCTTGAAAGGGGAGACTGTCATTGGATATGCCGAGACTGGGTGTGTCATTGGGTCGAAGGGGAGAGAAGGCCAGAGGGATCCCCGCGACGCCGGACCACTTCCGGCCTTCGGGCCTTTCAATTGTTATCATGGTCGGCCCACCCCCTTCTTAGTCCATTGTCCCTCAGCTACTGAGATGATTTAGGACGTAGGAGCGATCGATATCAAATTGACCCCTGTCCAACGTGACAATTGAGGATATTTGCGGCGCCATTTCCACCCTTGCCACTCCAATCGCTACGCTGCAACATCGGTGTATGCGGGAAGCAGCTTGGGAAATGGTTGCCAGCAGAGATCTCTTGGTGAGATTGGATGGATGAAGTGACACGAAAGAGGCGGTTACATGGATCAAATTGATCAATTGGATGTGGTGTTGCTGCGTGCATCAGCTCTGCAGGTATCTGCACGCAATGCTTCGGTACCTCAATATCAACATGAAGCCGAGCACATACATGGGCCTTCCCGTCTCTCTTCTCTTCTGGGTGGCCACATCTATATTGACATGACCACAGACAGGATCGTTGAGCGCTCTGATTGAATTGACAGGAGTATAATGAGTCTGGCCTAGCGCTTCAGGGGGGTGTGCTCCCATGGGCGTTCTCCTGCTTTTCGTACTCGGTCGTATCGGGGATGTGCATGCGATGTGCGCAGAGCTGCGGGTAGTAGCTATCTATTCGTGGATCATGGTTGTTGAAGATATGGCATGATGCCGTATAACGAAATGAAACCGCCAGCTCTAGACGCGACTTGGTTCCCTTCACCGACATTGAGGTTTGGACCGCGGGACTACCAACCTCCGTGAGGCGGCATTCCATACCCGACCTCTCATTTACTTCGACGGGATCCTATTTTGCTTTTATTATTTCCCATGTCTTTCTTTTTTATATCCGGTTAACGGCATCCGAAGCATTCCTATCAAGCCGACAGTCCCTTCCGCACCAAGAGGCTGCTAGCAGATAATGTGAACACCGCCGCTTGGCCTTACCGATTTCTGAGACGCTGGTCCCCACGGCCTGCACATGCACATCCGTGCCATTATTGGAAGGCCTGGTTCCATCAGTTGCGAAGTACTAGAGTCACTCTGCAGCTACATGCAACCTGCGCTTGCCATGTACGAAGGAAGAAGACCGGGCCGAGTTCAGTGCCCCTCTCCTCCCCCTTCCCCTCCTTTTCATTTTGATCTATCGGGACATTTTCCTTTCCTTTACTTTGTATCGACATCAAGACCCTTGTCAAAATCGTCCCATCAAGGCCGGGATGTGCCGCATCCAATTGCTGATTCTACCGGATCCCACACTTTTAACCCCACTCGAGGTGAATCCTTGACAACCTCTATGCTTCGTAGACACCGCAGTAACGAGGCAGGAAGCCCAAAAGAGAAATCGAGCATATGGATAGGAAGGGAGTGGATTTGCCAGGTGTGTACAAAGGGGAACATGAAGTTTTTTTTTTCTCATATTTTTTCTCAGCTTCTGTCTCCTTGATTTTTTCTTTGTGTGTCATTTTCTGGAGGGCCGGGTTTGTCGGCGCACCTCACCGCCGCAGGTCCTACGGCCGATTTCACCTTACATGATATTAGGGTACACAGCGCCATCCGAGGATCGTAGCCGAAGATCAGCGGGTAGAAGGAAAACACAAAAAAAAAAGGAAAGAGAGACATATTGAAGAAAGACAAGAAGGAGAAGAAAAAAGAAAAGAAAAGGGAAAAAGTTAAGACGAACGAGGCACTCGAGTACTTCGTACATGGATCAAATGTATAATATTGTAGAAACATTGAAGAGGGGAAGGAGACAACTGGAATTTTGCAAGGGCCAAGTCACGATCTTTAGCTAGACTGCGGGAAGAGGAAAGGGACCAGCACCAAGCGGGTTAATGTGACATGCCGGCGTATGCGCCGGATGCATCTTCCTCAAGACCCCTTCACGGGACATTCCCCTCCATCTCTACAAAGTAGTATCCGGTCGATCTTGCTTATCTCCCTTGACTTGGCAGGAAGCATTGGCCCAGGGAGGGCAATGCCGGAGAGAACGTGAACGCAGCAATAGTACATCTGAACAATAAGCGACCCCAGCGATGTGGGCCTGGCCTGTGTGATGAGTGCTACCGGCATAAACATTGAGATTGAAAGAATCCATCTCTTTACTTCGTCACTTCTCATCACCAACGAACCCCATCTGAGCGGCACCACAACTTGCCTTACTTGTACGGAAGTTTGCTTTGGTTTGATGGAACGGCGAAGAGTATGAGCTGATCGGTTTCCAAACTGATTCCACATTGAATACACCCACCCCATGGACAGGCCAAGTGCATGGGAGCTACAGTTCTTCACGCCCTTGCCGCTCTGCCACGCCTCCATTCTTGCCTCCGACATATTCTGACTCGCAAACTTGCCATCTCACACACACACACAGACAGACACATTCCAATATTCCTGGGGCATTGCTTGCCGCTAGCCCCCCAACCCTGTTTCCATCGATCTCTTGCTCCCGCCGGTACTGGAACACAACATGGACATGGGTTGGCCATTTCTTCACGCGCGCCGTAGGTGTAGCTGCAGGTATACGCCTGAGGCGGGTATCATCCCCGTTGCAGTTACAGTCCACGAGTCCGTCTCCACCTCCCTCAACTGTGTCAAAAGTCTCAGTGCTTCTTGCATGCACGGGAGGGTACGCTAGTGCATGTTCAAGAAAGGAGGTCTTGGTGCAATTCCGAAGGCGTTGATTGAGGTCAGCTCCCTTAACTTGGCCAATTCCCTATTTAAGCTTCTGGTCCTCGGCAAGCCACTCTGGCTCTCGTCCTAGAAAGGCAAGGCAACCGAGACACGTTGAACGTTGTCGAGGACTAGTGCAATTTTAGGAAGTTTAGGAGAGAGTGATCAGTGACGACTAACCAGGGTTTCATTCCCCGGTCTGGGCATTGCACTAAGAATAACAGCCATGTCAAGAACTGCGCAGCGCACTGACCTCGATCTGGTCCTTGTGAGCAAGGATGTGAGCCGATCAAAGTTAATACTAACCTGAACCTACTTCTCGCGCATACGAAGTAACTCCGGTCCCCCTTCAAACTCCCCCCCCCCCATCGACGTCGACGTGGGGATTGGTGTTGGTGATAAGTGGCTGTGGTATCAGGATGAGACGAAGTACGAAGTAGACGACACTAGGCTTCACTCGGCTTCAGGCATCACAACACAGTCTCGGAAGCCAAGGCCCCAAGGTCCGAAGAGTGGAGGTGTGGAGGTGTGGTGGAGTGGTGGAGCAAGGCTGTTTGTTACCCACGCCGATTGTCATTTGAAGTCAAACGCAAAAGGCAGGAGATTGGAGACGCACAAATCAATTTGAATTATGATCAATATCACACTATTTCGTGGACCTCCAAGTCAAGCTCAACATTGAACCGGGTAGCACCTCAACCTTGTCAGTAGCACTGTCGTACCGTCTTGGTCGTACTGTCGCACTGCACAAAGCAGTGTAGGACCTGACGTGCTGTACGACGCTGGAAATCTGCCCACTCCCCAAGTTTAGTTTGAACTGGATTTGATGGATCAACGATCAATCGTCAATGATCAATGATCAATGACGGATCGCCTCGACCCATCGCCAGGCTGATGTCCACCGACGGCGGGCAACAAGCTCTTGCAGGCGGTAATACAATTGTAGGAGGGACTTTGAATGGATCGATGGATCGATGGATCAATGGATCAATGATCGAGCACATTAAACGTACAGGTACTCCTTGTATGGATTATTGATGATTGTGTGGATTCGTCTTGCATTTCCTTCAGTGTTGTGTACAGAGTACAATAAGTTGAACTCGCAATCCTGGTTGAATTGCTGCCATCAACTTGAAGACCATCACCCAGCCATTGACCTATTTAGCGAGGAAGGCGCAAACAAGAGCCCTCTTTCATCTCGCATCTCCCCCCTCATGTTCAAGATTTCGGGCAGCATCTGTCTTCGAAGGCACATGAACGTGGCCCGGACCACTTACACGCCCAGTCTGCTCTGTTCTGCTCTGCTTTACGTCGAACCTCGTAGTCTAATTTGTGCGATCTGCAGTCAATTTGTCTAATCATTTGATGTATGTCCTTTGCAGGTTAGAAACCATGTCTGGCTAGACCTGCATCATTTTCAGTGCAGCCCAAGCCACCCACCACCCACATCCATCAAACAAACACGGAACACGGCGCCTCTCGAGGACTGGAAATTACGGGCTTTTCTTTCTACGCCATCCCTCTCCTCACACGGTAGTCGGCTAGTGCCGCGGCGGCCTGGTTCGGGAGTCTCCATGCCCGTCGTCTGCGGGCATTGATACTAACATTGAGGTCTAGCAATGCTAGCACGACTGCTCTCTAGCAATCTCAAGAGATGGGGCAGCCCACGCCTTCCACGCCTTCCACCCCTCAAACCTCCCATCCCAAACGCACTTTCCGCCTCGATGCCAATAGCTTCACTGAGGCACGTGTGTATGATTATAGAGTGGGGCGGTATGACATGACATTGCAAGTGATACTTTCTTCATTCGAAATTGGAAATTGATCACTCGACGTTCCTGCTCTACTGCGTTCCTTGCGCTCCTTCTTCGAGGAGACCTCACTCTCTTCAATCTCTCCTCCCTACTCTCTACCCCACCAATATACTACTTCGTAATTAGCAATTGATACTGGTAACTTATACGCATCGATCTACGTCGACACATTGAGGCAGTCAATCACCCTACGCTAACCGCCACTCTGGCGTTTGTTTGCGCATCACATCAATTGATCCCTCCCGGGGATTGGTCTTGCACACTCCTGGCAGTCCCGACACCCTGCAAGCCCACTTCCTTATCTGGTGGTACATTTTAAATGTAATTCCCATTCAAAGCTCCACCACCCTTTGCGCCTCCCAAAATGGATCCCTTCTCCAACTCTCGACCTCTCTGCTTTAAACCTTGGCCTCTCGCTGTTGCTCTTGCATATCCCGGCGTCGCCTCCCTAGTCTTTCTTGCCTGCAACCGGCGCCGTTTGCTTTTTCTCTCCTGTCGCCGCTTGTCGTGTGCTACCCCCTCCTCCCATTCGCGTCTTAGTGTGTATTCCTCCGGAGTACGTGTTGACGACCTAGGCCATGAGAGCGCAGAACCGATGTCGAAGGAGGACATGCACTGAAGGCCAAATTTCCTCATTCATCTCTCCCTGTTTTCTCCCTTCGATTTGTCACTGCCTGGCCTCTCTGCCTCCTCTATTTACCAAGGGTGGCCGACGCTGGTGCGTCGATGCCGGGATCCTTCCATTCTCCTCGCCGTCCACGCAGCGCATCCTTCCTCGCCCCGACCTTAATCCTCTTGTCACTCTTTTATCCCCGCCCGGGAAGCCAATGAGATGAATCCCGTTCGATGGATCCGGGTGTCACCCGTCGTGTCCACACCCGAGGCGTTGACGCAGCCTGAGCCCAGCCCGAAATTAGATTGGGTCAGGCCAACCTCTTATACGTAGCGCCCATGCTCCAGAGCAAACCGCCCTCCGCCTTCAACATGGGTGTATGTGATTTTCCTCCAAGGGAGAGAAAAGGTGAAGAAAAAAAAAATAAATATTGACGCTTCACCGGTGACGAATTATATTTGCGTTCACCTCACCGTCTCGATGGACAGCATTCCACAATGCCCCGGGATTTACCAATAGCAGCCCCCCCTGGATCTAGTTCACGGCCCGCAGCACCTCTTGCGCCTTCCGATATTCTCTTGAACGTGCCATCGCCACCTTGACTTTCTTCAGAGCCGCAAACTCGAGTTCGACTGATTTGTACAGGTCCGGTTACGTCAAACGACGACAGCCCTCTTGTCTGCCCACCCCCCTCTTTGCCTTTTTCTCACCGAATGAGCCCTACTTCTTTGCTACAATATCGTGAGGCGGAAACCCATTCAGCTCATATCGCTTCCCTCTCGCTTCTCTTTCGCTTCTCTCGCTTCACACCATCTGATTTCCCCTGTCTCCTACCCCCGGAGCTCCTCAGCATTTCATTCTCTTCTGACCTCCACTCTCAATCTTACCTCCACCGCTCAGCTCCAAGTTTGGTGGATTCATTGCATCTCCAGTCTCCGGTACCTCCAGCTGTGCAAGGCAGGTGTCTCTTGACACGTCCTCCCGAGGCGTGTGGCCTCTTCTCTTTTCGTTCAAACGGACACCACAGGTACCCGCAGCTAGCAATCGCCCATGTCTTCCCAATTTGCTGGTTCCCTTGCTGATTGCACGATCCACCCCCATCGCCTATGTAGCTACCCACGTTTGAAGGAAACCACGCCCTCGCGGGTATAGAACCACGTCGGCGCAATTCAACTATCACTCTTTCCGCTCCTTTTACTTGTATCACGTCACGAGCTTTTGCCTGCTCTTTTTTCTTCCCTTGTTTCCTTGTTTCCTTTTTCTTATTTTTTTCTTTTTTTTTTTTTTTTTTGTTGGGAAACTCCAGCTCCATTCATTGACAGCTGTATCTTTGAATTGCTTTGTGGCCCCCCTTTCCGAGAAGGGACCGGAGTAACTGGGCCTGAACTCTAAAGGATATAAGTGCCTTCTGCACTTGCGCTCTCTCCTCCTTAACTTTCCCTTTGAGGGCTTCATATATCTGCCAAGTCATGCGTGTCTTCCATCCTCCTCTGCCATTGACTCCCAATATCTCAGTTCCCATATCTTGTCTCATTTTGTTCTTCTTGTCGCCACTGCCTTGGCTATCAGCTGCAGCATCATCATAGTGTTTGTGTTGCTGCTATTATCTGGTAATTCCTATCTCAACACGGCAAGATCACAGTCCACCACGACCTTGCCCACCGAACAATCTTCTTGGCTTATATGAAGACCACACACTTCTTGCAATATCGTGTACTTGCTCCGCCCTAGTCTACTTTTTGTCCTCTTTCTTCCCCATCTTTTTTCTCCGACATTTCACCCAGGTCCAGCCAAGTTCAGCACTAGGGGTGAGACTTGGTCTTATAGTCCAGCTTGTCTCGGCCGTTGAGATATATTCTTAGAACACGCGAGGTCCTCAAGCTATACAGGTACGAAACAAGACCATCATCTTGTTTCCATTCTGCCGCCATATCTTTCTATGTCCGCCTTAAAATCGCAAGACTTACACGTCCTAGCTAACTAGTTACGATTTAGAATAGGCTAGAAGCAATTCTGATAACATGACTCCAAGCACGGTTGGCCCCGTTATTGATTTGGGCAACATTTTGTTCAATACGCATTCGTCTTCGGAGCCACTACGTGTGCAAAATAATTCTGCCCTTCCGGTCGGCTTTCCGTCAAGCCTCCAAACAGACCTTGCATGGAGTGGACAACAGTTTAAAAATGATCAGAGCTACATTTTCCGGCTTAGCCCTTCGGACATCTCCGAGGTAGAAGCTGCCCTTCGGCATTTCAAGAGTAGGTTCCATTTTTTTTCAAAAATTTCTCCTGCCATACAGAGAGAAATTGTACTATTCTCGTCAGGTCTAATCTGACCTGGGTGGTTTTGATGGAAGGCTGACATCTTACACCGTGCTCAAGCCTTGGAACTTGATGGAAACGATGTTTGCTCTGATAATTTCCCGTTGCCAGTCCTCGGTGAAAATCTCAGAGGATTGGCTGGTGACCTATACGAAGGTCGCGGGTTCTGCGTCGTTCGAGGCTTGGATTTGAGCAAGTACTCGGTTGAAGACTACACGGTCATCTGGCTTGGAATTCAGAGCTACATTGCCCCTAAACAAGCTCGTCAGGACAAGAAAGGCAATATGCTGGGTATGGACTCTTCGCCGTGACGCCATTCGCCTACACCCTCCTTACCCACCTCCCCGAACGTTGTTTGCGTTTGCGCGTGGAATCCCAGCAAGGGCAAAAGGTGTATCCAACTAAACGCTAACCATGGCATGTTTGCTACAGTTCACATCCATGCGGACAAATCATCCGAGATGAAGGCCGAACACCATCGACACTCGACCAATGCCATCGTAAGCCAAGGTGTTCGTATGTTGAGGTCTAGGAATCATTGACCACTAACGGCAGGGATTATCGAATAGACATTTCACACTGAAGAGTCTGGCGACATTGTTGGCTGGCTGACGCGAAGTACTGCCGCTTCGGGTGGCAAGTGCATTATCGCCTCCGCGCACACCGTTTACAATGTTCTAGCTGCAGCGCGCCCGGATTTAGTACGAACTCTTGCTCGCTCGGATTGGCCGTTTGCATTGTAAGGCTATGCCGTTCAACTATTGGAATACCGTGCTTTGTTGTGGCGGGGACTAACACTCTACCTACACATCTGCTAGTCCGCGATTTCAGTGTAGGCCCGTTATCTACTTCCACGAGTCGAAACTGATTATGAATTTTGGTCGCACCCCACTGATCGGGAATTCGGTCCACATCCGGCCAAACTACCTTCCTTCGCTATCAACTCATCAGAGGGAGGCCCTCGATGCGATAGAAGCCATCGCAAAAGCAACTCAGATGGAGATTCAAACCCAAGCCGGCGATATGCATTATATAAACAACCTCGCTGTCCTCCATCGCCGGGATGCCTTTGTCAACGGTGACGAGCCTACCGCCAAGCGCCACCTTGTTCGTATGAGGCTCCGTAACGACTCTCTTGGATGGTCTATTCCCGACGAGCTCGAGGAAGAGTGGACCAGAGCCTTTGGGACGAAGGGCGACCGGATATGGCATCTAGAGCCGATGCCTGAAGGCTTCTTCCCTCTTCGAATGTACACAAACTAGACTGCTAGCCAGAACAAGTCTATATCCATCACCGGGTGGGCAAACCCTACCTTAGTCACGCCAACAGCCCCCTCTCCACTTTTGTCTATGACGGCGTTAGTCTGGGCATTCTCAGGGAATACTGGTATCGCACCAGGTCGATCGGTTCTCCCTTGAACGATGTCTAAGCGCCCGAGACGGACAAATCCACACAAGTTTTATTTTTTTATTTTTATTTTATTTTTATTATTTTTCCCCCTTTCCCCAATAGTAACATTATTTTTCATCGTGTGCACATTATTATTGTTCGGAGTGGAAGCGGAAAATGGGCGAAAAAAAGGAAACGGAGAAAGGGGGGGTGGAGTGTGCGGAAAAAAAGCAAAGGAAGGACGGGGAAGGGGCAAGGGGCAAGGGGGTGCTAGAAGGTTCCCGGCGTCACTGGTGATCATCATTTCTTTACCGAGGGTGTCGTGTCGTGTTCGCTCTATCCCAGCTCCATACATACACATGAAGTCACCCATCAAGTTCAGTTTGCTGGCTAATAATATGTTGCGCATTTTCTTCTGCATTGCTATTTGTTACCTTGCTAGTAGGGGCTGGCTGCTTTTACACAACCTGTTGGCTCCTATCCTTCACACCCACCTCCTTGTTTGTATCAGCGATGGACCACCTTTTGCCTGTAGCTATTAATATGGAGGGTTTTGATTTCAGCTGTACATGGATCCACATGAATATTAGATGGCCTTAGGGTGCTGCGGAGGGAAAGTACTTCAATAGACTTTACTTCTTTTGCGTCTTTTGCTAAGGCTCGATATCATCTACTCGTCTCTCGGCTCGCCATGGCCCTGAGACTCCCCACAGTAAACTAGTGCAGAGAGAGTACACTACACTAGGAGCTTACGTAGATGGAGTGTAGCGGAAAGCGATTGTGCTGAGGTTAGGAAGCTGGAATGAAAGGAAGTGTGGTCAGCTCCAAGGGAGTTGTCGTCACAAATTTGCTCCAAAGGCGCAGGGATTAGGAGCTAGAGTGACTGGGATTGGATGAGGGGACGTGGAACCCTGGGACCCTGGAGAGGGAGCTAGGACCATGAGATGCTGCCCTTTCCAGACGTCCAACCCTTTTCAGCTCGGGAATTGGAAAATGGGGAACAAAAAAACCTGGTTCGGAAGGGTCTTCCTGGGTTCCGGGATGCGCGAATTTTAACCCCATGGCTGGCCTGTGCCTTTATAACCGTATCGAGATGGCAACATCTACAAAGGAAACTTGTTTAGATCTGCTTGACTAATTCTTACATAGTAGGAAACTCCGGAGTCCTGTAGTTCAGATCCATGCCATGTCCGGAGATAGGTCTTGATAACAGCTTGGATGTGGAGCGTATTTCGTTGTTACGGTCCAACCCGGGACCGGATCACGCTCGCCGGCCCATCCTTGTCCAATACTAATGTATGTACACTACTTCGTGTGAAGTGTGAACTAATGTACTTCGTATGCGTCCACGAAACGACACCACGCCCCGAATATGATGATATACATTGAACATGGTTTACACTCCACTTGTGTGCACACTAGTGTATGGAGTACTTGGGAGAGCTGGGGTCTCCTCTCTTGCAGGAGGGCAGAAAGAAAGGTTTGCCCAGAATGTAACATTGTACCCGGAATGTAACATCACCAAGCACAACCAGGCACCATTCTAGCCTACACTAAACTAACGACATGCCTGAAAAGGAAGGGCTCACTAAAACGGCGAGGGGACTAGTCGAGATGTTCTTCTCCGTGGAGTTTATGTAAATTAGTTTGTTATCCTCGCGAGCCTCGTTGTTTGTAATCTGATCGATGCGAAGCCCGTGGTGGAGGCCGCTCATCTGCGACGTGACGAATGGAGACTTGGACCAGGGGGACCGAGGTAAGGCAAAACTTGGGATGGCGTACCTTGCCTGTATAAGTGGGGAGGCGTGCTCTACGCCATACGGAGTATGTAGGCGCCGATCCTTTTGGTTTGGAGGCTGTTAGTCTGTCCATGGGTAGCGCTACGCGACCCCGTAAGGCGCGAAGCGGATGATCGTCAAGACTAGGGGGTAGTTGATCGACGCATTGTCTTTCCTTGAAGAAAAGATGGCAGGGAGCTTGTCATCAATCTTGACTAGGGCGAGACGGTTCGAGGGCCGGTCGTAAGGAGTAGGTACAACTTAGTACAGCTTCGAAGTAGTCCTCACCATGTCGAAAGAAAGTATTGCAATGGAAAGTTCTAAGCAGAAAGATAAAATGCATCAAAGGGGGGCACGAAATAGCAATAGGAAAAAAAAGAAATGAAGATGGGGCGGAGGGAAAAGAGCCGCGACGGTATTTTGCTAGTTTCATACCGAGCGAGGTTGTTATCAGAGCTGAGATATGACAATGCCGCACGAAAGTCGGGCTACTTCAATGTTGTCTTTACAAACCTATCCTTGTGCGCAAGATTTCCGAGGCAGGACAGCCGGAGTTGACTTGTCAGATAATAATACATTCCGGGTTAATTTTACTATTTTACCAAAGTCTTGCGTGAGGCTGATCGACCCCAGCAATGCACAAGGCAAGCATGAAGCAGTCCTGATGGCGTTCGGTCTCAACGGATAGTATAATTTGATGGATTGATGCCAGGGCCGGATGATGAAGAAAGAGAAAAAAAAAAAAAAAAAAGGAAAGGACTTCATCGGGCATCATGAAGGAGGTTAAGACCCCGTCATCTTTGCCCACTTCCGGTTCAGGTTCCAGCCACAGGGCCAGCCTCATACCAGGGTGTGTTTCGAACGTCTGGACTTGTTATCGCGCAGCAAAAGGTATTGGAACGGCTATAATGATGATTGGCTTGCTGGACTCGGGGTTCCTGTCGCTGAGGTCGCCGTTCCCACCTGCACACTGCGAGACCCGAGGTGGTGGCAGATTACAACAGGGCATTCTATATGCACAGTTTGCCACGATCTGCAAAGGCTCCTCCTGCTTCAACATGCACACTCCATGCGAAGTAGTCTGATGGAGACGCCAAAAGTCACTCAAGATTCAACGAAGCATTCCACACATTTCTCCGAAGGTGAGAGCCACAATGCTGCAGAGCTGGAACGAGGTTGTTGGATCCCTCCCGAGATTTTGCACGTCTCTTCGGCGAGCATCGTCCAGCCGACTCGGTAAAGCGGGCTTCATTGGGCGGCGCTCATGGAGATGCAGACGGAGGTCGTGTGCGGACCGGATCGTTGAGAACATCGAAATTGTGTGCTCTTTGGCGCCCCACCACCGGAAGAGGGCAACAGCTGGAGTCATTTATGATTGATGATCGAGGTTGTACGAAGTACACTACGCTGCTTTGGAGCTGTATTATCAGCCATTGACCAAACCCTTACCTAGCTCAGCTGTGTCCGAAAAACAAATTAGGCGAGCGGGGAGAAGCAAGTATGGACCGGACCAACTTGCTGCATGTTTTCGGAGGGACTCGTCGACCGTTAATTCTCTCCGCGCTATTTGCTGTTGATAGCTTTCA
Source organism: Scedosporium boydii (assembly GCA_002221725.1). NCBI lineage: Eukaryota > Fungi > Ascomycota > Sordariomycetes > Microascales > Microascaceae > Scedosporium > Scedosporium boydii. The sequence goes on from NJFT01000019.1 coordinate 322,852, forward strand.
TTCAATCGAAGGTGCATCAATGGATAAACGGATCACGTGGATAACAGACGCAGCGCCAAGATTTTGACGGCAAGATGTTTTCAGGGACGAGAGGAATTTGAATGTGCGAAGTGTGAAGTACGTACGCTATTAAGACTGGGCCTTCCAGGTACTTCCTTGCAACGATGTGGGTGGTATTCTTTCAGCTGGACCCATCTGTAGTCGCCTGCAGCCACTGACGGACCTCACTTTGGACACGCCTTTTCGTATCGCGATCCAGCAATCAGGGGGGAACAGAAAGTCAATTCATCAACTATCAAAAAAAGCAATTCACGACACTCCTTAACTCTGGCCTCCTTTTCGAGCGCATGCACTTCGCAGTTCCCTCATTTCATCTAAGCTAGCCCAATCTCATCCCTGGCGGGCCAAGGACACATCTTGATGGCGGTGGACGAGAGCTATTAGCCAGATCCTGGGCTCTGCCGAAAGAACCTAGCCCCCC